>JBBPCY010000109.1:22992954-23012940 GCA_037974405.1 Brachyalestes nurse
TCGGCCCGCGTGCCTGTTTAGTTTGTGTCTTATCTGTTTTTGTTTTGCCTTTTGGAATAAAGTATCACGTCAAGAATGGAGCCTGCCTGCCTCTGTGCCCCCTACTTGAGCACGCCACGACGAACCGTGACAACTTTGGTTTTCCAGACTTTCCAGTAGATGGTTCTTAAGAGAACCATTTTTGTGAGGTATATGAGTGTGAAGGACCTTTTCAAAATTTAATTAACCTCTGCGTAAAGTTCTAGAAAAAACAGAAAGTTATTAATTGTTAACTGTTGTGTTTTATTTTAAACATTTTAAAGGTTCTTCACACTCACAAATTGTTTTTCAAACATTTTTTTAGGGAAACATATGTGGTATTGCTCAAAGAACCCCTTTGTGGCACCCTTTTTTTTAGACCATACATATTTGAATCTAATTTTGCCAAAAGTATATCAAAGGAACCCATCCCCCTCATCCTTTTCTTTTTTCTCCTCCAGTCCTCCTTCTCCGCTCTCTGCTCCATCTCTTTCTCTCTGTCTCATGTGGGACTGATTGAGCCTGTGGATTGAGCCTCATCAAAGAAGGCTGTGGCTGAGTGGAGGCAACCCACTGCAGCCCCCCCCCACACCCCACTCCCCAATGAGGCTGCACGCACCCACACACACACACACACACGCAGGCAAAACGCCAGCAACACTTTTAGTAGTATGCATTCCATTGGATTGTCCTGTCACCCATCTGTCCTAATTTACATCATCCTCTCTCCCCCTTACTCCCAGATTCTTTCTCTCCTTGCCTCTCCTCTCTTGTCATGGAAGTGTCTCTGAGCTCCCGCAAAACCACAGCTTTCTTCAGAGTCTCTCCCAAACCCACCCGACTGCCATCTGCTATGCCCCCCCATCCCCACACTTGGTGTATGTGTGTGTGTGTGTGTGTGGTTCATGCTTGCATGTTAACATATGCATTAGAGCTAAAATTCAGTGTAGCATTAATAAAGATATATACAGATGTGTGTTTGAAAAAATGAGTGAGTGTGTACAAGCTAGATTTGTGAAGAGATTTAACGAACCCAGATTATAGATTACATTCATTAATTTTATGAAACAGCTATATCCTTACTAGGGTGCCCGGAACCGGGTTCTGTGGGCGCATGGCAGGGACTCACCTTGAGCAGGGCGGCAACCCACTGCAGAGCTTTCAAAATATTTACATCATAAACATTTGCGGCAAAACATTATGATCACAGACAGACGAAGCAGATAACACCGATTATCTCATTACAGCTGCGCATGTCAAGATCTGAGATTGTAAACGAACAGTCGATTCATAGACCTGCACATCATAAGGGCCAAAACATTCTGGCCAGACAACTGTGTCAGTGCTTCTGGGTAACTGTGGATAGAAGACAAGCTATTGGTGGACCAACAAGTCCTACTTGCAGTGCCTTGCACCTCGCAATACAGAGATATGCTGTGTTGGGGCCTGATACCACAGGGCATTCTGAGAGATCTTGTAGAGGCCATGCCTCAGAGGGTCAGAGCTGTTTTGGCAGGCTGGGTTGGACCAACAACATGTAACACTGGTGGTCATTATATTTTGGCCCATTAGTATATTTTAGAGAGTTTTCAGTTTTATATTTGACATTACATTTACATGTATTGCTATGGGTTGGTTGTCTCAAAATATGCAACATCTGTTCAATTTCTTATCATACCAGTGAAATAACTACATATTGTTCCACTTATTTTGAATCTATATTTGCGATCTATTAATTATTTGGTTTGGAGATTGCAAGTCAGAGTAAAATGTGATAACCAAACCTGTGTTCCATTTCTGTGACCTACGGGTACCACAATCTTTAGTTGAATACGAAAGCTGTAGACAAAGGAATTCTGTAGACAAAGGACCTCTTTGTCTGCCCCCTTTCAAAATAAAAAGGTCGAGGGTGCAGCATTTAACTGCTGAAGCTTATCCACAGGAGGTATGTGTGAAATAAGTAGGTTTAATCAACCCCTGACATGTATGAGCTGAAAACATCATCCTTCTGCTGCATTGTGAGTTTGGGGGCCAACAGATGGTGCTGTTGAATTCTTGAAGTATTAGAAACTGACTCATGTCCCTCGCAAGCTGAAAATAGATAACTATTATCAGATGATTCTCAGATATATGTATGTATATGTGTCAGAAAATGTTTGATGTATTTTTTTATTAAGTGACTCATATAAAATGAACATGATGAAATGTTGAATTACCAAGTACGTATTAATCTTGCAAAAAAGTGTAAAATGTAACAATATAAGTGTCCCTAGAAAATAACACATTTTCTACCATTGTCTGTCTGTACTACATAAGCTCTTATGTGCATACTTTACCACTTTACATACTATACTTTGTTCATGACCTTCATAGGTACAGGGGTCCTCAAATTACTACACAGATTCGTTCCTTCGACAGTGATGTAACCCAAATTTTGGTCTTTGTCGAAACACACCCTTGAGCGTTTGTGACGTCCTCGTAGCGGCCAGCAGGGGCCGCTATTGGTTTATGTTGGGGGTTTTCACTTTTCTGTTTGGGTCACTTATTTTGGTAACCAGGTTCAGGTGTTTTTGGTTTATGTTAAGTACTTGTGTTTCTGTATTGGTTCATGTGGGATTTGGGTTTTGTATTTAAATGGGTTTGGTTTAGAGTGCTTTGTGGGTTCACCGTTGTAGTAGGTCTGGTTTGGGTGTGTTTGTATCTTGGAGAAACGGCATTGGCCCTCGAGTTTCATTTATGTTTTGTTAAAATAAAAGAGAAAACAAGGAAATGGAAACCTGTCCAAGTGTCTCCTGCTTTTGGGTAACGGCCTACAACATGACAGCGTTATAAACTTGAAATATCGTATGTCGAAGCTGTTGTAACTCGAGAACCCCCCTGTAGTTAGAATTGTCAGAAATTGAATATGAGAAAACATACTCCTGTTATGTGACAGTTCTCTTTATTACAATATTTACAACATGATAAAATACAAAACATGTCACTGTCACACTCATTAACAAAAACAACACTGTCTTTACAGTCCTTAATACAGTAATTGTGCAGACAAAACAGCCTCCGAAAAGTGCCACAGATTCTCGAGCCACACTCGAGCCCGTGATTTGGTCACTCAAGCTGCTCAGCATGTAGTTCACCCATCACAGCCGTCCTGTAGCTCACGCAAGTGTGATCTGGATGTGTTGTGCATGATCCACCACACACCCTTTTTCTTGGTAATGGTTCAGAAGTTTTCTCCACAGAAAGCTGCACCGCAGCAAGTCCTTATTACCTATGAAAATATATACTTGTTAATAGTGTTCTCATTCTATTTATCACTAGCCTAGACAAGTCAGCCAAAATGTTCTACAAAAATGTGCACTTGCTTTACTGGTGACCTACTCTGCCTTCAGATGTTCCTTATTCCTTATTCCTTAGTAAAACCTTTAGACACCTCTCACATCTCAAAATGCAGCCAAACATGCTGTAGATGTCTGTTTACCTTCTACCTCATATTTTTGCATGTTTTCTTCTCATCACAAACAGGATTGGTGACTCAAGAGATGCATTTCCTTTTAGTTAGACTTGCTTAGAATGGAGCTTGACAAGTTGGTCTTTTGGTAAAATGTGTGAGTAAGGACTGTAGTTTGTGTTCAAATCCACTAAGTAAATAGATTTTAAAGCTTTCAGTGGCATGTCTTTAGCAAGACCTTAAAAAAAGACAAAAATAACAGTTGATTCATGAGTAAATTAGCAAAGTTGGTTTTTAAATATATAGAAGACAAGGCCAAGAATTTCCTCCTCTTCTATATATTCAATAGCATTTATTTTAATAGCCTGTATATTTGGTAGCCTTATATTTTTGGTGTTTTCAGGATGGAGGTTTCAAAACAAGTACTAGTGTTCAAAATAAGATCTACAAAAGATATCTTTATTCATGCTTCAGTTTTTGAATGTTGTTTTCATTTATATTTACGACATTTAGTAGACGCTTTTATCCGAAGAGACTTTTATTCCCTAACTACAGGGAGCAACTTGAGGTTAAGGGTCTTGCTCATGACACTTACCAATAATGCACAGTCCATCTTGGGCTCTGGTGATGCCCACATTGACCTGGTGTGGATCCATGACAAATCCCAGTTTTTTTAGAAGCCAGCCTTTAGTTGGATATGTCTCAATATCCGGAGTAGGACAAGAGCGTACAGTTGACACAATGACATATCGCCATTCACTCCCTGTAGTTAAAAAAATTCTCAGGCACAGTTTTCTTTCTTGCAAAAGTACACAGCGGAGGTAACTACACAGTTCATTTATTTTAGTATCAGTAAAGCCAGTGCCTAAAGCCAGCTGTTTGTTATCTTTTATTCAAAATGACTAACACAAGAACGCAGGCTTAGGATAGACCGGTTCTTAGGATAGACCGGTTCTTAGGATAGACCGGTTCTTAGGATAGACCGGTTCTTAGGATAGACCGGTTCTTAGCATAGACCGGTTCTTAGGATAGACTGGTTCTGGCTCATCCCTACAGGCTAAATTCCAGTCAATAAAAATATACTCAGTTGACTATTTATACTTAATTGGATTTATACCCATTAATTTAAGTGTTCGAATAAAGCCTGATCTGTCTCAAACCAAAAAATATTGCTCATTAAATGAAATGTAGAATGTGCCTAAAAAAACAATTTTTACAAACCTTGACTCTTCATGATGGTGTTCACTGTGATTCTTTCTGTGTTGTTTTTAAACCAGATCTCGCTGATCTTTGCCACTTGAGCATTGTATGGTGTCAGGACAGCAATTTCTGTTGCTTTTATTCCAGCATTTATTAGACGCCTAGCAGTTTGCACCTGAAGTAAAACCATTCTTACGTTTAGTGCTTCACAACAGTTAGATTTTTATGAGAGTGCTAAAAGTATCCAAGCACACAACTGAATGTTTTAAAATCATTAATTCCTGAAAATAAGTGCAAAATCATTAGAACAGCACAATTCTCACCGCCGCCTTTGCCTCTTCTATGTTTGCTTTTGAGTTTTCATTCCCTCGTTCAGTTGAGACCACCAGACTCAGCTCCTTTCCTTCGACATGTCCAAAGATTATGGGAGTTTGAGATTGAAAAATTGTCTGGAAAACACTTGGCTTATATGGTATTCCAGTCTTCAGTTTTCCTTCATAAAACTCTTGAGAGGGAAATGCACAGATGTCTTCTTGCTGTAAAGAATATGGTTTGTAAAGTTATTTTGTAATATATCCAGCTCCTGCAATCAAAGTACAAGATATACAGACAGGTGACAAATTAAAGGTAAAAAACAACATAAAGTGTCTTAGTGAAGTGCTGGGCCACAATGAGCTGCCAGTACAGCTTCAGTGGATCTTGAAAAAGTCTGCAGCTGTTCTGAACAAATATAATGCCATTCTTCCACCCTATATTCCTTCAACTGATATTTTAATGACGGTGCTGGGGACCTCTGACACATTAATCTCCATTAATCTCCAATAGGTGTTCAATTTAGGTGAGAGCTGGTGAAGGCCCTAGCATCACTCTTAAAAAACAAGGTCCCTTAAAGAGTTTTTGACCTGAGCCATAAATTCATTTTGTGTTCCAAAACCATCTTTGCAAATAAGATGTGAGTGTGAAGAAACGTGCACGAAACGTGCTCGCGGCTTTTCTAGGCGAGGCAATCATCAATCTCCGTGAAACTTCACAGTCAGGTAGGGCTCGATGAGACCAAAGACCCCTCATTTGCCATAATAGTCCCGGGAGATCCGGAGTTATATCGTTCACCTCGCCAGGGTGTACTTTTGTCCGAGGTGAACGGTGTAACTCCGGATCTCTTATTTAGGTTTTTGATTTGTCATCTGTATCATTTCAATGTTAGTATTTTTAATATACTGTAACGGCAGTTCTTAGATATATAAAGTTTGAAACACACCTTTACGCTTACACAAAATTAATCCATGCATGCACATGCTGTATACATTTTTAGACCATGCATTAACTCCCATAACTGTCAATCAAACAAACATAGTAACCTGCACATACATGCAAAATGCAAAACATGTCACTTCAAATTCAGCAAACTGGCATCTATGTATAAGAAAAAATCTCTCACACTTAATGAGAGATCAGTCAGGTGGACCACGGATGGATATTTTCTCAGTAGACCACATGCTGCATGCAGCAGTTTAGGAACCTAGACATATCATAAACGTCTCTTACCATTCGGTACTGAGTGTCAAGTAATATTGCTTTCCTCATGTAGCGTTCAAACAGAGACTTCCCCATTCCCAATCTCTGCAACAACTCAAAGTGAACCACAGGCTGCAACTGCTTATGGTCACCCAGCAGAACAATCTGAAAGTACAAGTAATCACAGTTTAGTGGATTCATTGTCTAATGTGACCTTAGGAAATGTTCATGTCATTCTGATATGGGCTACAGTAAAACAACTTTCATGTTTCATGTACAGCCACAATATTATGTTTGACTTATAATTTGATTTTTTGATATTCAAGTAAATCTGAAAATATTAGGGAGGCAAAGGATACCTGCTGAGGTTTGTGTGTGACCAGGGGGATGAAGGCCTCAGGCTCTGTTGCCATTGCACACTCATCAATGATGATTTGCTGAAAGCTGAGAGTATGAGCCAAGAGTGGGTGCGAGGCAGCAGTACAAGTACAGAGGATGACATCATGCTGCAACAGCTCATGTTTACGAGCGTCTTTCAGGCACTTCTTGTAGCTGTCAAAGAAATTGTAGTGGTGGTGGTGAGGTGCAAAGATTGAACAGAAAACATGCATATTAAATTAAAATGGTCTTGCAACTGCAGTTAAAAAATCCTTCACTCCTAATTGGTAATGTAATCTCTGACCTCAAAATGAATACACAGTGCCTGTGCTACCTGTTATCCAGATTTTAGCTGGTTAAAATTAGTGGCTGGAAGGAGCATATAGCTTGTCCAATGTAAAGTGAGTGAATGGAAATGTGGTGCAAAGGGGAAAAAGCTACTGTAAGGATACCGTAAGGATTTGATAGATACTGAGAGACTTCTCCAAAAAAGGCAGAAGAAAGGGGCAACTTGGTTTTAATGTAAGAGTAATATTAGAGAAAGACATGATGCAAAGCTAAAAACACTGTACTCTACTACTTTACAATTGGTAGAAAACAATATCTTAAAATACACCAATATGGTAACTATGGTCATTCTTTTGAAAAACAGCTCAGTTAATCAGATGTTACACCACACCAGGAACTACACCACTCTTCATACATCACACCAGAATGCATCAGTAAATTATGAAACAGTATTTTAAAAAATGCTAATAGATAAAAAAGCAGAATACATTTGGAAATTAATTTTTGTTAGCTTTGTTAGTTACCTTTTCATTTCTTCATCGGTGAGGGACTGTTCTCTTAGGATTTTTAAATCAAATGCCTGTATTTGAGCTGAGAATGGGTTATGAGGCATACGAATCCTGTGATGCAATGTAATGGACCTAAAAATGCACTTGTATTAGTTGAAAGCAAATCAATGCAGTGTAGGCTAATTGCTATTACACATCACATACACCAAATCACATAAACTAAGTACAGTATACCTGAGCTCTTGGTTAGGTTTCTCCACCCTTTGAGAATGGCGGGAAAGCTTCAGGTTGCTGCCTGGGTAAGGAAACTCCAGAATTTCCATCTGATCACTGTAGACTCTCAATGGCTTTAATGTTCTCTGAAGCTTTAAGAGTTGACCTACAACATGCATATTTTCTGTTATAACTACGTCACAAATACCATGAGGTAAAATATAAAGGAAAATGCTTACTACATAGCATAAAAAAAGATCATAAAAAATAAAAAGTAAAAGAACAGTCAACAGAAAAGAAATGTTAAAATGTTAACAATGTTAAAAGAAATATGTACCTGCTACCACATCGACAGATTTGTTTGATGGACCACAGTACAAAATGCACCTCTTCTTTGGATTTTCTTCAACAGATTTTTGAAGAGGAGGCAGCTTTTGGTTTTCTTTGAAGAACCAATAAACAATGTGGACACCAACCACTGTTTTTCCAGTCCCTATAACAAAAAAATATCACCATCACATTATTTTTACGATATTAAGATTTTGATAGCAAAAAAGGTGTGGTATAAGTGAAATCACAGCTTTAGGACTGCTAAGTGTATTTAAAAACTGTAATGTAATTTTTAATACATTATGATTGTGTAAAAGTCTTATTTTATTGTTTATAACTGTGTTCAGGTCATCTTCAGTATCTTACCTGGGGGCCCTTGGATAAGAGTGAACTCATTATTCAGTGCTTCCCTTATGGCTTTGCACTGACTGGTGTTCAGCTGGGGAAACCCAAAAGATTGGTAGTTCTTTACCTCAAATCTAGTTTGATTACATGGTTGGATTCTTTTTCCTAGGGAAGAATACATGAATAAATTAAATGACACATATCACTGAATTTCTTCCAGTTATCTAGGAGTTTGCTCATAAATTTGCTATGAAGGTAGTAGAAATGTCCTACTTTTGTTTTGTGCCTTTCCACCTGTGGCAATGGCTTTCACCAGCTGGTTTGCTTTTGTGAGATTATCAATAGCATTCTCTTTGCGCCTGTGAAGGTAAAATTGACAAATGTACAGAACAATTGTAAAATAATTTTTCTGAAGTTGTATGTTATCATTGCTATGTGGCCTAACTTACACATCTGGCAGAAGCTTTGGTATCAGCTCCACTGTGAACCTTGCACCCTCCCAAAAGACTGCATCTGGAGTGCTTGTCATTGGCATGTGGTTGATGCGGAAATCGATCTTCATATATGTCAATTTTTTTGACTCTTCTTCTTCTGAGACACTGGTGACTAATCCATGGGCAATCCAGATGAGACCAGGAACATCCATGAGATCTGTAGGCGAGTCATCTGGGATTGGATTTAGATCCTTCTGCTGGATTCTTAGCCGAATGCATAAGAAACAGTTTCTCAGGTTGCCGTCGATAGCCCATTGATCTTTTTTTTCCAGAGGCAGGTGAAAGGATCCCTGAAGATTCTCTTTGGATTTTTTCCATTTCAGTGTTACATCCTCAATGATAATGCTCTCATTTTCAGCCACAGCACTACAGGCTGACTCCATTTCACACAAAGGTTTCCATATTCTCTGATAATCCATGTATGTATTGTAAAATGTCCTTGAGGAGGAGAGGGCATATTTTGAAAAACACACAATTGGATTTTTTTTGTGCTCCAAGCAAATCTCAAATTTTGGGTTCACAATAAGCAGCTGAACTGATGGTACCAAAAGTCCCCGATCAGTATCTGTACCTAGCTGTACCTCAATAATGCTTCCTGGCTTTATTATCATTGACAATTCAATGAAATGCTCTTCTTTCTGATTTGACATTTCTAGCATTTTGGTCATTTTTCTCACAGGTGGTCTTGTTTGCACAGTTGAGATTATTTGCTTAGTCATCTGGATCATGTGATCCCAGTTTTCCTCCCTGATATCCGAGACCAAGCGCTTCCAGGACACAATGGGCACATGAGTTATGGCGGATTTCGGCCATTGCTGTTTCAGCTCGTTGTGGATGCTGGGGCTAGAAAAGGAATAAACCCTGCGCACCCATCTCAGTATCACCCAGTCATTTGTTTCATCGTACCATGGCTGATCCACTAACTGAAGGTCTCTGTACATTATGCCAACCGTCTCTGGAAGAGATTTTCTGTTCAGTGGAAAGCTTATCCTGAAGTTATTTCCAGTAGGGATGACTTCTGAAATGTAAGCCACCTTTCGTGCATTTTGACTGGACAGTTTTGAAGCAAAACTCAAAGCCTGTGACTTCTTCTGGCATACAGTCTGACTGGTGTTTTTGTGAGCGAAATCAATACAGCACAGATCGACTTCATGTGAAGTATACTCAGTTTTGGTATTCTCAAGGACAGAGTGTAGAAGTCGCTGCACAATGACATCTACATAGCGACGGATGGGGGAAGAGGCCCAGGTGTAGCTGTCTAGGTCCAAGTCATAGTGGCCAATCCGTGAGAGATGTGTTGAGTTTGCCCGCAACACATGTGCTTTGTAAACAAGCCTTCTCAAGTTAATCACAAGAGGAAGAAGAAGAGGATGAAGGTCATCAGTTGAAATAAGGTCCACTATTCTGTGGATATCTTCATCCTGTGCAGCAATGTCCAGATTCTTCAAGACTGACATCAATATGGGAAAGGAGTCAAAATTTGACATCTGCCGTTCCATATTATTAGATTGTTTCATATCTAACTCAAGCTGAGATGACAAATGGATGGACATTGGAAGCAAAGCAACATTTCTGTCAAGCAAATGGTGAAGCTGCTCTCTAGTTGGTCCATCCTGGCACCTAAGAGGAGTCAGACTCATAGTGCTCCTGTCAGACAGAAGCCGATCAGCAACAGTATGGTTGAACATGATCATCATCTCCTCCACTAGCCTGTGAGACCGTCTCCTTCCAACGACCACGTCTTCATCAGGTGACTTGTAGCACCAGTCATCCTGTTTCCTGTCTTTCCTATGAACCTCAGCAAAGTGCCAAGCTATGGCAAGACATCCCTCCAAGGTACTGAAGTCATAATTATTACCTGAGGTTTTTAGGATATCCTCTGCATCTTCATAGGACAGTTTCCTTTTGGAGCAAATCACCGATTTGAAAAATGTTCTCTTTTGTATGTGATCAGTCTTCTTGTCAATTTCCGTCATCAGTGAAATACAACGTCGCTCACAATCAGGAAGTAAACTAAATTCTTTGGTACTCAAGTTTTTTGGGAACATGTATGTGGGTTCATCTTCTGAGACATAGAATGCAGTCCCTTGCTCTCTTGCAAATTTGTCCAGTTCACTATCTTTACCCACAAAACTTGCAACATCTGCAATATGAATCCCTATTTCATAGCACTTGCCTAGATCGGTCACGCTAATGGCATCATCGAGGTCTTGTGAATGTACAGGATCAATAGTGAATGTCAATAGCTGCCGAAAATCTTTCCGGCCATTTGTAAGTGCTGGAATTTTTTTGAACTTCTTCATTTCTTCTTGGACAGGCAGAGGAACAGTTCTTCTTAGCTGGTACTCTGTGTCAAGTACATTCAATCCCTCTTCTAGTGAAGTAACTTTTGGAAGTACTTGCACAACAATCCCTAGAGGATACTGGAAGCCCTCCTTCCACCGTAAGAATTTGACAACAAAGAGATGGTTCCTGCGGGCTTCCTCGTTAATCTTGACAAATCTCATTACAGCCCAATTCTGGGGATTTCTTATGGCAATGTAGCCTGGTTTGTCCTTCCAAAATGGTGTGAACAGTTTAGGGATGCATATGTTAATAGGTGTCATCACTTGATCATCATTCTTGTCGATAGTGCAGACAAACTCTTTGGACAAGGCTGCATGCTTAAGCACTTGAATCACTTTTCCCTTTGGGGGAAAGGTCTCAGAGTTCACAATCTCCACTTTTACCACATCCCCAGAGAATGACTGTCCCAAATTCCTTCTGCCTTTGATGTCTATTTGTAAGGTGGGCTCATCAAATGGCTTGGCATAGCCTGAGTCATACCTCTCCAAAATTAACTCACACGTATATATGGCAGAGTTGTTCTGAGGACCAGGAGATTCACTTTCCATCACATGCCTGTTGTTGTCAAGATTGGCAATATGAAAAACAGTTAACAGGCCTTCGTCTGTTGATTTGATCTGCAAATCACTGTCTTCATCAAGAAGCTCTTTGAGTATGGGGTCCTCAGAGATGTCTAGTATTTCTGATGTAGTTGATTCATCATCACTGCTGTCATCTTCCTCAGTTTTGACCATGTTTGAGATCTCTAAAAGTTCCTGATTCACACAGTCCCAAGATAAATCATCAGGAAAAGCACTTTCATTGTCAATGCAGTGCTTAATGTAAGACTTCCAGAGTCTCCAGCACTTCCCAAAGTGGGAGCAGCAAAGAGCAGTAGCATCTCCAACTACAGTCACTTGGGACTGAGCTCTGGTCATGGCTGTGTTCAGCAGACGCATATCATTAAAGAACTCAAGACAGGACTGTTCAGTCACCTTCAAGCTTTCTTTGGTGTGCACAGTGGTTATTATGATTACTCTAAATTGTTTTCCTGTGGAGAAGGAAGCAATATTAAATAATTATATGCAGCATATTCATCTAATTGTGTAAATACAAAACATTGATTGTGTAAAAAAAACCCATGGATCTATACCTTGCACATTTTCTGCATTCTCTACAGTGACTGCAGAGAGTCGGTAATCATGTAGTCTTTGTCTTATTGCAAACACCTGTTTTAGAAAGAGATGTTTTACTCATATGTCATAAAAAGGTCACAATATCTGTATATTTCAAGTATTTCTTATAAAGGCTTATTCACACAACACTTTTTTTCTGACAGACTTTTAACATACTGGAACTTCAAATCAAGTGACGCTTCAATTAGCATGTTGCTTATTATTTAAGATTTTGTACTGTGGTCAAATAAACTGTTCTGCCACTATCTTCATGCACATTCAGTTGAACTGCAGCCATAACAACAATGCTGTGATTGGTCAGTCTGATTTTTAATGCATTCATACAACACATCAAAAATCAAGAGGGCTCTGATTTAAAATTGTACACACTGTCATAGTCGGTCAGTCTCAAATTGGATGTGGAAGACAGTATAAATATATTCATTTTACACCTTAACATGCAAATCAGACTCAGTATGAATAAGCCTTAAGTGTAAATGGCACTCTGAGGTGTTACCTGACTGCCCTGTGAAAGAACACAGACTGATGCTGGATCTCGTTGTTGCCACTCCTCAGGCCATTCGTTCAAAACCTTCAGGACAATATCAACGACCTGTTGTATTTGTGCTGTATTGAACCAGGTCAAAGACATTGTATCCAAAAGGCATTCTCCTCTGACATGATAGAACTGAATAGCACATTGGTCTGGATGAGGAGGTACATTTCCTTTGGCTTTGATCACATCCTTCTTTCCCACATAAAAATGAGTGGACACAAAATCCACAATATCTTTTGTGGAGCGATAGTTTTCGTTGAAGATGATTCGGCTATTTCGAGCAGTGGTGGTGTCCTCTGTCTGATAGTAATGGAAGAGGCGATTTAACAAAGTGTAGTCTGATCGCTTGTCCTCTCCTACAGAGAAAAGCCGTGGTCCCATCTGCATGTGATCCCCAGCTAAAACTACTTGAGTCTTATCTCCTGCCAAGCCGAGAGCCATTAGCGCTTCACACTCCAGCATCTGAGAGGCTTCATCAATGAGGATGTGACTGAAGTAATCAGATGGAAGCTGCATGTCATGGAATAACTGTGCCAGTGCAGTAGTTGTTATAATGATTCTCGATGCATCCAATGTAACTCTATCCGGGAAGTCAAAATACAAGCCATCTTTGGTTAAAAGGCAGTACTGAAGAGTGATTGGATCAGTAGTTCTAAGAGAAACCTCCTTTGCCTTTATTCTCAAAGGCTTGGTTGGATGTTTAGTAGTCATTAGGCTACTGTGGAAATGATCTTTGACATAAAGATCAGCAGAGCTACAAAGCAAGAGAGAAAATCGCTGATCATTAAATCACAAAACATTTTTATTGAAATTTAAGAAAGAAACTTAATTTAAATAGAACATCTGCTTAACAAAGTGTAGATTTACCTGTTTGTGTGAGTGCAGATCAAGATTTTGTTTTGTGGCTTCCTTGCAAGTGCCAGGGTAATCTTTGCAAGAGTGAAGGTCTTTCCAGTTCCAAAAGGTCCATATATCAGCAATGGTGCTACAGTACTTCTGCAGTCAGATGCTCCAAGGATAAAGTCCATAGCAGCTTGTTGCTTTTCATTCAGTTCACTAGGAGTGGATTGGTTTGGAAGTGGGACATTGTTGTCCCTCAGGTCAGGCAAGACCCTCCTAAGGTCTGGCAGCATGTCAACAGCTTTGTGCATTTTGCAGAAGCCAATGCGGTTCAGCTGGAACTGGATCTCCATCTTAACTGTTTTATCACTCTGGAGTTCCAGGTCTGTACAGCATTGGTTAGAGAGCTTCAAATACATCTCCATCTCACCAACAGTATCTTTAAGAACCTCAGCCTCATAAACACGGCGAGGACCACCTTTAGTGTTTGGCAGGCCCACAAGGACTGACTGAACATGTCTCTTCAGCATGTAGCCCTCTGGTGAATCAGGAGTGAGGGAATGGGAGACAGACACACTGCCAAAAAGCTCTCCTCCAATGGCACATTTCAATCCAAACCGAGTTTGATACAAGGTGCTTTTAAGTGACACGTTCCCTCGCAGGTTCAGCCTACACATTTGTTTTGTTGAAAGTAAAAATGTAAAAAAATAAAATTAACAAGATATTAATATAATGAGTTAAAAATATAATTCATATATAATTAATATAATATGAATGACAGTTCATGTATTTCTTCTCACGATTATCTCTTTGCCCTACCATTACTGCTGCTTGGTGACATGTAGACGCTACCTACTCCCACACCGTTCATTTCTGTATTAGATTGTTTTAACTTGACACATGTTGATTTTCACATTTATGGACATATTCTTGATTTGCTCTGCACTACTGTCTCTCTGTCTCTGTTTCGGTTTCTAGCATCTCTGATCCTAAGCTTATTGAATGCAGCTTTCACTTTGATACTCATACTTCCTTACTTACAGAAACTCTATTCCCCTGACAGTATATAATAACATTATTTCTGGATTGCTTCATGATCTAAAGAACAGGCTTGTCCCACCCACTTGCTCTTGCCCTTGGCTTAAACCTTGAGCTCAGAGTAGTGAAGGCTACTTCAGCACCTTATTAAGAACATTATTATTATTGTCCACTTGCTACTATACACTGAACAATATAGGGATGCCCTTAATCCCTGCGCCACCTCCCACTCTGCCCGTTTTAAATATAGGAAGCATTTCAATCTGTTATATAAAGGTCTCATACCTGATACCTATCTCCATTGTTTAACTGAAGTAAAACAGTACTTGACCTAAGCTGCAATGGCACAATATTTTTACCCCATGTAGACCGTCAAAACATACAACAACATATATTTCAGGCAAAAAGAAATGAAGCCTATATTCATCACATCTGAAAACCACAATCAATTCTAAAAAGGCTAAACAAATTTGACACTAATACACTGTGCAATGTTGCATTTTTTTTCATCTTTCTAACAAATTTTCAACTTTTAGGACTAATATAGGCTTATCAGTTCTGTGGCTGAGCGTGGTTGTTCTCCTCTACACTAGGTGGTGCTGTTTCTGCTTTCGAGAAATCCAAAGAACTGGTTGTGTTTGTTAAATGTGACACAGACAATAATGTATTTAGTTCTTTGCTGAAATTTTTTGCATTTGTAAAACATATTGTATTTATTTGTTGCATCAGAAATAGCTCTCTATTTTTCAAAAACTGCTGTTTTGTATTTGACAGTCACATTTTATTTTTCTAAAGCGCGCTGTGTGTGTTTGCTAGTCATAGTGCATTTACGAAACACATCTAGTTTATTTTGGCACTAAAGTAGCTCCATCCCGAAGTTACTCCAGGGGCCACAGTTGACAAATTCAGGACTAGTCTGAATCCTGAGATTACCAAGCACTTTCAAGCCCATATGTATGTATAAAGCTGTGGTAAAATGACAAAGATAGATTGGAGATTGAGAATAATTTTTTTTTACTGTCTCAGACCCCTTTTACTCAGAATTTTACTCAGAATATCAGACCTAGTGCTAGTACATTCTCAAAGAATGGGTGCATAAAGTGCTAAATGCAGTGCAAACATTGTGCCATGTTTGTCAAACTAACTGGCAATAAACTGGAACTTTCTGGGATTGTTAAACTGTCCAGTAACATTGCATTAGTGGTTATAAAGAATGCATTGGCTGGCTTGACTCATCTCAATTGAGGCATATTACTCTTGCACCTTGGTAGCACTGTATAATAGGGGGAGATGTAGCTAACAGGTGAGAATTAGACTCAATCCATTTGGAGCTAAAAACTGGCTAGGAATTGATCCAAAATTTTAATGTCACTTCAATGAAAGGTGAATCACAACATGTACCTAAAGCTGAATTGAAACCTTACCTTCTAACCAGACGATCTTCTTCCATTTCTTCTTGGTAGAGAAATCTGTGCATTTTCTCTTTGTAATTCTGGTGGGTGATTGAGCCAATTCCTGTGGTCTCTAAGTTCAGATGTCTCTTTGTCTGTCTGTATTTTCTCAGCAGTTCTAGTTCTTCATCTGTCCACTGCTGGTATGGAACAATTTCTACAGTTCCTTCTTGCCACAACTGCTCACTGTCTGCTGCGGTCTTTGCTTCCAGTGGATTACTGGTTGAATCGGTACTCTGTTGAGTTCTTTCAATGTCTGGATCTCTCTGTAGAAGCAGCTGCTCCCCTACTCTGACGCTGAGTTTTTGAAGCAGAACTGGCCTCATATCAAAGTCAAACACAAGCAACTGTTCATAGAAGCCTGGGCGATCAGATGTGAATGACACCACAACTTCATACACTAGAAGAAAAGTAAAAAATATATATCATTATTGAGGTATCCTGTGAAATTTCAGATACTGTTTCAAAGAAATATGGTTTAATCAATCTAAACATAGTTTTAGATTGGGTGGCATTTAGTTAATTATAGTACACACTGAAATACGGTATGCACCTTTGTGTTGGGTTTCAAACCAAACACCACTGGAGTAGGAGAGTTCTTTGCTCTTGTCCTCACCAAGAGCAAACGTTGCCCCTTTGTCTCGCCTCAGTAAAGCAACCACATCCAATGATACCTGGTACGCATATCATGTCATCTTATTATTACCCTGGAAAAGCTCAGACAAACTGATAAGGCTAAAGCTCTCATTTCAAGTCACCATTCGTGCATATAAAACATTAAAAAATATGATAATGAGAAAAACCAAATTCTAATACTGAAAACATTCACATTATAATCAAGAAAGAACAAACCTTTGATGTAATTGTGAATTTCCATCTGTGTGCTATATTTTCTTGTCTTACAAAGATGCTGAGTTCAGAGTCACAGCTGACAGAGACATCTTGGAGAGTCTCCTTCATCTGTACAAAAATGATGTTTTACATATACAGAAAAACACAAATTCTCTTTTTCCAAGCCCATAATTACTTAAATGAACATGGCAAGAGTTAATGCATTGATGGTAGTTATTCAAGTTATAATTCATATTCTACAGCAGTAGCTTTTGAACAGAAGGTCCCAGCCCACTTGTGGGTTGCAGTGAGAGGAAGAATGGATTATTACAAAGCTTATTCAGAACAGATAGCTGGCTAGCCTATAAAACTAGATGATAACATCAATTATAAAAGACATATAATGCTAAACCAAATATTAGTGAAATCTAATGATGTGTTCAATGTGAAGGTAAGACTCTAATTGATTTCAGTACATTTAAATCCAATAAAAACACTAGGAGTATAAGCCTCTGAATATTTTATTCTTTTATAATGGCCATTGCACTTGCTCTCTGAAGACACAGCATATTGAATAAAGTGAACTGAACGTTTAAGCACTTAAGGATGTTTTGATGGGTTTGTCTCATTTCACTTTAAACAATATTTAAAGGGTTTCAGGACAGACAGTACTTCTACATGTGGGCCCTGGGGACTCCTGTTCTAGAGAATCCAATCAGTCAAGAACCTCCTGGTAAAGTCCAGCTAAAACAAAAATATCAGCCCACCATAATTCAACCACCATCAGAGGAAATATATACATACAATCATTTCTTTGTCTTTGCTATGCCTGTACTCTTCAAGAAGAGAGTCCTGGTAGGACAGAAGGCCTTGCTCCTCGGCTGCCCGCGTTTTTTTCCGTGTGCACTTGTGACGATGCTGCCATTCCTGGAGTTCCTCCATACTGTGTGCATCCATGCAGCTATCTCCATATTCGCATGTGGCCATTCTGTTGCAAAACGCAAAATTTGCCTCAGTTTTCAACTACCTCTCACAACAAACAAGACAAGCACATGGAGTTAAAAGTTGATTCAAACCTTTCACACAGCTTGAAGATTT
This sequence comes from Brachyalestes nurse, assembly GCA_037974405.1. NCBI lineage: Eukaryota > Metazoa > Chordata > Actinopteri > Characiformes > Alestidae > Brachyalestes > Brachyalestes nurse. The sequence goes on from JBBPCY010000109.1 coordinate 23,011,007, forward strand.
TGCTCATCATTGGTGGGTCACGGTATTTCCATGTAAATGGTGTGTCTTCAAAGATCAGTTTTCTGTGCTTCGCAGTGAAACAGTGATCCATGAAGTCCTCATGTGTTCGGAACTGGCATTTACAGACATGGCAATAGTACGGTCGTTCTTGCTCTTGCGATGCTGCACGTGACCTTGCCCCAGAAACCTGTGAACCTTGCAGTTTCTGGGAAGCATGGAGAAGCTGGGAACGATCTAGACCATTTTGACTCTCTGAAATCCACACAGTCCTCTCTATACTACTGTGGGCAAACCAGCAGCGATGAGCACCATGCCAGCATGGGTCACCTTTCTCTACATATTTACAGCACGTAAACTGCCGGAACTTACGCTTGGGAAGGGGCCTGATCTCATCATAGGCCACTCTTCTCTGCCCCCCCTTCTGGCAAAAGACCAGAGTAGGCTTCCAGCGATGTCCAGAACAAAATGTTCCTTGCTCCCTTGAGGATATCTTTCGAGGATTGTCATTGAAGCAGGTTTTGCAAAGTTCTATAAATGTTCCCTGGGAGCTAGAAATAATCTTCTGCACCACCTCAGGACATCCTGTTGGCGGTGCCAAGTTTTCCAAACTGGTCCGGTGAGCAGAGCCATTGATTAACAGGTTGATGAGCTGATTCAACTGAAGTTGTTGGTTCTTCATGAAATTCCACACTGCTGCTTCCTCTGTGCTTCTGGCAAAGGAACATTTAAGCCCATGTGCTGTACATCCCTTTCCCTCTTTAAAGTACCAGCAAACTTCATACTTTGCAGGCTGTGGGAATTTCGGCCATTGGGCTACTGGCCTCCAGTGGTTGCTGTTTCCCTTTTGTCTGACCAATACAATATTTCTTGAGCACCGATGGGCAAGAGGCACAAGATCATACGAAATATCAGTCTTTCGTACACAGCACGTTCTACATGTAACACGTAAGTCATAAGTCTTTTGTAATTTTGCAAATTCATGATTTCCAGGAGGGGGCATGGTCTTATGAGAGTTCATTTTCCTATAAAACAAAAGACATGAGATATGTCATAAAACATGTCACAAGCAACTTATATATTAAAATGCCAAAGTGAGTCAATTCATGAAAATTAATCATTAGAATAATGTGTCATTTGGATTAACTTGGCTTCTAAGACTGAAAGAAGCATGGAAAATATCCCTGCATAAGAAAAATGATTAAAACAATTTTCCTAAAAAGAATAGGAAATATAATAAAGGCAATGGGTGGACACATTAAATACTATATAATATACTGAGTTGATGTTTCTGTGAAATGTTTGTTAATAACTTGGACTTTAAATAAATGAAAGAACAGTGACTGACATTTACTCAACATAGATGGTACACATATAAACATGCACTGTCATTTAAATACATGACAGTTCATCTCTGGTTAAGCTGATTTATGACAGAACTAACCACTGTAATATCTTTAAAGATATCAATAACTTTCAAGGAACAAAACAGCATGTTGAACATTTAGGGATGATTGTAATGGACTGAGATTTTCTGTGCAAGAAAATATAAAACTTACCCAGTTCTCACTCCATCACAGAGACATTTATAATGATGTCTTCATAAAGCCTCATTGTTCATCTGCAGCTGAAACACAATCACCTGCGTCTCAGTAAGCTGTGCCGACCGGGAAGTGTTGATGGAATATTTATACTGTTTCCCCGCCCTGCTTATGTCATGTACTGCCTAGCAACCCAGCCAGAACCGTCCTATCGGCACGTCTGTTGAAGTGTACAGAGAACAGAGCCAGTGCAGATTTAGGTTTCAGTTTCACTATCACAGAAACACAACCAGAGAGAGAGAGAGAGAGAGAGAGAGACAGAGAGAGAGAGAGAGAGAGAGAGAGAGAGAGAGAAAGAAAGAGAGAGAGAGAGAGAGAGAGAGAGAGAGAGAGAGA
>JBBPCY010000109.1:23026502-23047217 GCA_037974405.1 Brachyalestes nurse
GAGAGTAATTTTGTGCAAAGAACTTCATGAACATGTTTTGTATAGCCCATAGACCTATTATAACTAAAGTGAGTTTTACATAATATGTCCCCTTTAAAATCAAAATGATCTTTAGGTTCTTCTGTGGCATCACTTTAAATGACCCTTTCTGGCACTTTAAGGTTGCAGGCCTCATCTGTGTTTGGTTTTGGATGGCATTTCTTCAGGCCTGTCTGCAGACCTGTAGCTATGTACAGCTCCTGGATTTGCAAAATCGTTATACAAGCCTAATTTAAAGATGTAGCATACGTCTCATAACTGTAATCAGCTGCTGAATAAATTCTGAGATGAGTCTCCCTAAAGGCAGGCTGAGTGGGTGGCATTTCTATATTTTCTAGCAAGGCTGCTTTCTAGCAGGACTTCTAATTCTGTGAGTGTGATCTGAGAAGTAATACTGTTTTCTTTGTCATCACTGAAAAACAGGATGCACACCCAAGCCCCTACACACCCCTCCCAAACAGCCACAGGAGGAGGCAGATGGGTCTTGTCCCAGAAAATTGCAACGCAAACACACTGCCTGCCGCACTGCTACCCTCTAACTGAACCTGCATTTTTTTTATAGCATGAAATCTGCAGTGGTGAGTGGGCACTGTCACGCCAAGGGCTTCTAGCACACCAGGAGATACACCACACACTCAGACACACATATGTACACACTAGCAATATGCACTGAACATAGTAAGAAGTCATATTATCTGAAGGAAATTTGCCTATTCCATTTGCCTATTCATGTTATCTTTCAGGACAGAATTGAGACACCACAGCCAAAACCTATTAAAGCAGCTCAATGATAGAATGTCCAGGTAAAATGAAGATAAAAAGCATCACTTTTTCCCGTCCAAATACACACAGCTACAATGCTGCAGACTGCTGGGTAACAGAGCATTCATCAGTGATACAGCATCCTTTGTAGAAGCATCTGCCAAGCCCTCTAGCAGCATAGCTGTTGAATCTTTGCCCTGGAGAAAGAAGCTATTTTGGGCCTTACCTGATACAGTGCTGGCCATGATGCAGCTGGATGTGGTCAGATTTGAGAGAAGAGGATGGAAGAGAGAGAGAGAGGGAGAGAGAGAGAATGTGAAGAAGAAAAGGCTGGAAAAGGAAAAGGTGTCTCGGAGCTTAGTGCTGAGCTGTTGTTCTTTATTGGCTGGAGGAGGATGGTGGAAAGAGGTATGCAGCGGGAGACAGAGAGAGGGAGGGGATATGGATGGGTAGAGAAAGGAGGAGGAGGAGAGAGGTGGGGGTGGGGGAGGTAGGATGCAGGGGACTGAGGGAAGCAGTAATTTTGATACTGTAAATTAAATTTTGTTGAAGTCGTGTTTGAGTGAAGACAGCACTGAGATAAGGGAATGGGATGCCGTTGTCTGGGAAACGGCAGATTTGTTGCTTATGCAAGACAGCACACACACGCATACACATACACTAAAACATACACACACTCAGGTGAGCTTCTAGGAGTGTGCCGCAATGACAAATATTTCCCAGCAGGGAGGGCGGTCTACGATTTGTCATTTTCTTAACACCTTGCTTCATGCATCCTTTCCCACATTAAGCAACAGCCTGTTTAAATGTCAACAAACCTACTCTTCTGCTGCTCAGCTGTCGATTATTAGTTCTGCATTTACAAACTAAGATGCCACTGTTTATGCATGACAAACCAATAATAAATAATTGAAATGACCAGGATTAACATTATTCTAGCTGCATTACATGAATAATATAGACGAATTATAGCATTCTGACCTCATGTGTTGTTCAATAGACCTGTTCTTTATGGATTAATTAGTCCAGGTCAAAAGCAAGATGTTTTTGGCTTCACAATGGTTTTTAAAATGTTGCATGACTCATCTATCAACCGCTAATGACTATGCTGGATGCAAAAGTCATATTTCAGGGAAACAACTAAATTCAGTTAGGCTGAGATCATCTATTTTTGCCTTGTTAGCTCTTGTGACAGGTCATATTAACTGACAGAGCACAATTCATCATAAAATTCTAATGAAATGAAATTCGTTTTCCTGTTGTCTTTCCCATGATCTTCAAAGTGTAACAACAAATCATTTGTGTTTTGATTACATGATCTTACACCAGTAGACAGGGAAAATACTGAACACTGAGCATTTTTTGGCCCTAAGGCCTTCAATTTGCTAATTGACTAATTACCAAAGGACACCACTTCTATGCTTTTAACAATCATGGCAGAATTCCACAGATCTATGATGTATTTCAGGCCCAACCACCAGCTTCTAAAGCACAGTTACATAATCTGAGTCTTCATACACAATTGATGTTCCTTTCAAGAGTTGCGTGCAAGGGAGCTTGAGCTGTCATGCTGCTCTGCATAAGGGAGTCATGCGCTGAAAGCTAGTTCAGGGCAACTGCCTTTGCCATTTCCCATCTACAGGAACTGCTTAAATAGAGCTATGTAGAGTAACAGAGTTTATGTAGTCTTTGCATTATATAAAAATGTACTTTCAGGCATGTGTTAATGTAAGGATTTGGCAGGGTTGTGGGAAAGGAGCTTTTACAGGTGACAGTGTCACACTCAAGCTTTTACAAGGATTTTACAGGGTTCTATTAAAGCTTGGACACATCTCCTTTGCCAGCTACAAAATGTCAAAGTCCAAATGCTATTGCATGGGAGGTAGCAAGGGACATTATCTGATGTGACTGATAATGACTGACTCTTGCACTATTAATGCATTTGTAAGGCATATATTCTGTTATGAAGCTTGTGATTAGATGCTGATGCAATTAACTGAAACCATTAACTTATTTTATCGCTCATTTTTGCAAATGTATTTAATGTAAAATTGAATTTAATGTAAAAACAAGTACATATATATATATACACACACACACACACACACATATATATATATAGTAACAACCTCTACTATTGATTACTGCCCGAAATTGATGAGAAAACACACCAATCACGGTGTAAAAAAGGTTTTATCAGGAGGTGTACCGCCCACGGGCCAGCCCCCTAGTGAAGAAAGGGTAACTCTGGGAGTTAGAAGGGGTGTGTCGCGATTCTGCCTTCTCACACCACGACACAGGTTTGTGGATCTGAGTGACGCGATTTCAGTTTAATATCGCATTCAGTTTAATATTGTTACAGCCCTAACTGTACACAAACTGTTTTACAGTCTTTCCCTCTTGCTCCAATGAGAACAGAATCTTCGTAGACCTGCTGTGTTTTGATGTTCAGAGAGTTCCTGGAGAATTTTGCTGCAACGGTGACAGCAGATTCCAAACGATCATTTTCTCTTCTCATTTTACCTTTGGAGTTATCACCCTAAAAAAATCTGAATTGGCATTTTACATTTACAGTTCCCCAACAACACAAACCGGCAGACAGAAGCTGGGGAGGAGCTGCAGCAATGGGCCCAACAGGTTTCCAGGTTTCAGGGGGAAGGGAGTCTTTTATGGAGCCTGTTGGGAAAGAAAGAAGGGGGAGGGAGGAATGTAGCGAAGAGGAGAGTGAAATAAATGCAGGCTCATGCCCATGGGACTATGACAGACCAGAAAGAAACGAGTACCAGTTAAGTAAGGTGGAGAACTCATGCACAGACAGAGTTCTCCACCCCCAAGCCTCACACACACACACACAGGCACAGATGGGAGCCACAGAGACACTCAACATTATTCAAATTAATCACATGTATTGATTCACACTATCCTACTAGTTCCTGCCATTTTAATTTTGTGTAAATTATTTTTCACTTAATTAAATCAAGAATACATTTGCAAGTAGCAGATATTTTCTTTCAATTTTTGCCATGTGCAACATCAGTCAATCTTCCTTTAAGCTTGAGTACACTGAGTTTGTTCCTCGTCTGTATTGTAGAGCATTGTATCAAGGGAATGAAGAGGGTAATGAGCATAGGAATTATACGAATCTCAAATGAATAAATAAGACAAAATAAACTAAGCAATTAAGCTAATTACCAAATCAAAATGAATGGATGAAATAATAAAATCAAAATAAAGGGTGCAAAAAAGTAATAAATTCCAGTTGACTGGTGTACTACAGCTAAAAGCAGATTTTCTCAGTTCAGTAAAAGCCCTCAGCACCCAAAAAGTGATGTAATGACTTTGATATCTTCCATTATTTACAGTAAGCACTGATGTGACGATGAGACAGCACTTTAACAAAAGCCAGCATATTTCCTGACCTACAGCCAGAGCGGACTAACCCAACTATCTCATAAAGTAAGCAAATATGAGCATTATAAATGTAGAATAGATAACGTGCTGAATTCTAAATAATAATAATAATAATAATAATAAGGATCATGGAAAACAGCATGATGAATTTAGTTTTAATACATAACTGAATAAAGAATTGTGTCATAGACATGCATGTTTATACTTATTATTGATATGGATATAAACTAAAACTAGCCCAATCACTGAACCCTGAGGAACACAATTAGTTTTTGGTTGAAGTCTGATTCATTATGTCCAAGGGCCATACACTTTTATCTGCTAGAAAGAAATCAGTAGCCTGGTGGACAAAAGTAATACTTTGCAGATTTGTTTTAAATAGAGTCAACTGTATCCAGGCTTTGGAAAAAATAATAAAAATGTTTTCTATTCACCTATTTCTAGCAGTACAGAATTAATTTAAAAGATTATTTGCATAGTTCTTGCATAGTCACATTTTCTGTGTCTTTTTACAGTAATGCCGCATTGAAATGTGTAGATGTGGAAGGAGGCGGAAAAATATCTTTGTAAGCAAACAGAGTTCAGAGGCTTCCCTGGTTTTACACGTCATTGTTTATTACAGAATTTCAATAAGTCGATAAAAAATTACATATTTCATTTTGAAAAATAAAGAAATAGCATGTTTAAGGGGACTGAATTTGTGCTGTTGGACATAAGATTTGAGAGACAAAAAGTCCTTCAATTTAGCTATAATAAACAATGAACACATCAAAACACTGCAATCATGGATGACCTATGGAATTCATACCAAACCATAAAAAAAATCTGGTTTAGTGTTGGAAGCAGATTTTTTTAAAATGCATTTACACATCCACCAAAAAGAGCTATTAAATACACAAAGATCAAACCTAAAAGGTCTGATAATGTTTGCACCGAGATGAGCTTCTATGCCACAGCATATGTCTCAATGTCTTTTCTATAATATGTAGTTACAACCTATATAATAGTCCAGACCAACTTTGTGCACAGGCTTGTCTTATGTGGCTGATGGAAAATACAAGCACTATGCAATAAAATTCACCCAAACTCTCTGGCCTCATTTTTCCAAATCTCTCACACATTCATGTCACACACACAAACACCCAAAGTCTGCCTGAACTGGGGACCTATGTAATGTCTTTTTGTCGAGGTGGACGATGTATGTTCCGGACCACACACTTTACCATCCACTCGATTCCTTCGTTCACCCCCTCACTGACAAAAAAACGCAGGATAAAAATTACTAAGGAATCACACAAATCACACTTTATAGAGTTTTTATTACTGCAGCAATACATAGATAAAAAACTACTACTGTGGGTCTGGAAACATGAGAACATGCACAGCTGCTACAACTGGAAATTTATGAAAGGCAAGAGTATGTATGCTGTAAGAATATTGTTAGAGTATATGAGAGAATGTGATAAGGTGTTGCATATACACATCTTATCCTCATAGACAGAACCAGTATGTCATTTTTTATCTTCCAAAAGAGCTGTAGTAACAGCAGGGGACTTCTATTTTCATGCCCAGATCTAAATAATACATGTGTGAGACAGCAATGCAGATAAGCTTACCCTGTTAGAGCAGTGCAGGGCTGGACCAGGCAGTCACGTTTGCCGATTTTGGGGGCACAGTCACTGAATGCTGTCTTAATGTCTGGTACAGACAAGCAATTCTGTGGAAAAGAAGGAAAAAAATATAAAATATATATCATACACACATAATGCACACATTTCTGATCTATATTCGTCTTTTCTATATGTTAAAAGTGTGTGTGCATGTACACACACACACCTCCATAATCATATACCCTCATTGTGACATCTATTGTTAAGTGAGCCTGTAATTATGGATTTTCATGACAGGGTAGTGTGCATGTAATCTCATCATGCTGATCTGAGACCAGTTTTGCGATCCTGCTAATAATAGTGAAAATTTCCACTAATAAGTAGTAAACTAAGGTGTGGTTCACAGAAGGTTCAAATGAATCAGTTATCATGACCGATATCTTGTTGTGACTAGAAGTAAATTTGGCATCAAACAGTACAATGTCTATAAATAATTAGATGTAGTAATATTTACTCTTCCTCTTACAGGATTTGACATGGTCAAGTATTACTCAGATAGAACATGTACAAACAGTAGTAATCTCAGTCTAACATCAGACCTACACATATGTGAGCAGCAGAAATACTTGGCAGAAATTGTTGGTGCATTGCTAATAAGGCTTAAAAGCCCAAGTGTTTAAACAGGGTTTAAAGCTGGAAAAATGAAACTTTTTTCATTTAAGCACCGTTTCACTGAAAGCGGCATACGTTTAGGTTGACTTTAGAATTTGTGCAGGGAAACTTAAAAGCAGGAAACATCTATTTTAATCTTGAGCAGATGGGATACTTGACAATACAGCCCCATCTACAGACTGAAATAAATCATTGCTCTGGAGGAAACTGAGGAAGTGAATGCGTGTTATCAGGAAAAAACCCTTGCATACCTCTACATCTTGTTTATTTGCAAGCACAAGGAGAGGAACACCTTCAAGAGCCTCACTACTAATCATCTTTTCTGAGGAGAAAACAGAGATCCTGTAAATAATAAGTGTCAGAATCCCAAGCCATATAATTTCTGTCAAAGTGTTTTTAAAATATGTGCAGCTTCCCAGCTCGAAAAGGTTTTAACTGGAATCCACTCAATGAACAGCTTTTTCTATTTTTTTTCCTTCCTCATTTTTTTCTTTTAAGTTCGACAGCCTTGAGCCAATTTGGAAAGTAACCAGGTTAGCCATAAGCAGTTAGCCAGCATAAGTCAATTAGGTGAAAAAAAAAAAAACATTCAATAGAAAAATATACACATGAGCTATTGCAATAAATGTATATAAACAACAAACAAAACCATAAATATCTGCATGTTAGTAAAAGTATTTCATAATTATGTTTACCTTTTAAACACATTGGTCCACTGATACGTATTGCACCTTTATATTGCACAACCTCTAACCGCATTCTCTTCTAATTCTTCCATTTGCGATATTTACCAATAACTACCTGCAGTGTCTTTGATGAAGACCGCATCATTAATGCAAGTATACAAAAAGGAAGCCATACTACCACTGATTTCCCACTAGGTGTCACCCAAAAACGAGCAGAAACGTGCATATTTACGCTTTGGTTGGGGCTCCCGTGAGAATGTGCGTAGCGGTACGCCAAGTTTAGTGTTTACACATCTCGACGTAATCGTGGAAACAGGTGTACGCAGTATTTTTGTGCGTATGCACCGTTTATACATGAGGCTCCTGGTCCTGCATACATGTATACATGAGGCCTCTTGTCCTTCTCTTCAAAACTCTCCAGCAGCATCAAACCTGACATTTAACAGCAGCCCCTCCTGACTTTCCAGATAAAAACATGTTTTCCCTTTCTGACCGCATCAGATGTGGGACATCATGTTTTAAATGTGCTGGGCAATGTTTCAGTCATTTAGTTTCTTTTGCTTCTGTTCTCTGAATGCTCCTATCAATCGATTATCATCCCTTCTGTCTTTATCTATTTATTTTCTAAAAAGTCAACCCTCTTCCCAAATGCAAGTTTAACTTAAAAATTTCCATTAATAAATCAACTGAAAGTTCAGTAAAGCCACGTGAAGATTATCTATAACTGATTTCATATTTAATACTAAAAATAATACTCTCCTAAAAACAATCTTAAGAAAAAGACACCATATCTTGCTGCTTCTATGCTACACCAGCAAACACTCACCAAATGCATTCTTTGACTCAGTCAACCGCTCTTCATCAGTGGAGTCAATAACGTAGATAACTCCATGAGATTCTGCATAGTACTGAGGAAGAGATAAGAAGTTAACTAAAAAAGCGAACAGAATAAAAATCAAAAAAGTCAAAATGTCAACAACTGAGGTCTCACGGCAGGCCCTACAATCAAAAGGTGAGCCAGAGCCAGAACCGGCACTGTCTCCTTCCATTAAATTAGCATCAGCTTACACAGCTAGACTAATTAGGAAAGCTCTTTGCTGGCAGTCATCTGTCTGGCATGAAATGGGAACTCACTTTGTCCCACAAGGACTGCAATTCTTCTTGTCCTCCAAGATCCCAAAACATCAAGCGCGCTTTGCCCACGTCTATCGTGCCAACTGTGCAGGGAGGCAAGACAGATCACATGTAAAACAACTTCTTTACTCTGTACACACTATAAATAAATAAAAACAATGGTCTCACTTACTGTTCAAACCGACGGTGGTTGTGATTTTGGATAGGCTCATTCCTTTATAATTCTTGCTGAATTTTGTTTTGGTCTGTTCCAAAAATGTCTAGGGAATAAACACATGCTAATTTAATATAATTATCTCTAGAACACAGAACACAGTCAGTCAGAGGTGCAGAGCGAAGAAAGAAGAACATCAAATTACTACTATTATTATTATTTACTATTGAAAGTGTAATTGCATTATCACTCCTGATCTGCCGGTACAGCACACTAAATCTTTACACACAGCAATGTTACACTGTTATACTATACAATAATTACACTATTACACAATGTTCTTGTCATTTGTATTCTTTTTTCTATTGTCTGATTATTTTTTATTCTCTCTTGTTGCACTGAGCATGCTAAAGACAAGAATTTCCTCTGGGATAAAGTTTTTTACTTATCTTATAAGCAAAATAACACATAAATGAATTACACCGGTTATGAGTAAGTTAAATACGTACCGTTTTGCCTGCATTATCGAGCCCAAGAATTAGAATGCAATACTCGTCCTTCTGAAACATGTACTTATAAAGACCCGACAGTAAAGTATACATCCTAACCTGTGTGGACTTGGCTGGCTTTTACCAGCTCACATCACTTCGATTTTACTAATTAAAAATAAAAAAGTTGGTGCTAGCCAACTAGCAGAGGAATTGTACTAGCTAAGGATCAATACTCACAAAAAACCCAGTTGGGCCACTGCATAAACACCAAAATAGTAAGTACACCGGTTCGATTACAAGAAACAAACTAAGGTATGTCGATCAAAAGCTTTCTTTCCACAGCAGCTGCTTAATTATTTTGTTTTGTTCCTTCATCTTTAGCTTCACACCGCTTGTAAACACGTCCTAGGAAGTCGTTGTAGCGTGATGCATTATGGGAAATGTAGTAAAAAGTCAGGAGTTTGTAGTCAGGAGATTGTCCGTCACTAGAGGGAGATAATGAGTGCTCATATGGAGCTTTGTGAACTGAAAACACTATTTCATTACAGAATACTATCAGATATTTCTACATTAGTGTAGCATTAAAGATGTTTTTAACAGCTCAATGAGTTCCTAACAGTGAGAAGGCCTGACTCGCAATCTCTGTTCCAGTTCATCCCAAAGGTGTTGGATGGGGTTGAGGTCAGGGCTCTGTGTCAAGTTCTTCCACACTGAACTCATCCATCCATGTCTTCGTGGAGCTTGCTTAGTGCCCTGGGGCACAGTCGTGCTGCATTGTCCAAAATGTCTTGGTATTCTGAAGCATTAGGATTGCTCTTCTGTGGAAGTAAGGGGCGTAGCCCAAACCCTAAAAAACAGGTGTGTTCCAGTACTAAAAGCATGAATGGGTTTAATTAATGTAACTCTCAAACACATTTGATTACTTCAGATAGAATAATCCCATGAATAGATGAATAGATTTATAGAATTTTGCAACATCAAGAGCAAAGAATGCTTCTTGTCACTGGACCATTTGAACTGGGTGAGATCATGCTTTGGTCAAAACCATGGCCAAATTTTTTATCACAGTGTGCTGGACTTGGACTTACTTGGAGCATTTGGAGGAGCAAACAGAGAATCAGGTTCAAAATTTGCGTGCTAGAGGCCTGTGCATTATGTAATATTTCAAAGTGATGATACACTAGTTGCTCTTGATGTCCGTGTAGTCAAATCATCGTCGCCTTGCTAAAATAATCGCCCAAGTCATTTTTAAGCAAAATTGCCTTTTTTGCCTAAACCATCTCCTTATGAAGCTGACCACCTATGGTAAAATTGCCTACACCGTCAGTCAGTCAGGTAATATGATTCTACCACTTTAGGACAAGGGCCTGCCCACTGAAATGCATAGGAGCTGATTATTTTGTGTGCGTTTCCTGAAAGACTTGAAAAAATTAGTTAGGCGATTATTTTAGCAAGGTGTCGATATAGTCTCCTCTTAGTGTATACACGTATATAGATGAGATGACAGTAAAGTTTATGTTGACTTTGACCTTAAAAACAATGCTGAAATTTTTTTTCTCTCACTTTATGACTCTCCTAGAGTTCAGGAGTGTTCCTTGAACATTTGATGGAAATGATTTACTACTTCACTGCTGAGAGCTAGGAGAGGTGCTCCAGGTTCAGGTAATATACAAGGCAGTTACATCAGAACTGACCAAAATTAGGTCCAGTTTTTAATTTGACAAAGCAAACTGATGTGCATTGATTATGGTAGTCCCTATGCCATTTTTTAATACATGAGCCTAACACCTCATCTCTTCACATTGTATATGCTAGATTTATTAATATTCCGTATTTAATTCTTACTGTTTACCACTGTGAGATACATTAATACATTACTCTTAACGAAAACAGGGGCGGACTGGCAATCTGTCCATTCTGTTGCGCGGAATGTAGATCTCTCTCTCTCTCTCTCTCTCTCTCTCTCTCTCTCTCTGGGAAAGTCCAGAACGGCCGTTCTGACGTGCTGAATTTAAGTCTCTCTCTCTTTCTCTCTCTTCTGGAAAAGTCCAGAACGTCTGTCTTGTGTGTGGCGGTCGGGCCCAAGAAGGCCGTTTGGCCATTCTGGACTTTTCCAGAACATACACATTGCCGGTCCGCCCCTGTATACATTTTCGTTAAGGGTAATGTATTAAGTTGAATTTAAAATCAAATTATAGTGTTTTGGGAGCATATTTAGGATTTACACTATAAAAATAGGCATGTTTAGGCTTTTTTTTTTTTTACCAAAACACAACGCCACGGTTTTTCACTATAAGCGGGTGCTCTTGGAACGTACTGTATTCTTTTCCAGCTATGATTTTATACAAAACAGCTGTACTCCATGCATTAACTATGTTTTAAATGTGGTGCTAGTTTTTTCAAGAATAGTTTGTAAGGATCTTCTTTCACTGAGTTGGTCAGTTCTGACTGTGGCTTTGCTGACTGTACTGTCAGTCATCTTATGACCTATTGTAAAGATCTTGGAAAATAGACTATATGCAGACTATATGCAGTGAATACTGGTAATTATCCAGAATTTTAAACTGAAAGATACTGCAATTATTTTCAACTGCTAAATAGCATGTTTATGTACAAATATGGGAAAATATACAAAAATAACCTACAGAGAAGTCAATATTTTGCCCAGAGGTGCAATGCACTGTATTCCTTCAATAATCTATTTTGCAGCAGGAAAACATATAGATCACCTCAGTACTTTTTATTTGAGGGTCCCAAGCTGGTGCAGTTTCAGAAGGACCAGATTTTTTGTGTGTAGTGCTGCCTTCTTCTTTCTTGCCAGAAAAAGATTAAATGTTTTCCAGATGACATGTCGTTTAGGCACTTCTAGCCTCTTTGGCTCCAGTGTCATACTGGACATTTAGTGATTGCATCTTTGCCTTGCAGCCTTCCTCTATCCTTCCTCTATTTAAAGGAAAGGCAGTTGGCTGGGGGCACTAATGAATCCTGTGATAGAAGAGAGTAAAGGCCAGAGGAGAGCTTGAGGGATAAACTCTTCCACAGAAGCTCATTAACTGAGCGAGGGGTTGACTCATGTCCTGCTGGATGGAAATTGTGGGCTCATTCTCTTCCTGCATTGAGAACCTCCTGCAGTTGCTCTCCACCGCCTGTGGTTATTCTTGTCATCCACTAGAGGGTACTGGATGAACAGGAACCATGGTGCCAACATGAAGGGCTGCTTTACCCAGCTGATCATGGAGTGAGTTTGTGATGAAGGATGGTGCATGTTGAGCATAATGGGAGTGATAATAATGGACAGTGTGACATGGTAGGTCATGGTACTAGATAGGAATGAATGACCTCAGGGATGGACAAGAGGAAGACAATGAGGGAGAGCAATGCAGAGTCACGCGTGGTCACTTTCTCTCCACAGTCCGATAGCGGAAAGAAGACCAGCCCTGTAAAATTAACACTGTAAAAAATGATCTTTTAATGATTAATTGATTAGGCAATATTAGCATAAACCTCTGAACACAACTTATACTTATAGTTGTACACAGCACATAGTTATAGATTCCCTACTCTCCCAGTAGTCCATCAGGTCTACATTGTCAGCCATCTTAACTAGGCTGATCTTGCCAAATGGCTTGGCAATTATGGGCTTTGGTCAAGTGAGAACCTATTTTACTGCAATGGAGCAGGGAATATGATCTACCATGTGTTATTGTTATATGCTGATATACCATGTGTTATTGATTTTTTTACTGCAGAAAATGACTGGATGACCACTCTGTTTTGAATATCCCCTCCCATCTACAATCTCTTGACATTGTTATGGAAAACCACCCAAGCTCTTTGCAAACAGTTTATTTCTGTACCATAATTTGTTGTAACAGGACAGAACACAGCAGATGGCGAGAGGCCCTGCTGTCTGTGATTATCTCTGTATCTGTGATTTCTAGCCTATGATTCTTTGGTAACTACTGTCAGCACCAGGAGTAAGTGCAAAAATGCTAGTTTGAGATCAGAGTTAGTCATCCACATCAGGAATTGACTCTTCATGAATAAAATTCTTCCTAGACGTAAGTATTGTATAGCATTATAACTGGCCTCCATAAGAATTGAGCTAGTATTCTAATAGAAGGGTTCCAGTGGAACGTACAGTCATTCCATTCTTCTTGGTGTCAGCAGCAGAGAACATAGTAGTAAATGAAAGGGGCGTTGATTATGACTCATTATATATAATAGAGCGTCTACGTCACAATTTTAAGACTTACATGCTTCACCCACACACTGGTTGTCATCATTTTATTGTTTTCATCCTAGAAGAAAGCATAACAGCATAAAAGATGTCACTATTGCTGCTTTTGATGGCTTTTCCCCTCAATTATTTATTGTTATTGCTATCACAATCTTTACATTTTTGCATGCTTAATTATCCTGCTGCTAGAATACAGTGTTAGAATACTGTATCTGACAAAACTGGATTTATTCACACCAACACTGTTACTGCTTTTGTTGGCCACATATGCCAGTTGCTGTCCTGTCCTGCGATATTGTAGTGTCACTCACACACACACACACACACACACACACACACACACCGTGGTCCTAGTTGGTTCACTGCGAACTGTGTAGATGGTTGAAATGACAATAAACACCTACTTGACAACTTGACTTGATCACATTTACAGAAATAAAGATTTATTATAGTATCTATAATGATGTTTTCTTGATTTTCTCTCCATTTCTGTCATGTCCAATTCCACCCAATATCAAAGACACTCTTAATCACAAAACACCACCAACACTGGGAGGTTGTTGGTGCTAACATGCTTCAACTGCATCTTTTTGAACTGCTGGTAGCACAGTGTGGATGGACAATTTAACAGACTTGGAGGAGAACACTATCCACCAATCTGTTACTACCTAACATTGCACTGAGTAATGAGGGAAGAGGGAGGGCCATTAAATCCACCAGGAGAGAGCAAAGTCAATTGTGGTTTTTAGACTCTAAGCCTCATAAGTCTGAGGCATCACTAGGGACTGAACTCACAATCTTACAATGAGGGGGCCAGGACAGTGCCTCTTAGAGGGATGACTAATAAATTTCCACAAGGTCAATGAGAGGGCACTGAGAATTCAGTGTACCCAGATGGTTAAATTACCATTGTAAATTCTAGTTTCTCTTTCTCTTATGTTATGTTACAAACCTCACTGCCCCATTTTGCTTTTTTGTTCAGATTCAATATTTCCAACATGATGGTTTACACTTATCACTTGTGTGCATAAGAGACCCTGCAAGATTTATTCACTAGCGTCAACGAACCTGCTCACTGAAGCAACCCACATGAGTGCATTCAAATCAATAGCAGCACATTAATGAACCAAATGCCTCATGAATGACAATTTAAGGCTGAATCCCAAGTGACTCCTCACTCTTAAATGGTTACCTATCGTACTACTGAAATTATAGCGATTTCCAATCTAAGTGCTCTCTTTAAGGCCACATGGCCAAGGATCTGATTTGGACCACATACAGTACGGCTTTCCAAAGAACAGATTTGTAAATATCAGTCCATGTGATATTGTCCTGCTTTTTTTTTTTTTCACCCTGCTAATGCACAACTGTGCTGCCCAAGTCAGCACAAACCACATCATCAAGTTTGCTGATGACATAACTGTGGGTTCATAAGGAACGACGAGTCTGCATACATAGAGGAGGTCAGACAGCTGCCGGTGTCGAGACAACAACCTGTCCCTGAATGTCAACAAGACAAAGGAGATGGTCATCGACTTCAGGAGGAAGTCCACCCCATAAACAACTCAGCTGTTGAGAAAGTCATCAGTATGAAGTTCCTGGGTGTGCAGATGACAGACAACCTCAGCTGGACACTCAACACCACCACCATCACCAAGAACGGCCAGCAGCGCCTCCACTTTCTGAAGAGACTGCGTAAGGTCCACCTTCCCCCTCATATCCTCACCACCTTCTACCGGGGGACCATAGAGAGAATCCTCTGCAGCTGCATCACTTCCTGGTTTGGAAACCGCAGCAGTGCCAACTGAAAGTCTCTTCAGCGGATGGTGAGGACAGCTGAGAAGATCAGTGTGTCCCTTCCACCACTCACTGAACTGTAGAAAAAATGCTACATCCGCCACGCAACTGGCATCATCACAGATCCCACACACCCCTCACATGCTGCTAATACTGCTGTACCTCAAATACATTTGTATTTGTACTACCTGCCTGTTTTGTACTTTTGATTCTGTAATATTTTCTATTTTAACCCACTGTGTACTTGTGTATGTGGCTGGGCTGACAAACTCGATAAGCTTGAATCTTGAATTTATATATATATATATATATATATATATATATAAAATTAAACACAATACAATTCTATTTCTGTGAATCAAATCATTTCTCTCCTACTCTCCCTCAGTCACCAGTTACCGCTGATACTGGCGGTGTTACACAGTGCACATTTAAATACAGGGCAGTGAAGTGTTGTCCTAGCACGAAAAAAAGCCCTAAAGCGTGACCGCAGCACGTATTTTGATATACATTGTATATGATGACTGCACCGGGCTCATATAACAGTCTGATTCATTTCTGAATTTTGTAATTATTACAAAGCACTTGACAGCTATTTTAGGTACATTACTGTAGTTCATTGTGCTCTTTATCTCTAATCTCTAATCTTATATCTGAGATTAGATTTAATTGATGGTTTGTTCAATGTTGTGTTTTTTAATTAGCTGGTTTTAACAGGGCCACATTTTTCTTGTGCTGTTAATCTGTAGGCTGTAGTGGTAGAGGATGTTTAAGTAAAAATAAAATATGTAATAAAACAGTGTGTCCTATAGATAAACTGATATTTACATTCAGTTAGCATTGTTTATCTACAGTGTGTTCTATACTGGATGCAGGTAGATGTATATATACTGTATATAAAATGTGTCATTGTAAATGTATTATACTTGTGTCAATTTCTGTCTGTTCCGTCATTGTACAGCTGCAGCAAAACACAAATGACAATGCAAAAGCATTCTACATGTCTACATTCAATATGTCAGATGCATAATATGAATATTTGTTCATTTTGTTTTCATTGAAAGAGAAAAATAATTTATTTTTTAATATTGTTAAAATATTTTTAATATTTTATATTTTCTAATTTGTATCTGCACTTATTAGGCTGCAATGAAATTGCTAGAAAGGCATCTCTCATAAATTACAGTGTGTAATGTTCTCGGTCAGCAGCCGCTAGAGGCCGCCATTGTTAAATTTTTGTATTTAGGACTTTTAGTTTGACAAGTGCAGTCCGGCCCTGCAAATAGACACAGCTGGCCAGTGGTTCAAGTTAACAGATTATGGGTTTTGGATTGTTCAGTATCACATCAACTGTCACATAGACTGACCAATTATAAACCTTTCTTGGTTGAGCTCACCCACTCATAAAACAATTTGTGTTACAAAGAAAATAAATTATATATTTTAAGCAAAGTAAAAAGAAATCCCTCTCATGTATATAACAGATCTTTCTTTTAGAAGCCACACACGAACATCGTCTCTTTCACCGTCCATACTCTCCTTTCCTTTCTCTCTTTTCATAATTTATTTTATTCTGATTCTGAGAATGCCAACGTGGTGTGACATGATGTCATGTATATGCAAATGAGCGTGTCATCATCTAGCGACTTTCTGGGTAAACTTTATCTACTTTCTGTAGGAGATAGTTGGCGACGCTGCATTTGTTTTGTGAACGGGTGTCAGTCCACCGTCTTTCACTTGGGGTCCCTTTTGTTTGTATGTAGGCCCTCGTGCCCTTTTGTTTTGGTTTTGAAAATGGTGACCTACAAATGTGCCTCCTGCCTCTGGTTCCCCAGCGACATGACGTCTCATTTTGCATCTTACATTTTTAGTTATCATAGTTAACACACCACTTTCATTAAGACAACACACATTTCACTGCATGGCAGCGAGATGTATGGTGTAATGTGATTAACATAACCAATATAATTAGCACTTAATTACCTACAATTATAATTCTGGTCCCTCAGGTGATGTCTCAGCCATGTTTAAATTTAGATATATGCATTTATTTAAGATTCTTTTTATATATATATATTCACAGTTACATTTTTACCCACAAAAAAATGTTCCTTCTTCAGAACTGCAGAATGTTGTCAGACAAAAGTTTTACCTTGCAGCAGAGAAAAGCCATGAGAAAGCCCAACACAGGAAAACAATAGAGGGAGGGCAGGGTGTGATGACTCAAGCTTTCTATTCCTGCATTCTGTAAGAGCTTGACAGCCTCTCTGAGGAATTGTTCAGAGGCTGAAAAGTGCTCAGATTGTTTTTCTTTCTTCCTCAAAAGTTTCACGATCGCTTCCTTTCCAAGCTGGTTTCTCTCAAGAGCCTGAAAATGCTCATAAATCATGGGGAGATATGGAGTCATGGAGGAAGAGGGGTCATTTTTTACTGCTTTGTCAGGGAAAACACTAAAGCATCAGTATCACTAGAGAGTACCATGAGATCTGTATCATTCCTTTCTTGCATTTAAGACAGAGCACATGGCAGAAACTGAAATTCCGAGCTCTCCTGGCCTCACTGTCTTCAAACAGCCTGCCAGCTCAACCATTTCGTTTTTTTCTTGTGCACAGCTTTCCTCCCTCTGCTAGTTTTCATTCCCCTAGAGTCCCACCTTAAGAGACACACGCACATGTGTCCATTAGAGAACTACCCTAGAGAAAGGAGCCTGGCTTTTAACACAGAATGAAACACTCAGCCTCCAATCAATTAATCTGGGACATGCTGACCCCTTCAGCAGCATATTCACATAAAATCTGTCTCCAGCAGGCACAGCGTGGGTTTATTTGTTCTCATTCATATACAGCTTTAATCAGTGCCAGATGTTTGTCAGACAAATTTTAATATTTTTATATTCCATTGAGTATTTATGTATTTCACTACTAACAGAAATCACAATTTTGGTTCCATTAGCCATTTTTCAGACATTTTGATAAATGACATGTCTGCTCTTAAAATGTTAAAAAAAAAATGTCAAAGCCCAACAGAAATATATTTTAGCGTGTTTTCTTGATCCGTCTATACTACACAAAAGGTTTATCTCCACCATGCTCCACTGTCGTTGCGATATATGGGAGAGAGTGAGGCACACGACGAGGAGAGGATATAAAAAAAAAGTCCTAAAACACAATTAATCCCACTCAAAATTGATAAAACAGGGGCAGGGCAAACCAGAGTTGTAGTTGAGTATACAAAAGTAAGAACACAGGTCTTTGCAAAGTCCAATCGCTTGTATCCAGCTTATATAGAGATTCAGGTAGCTGTGAGAGGCGCGGCTCACAACTGCTTCTCTCAGAACTGCTTGTGCCAGAAGTTGTTACAGCCTGATATCACTGAAAGTTTGCATCCAGCAGAATACAGTACAAATACAGTATGCAAATATGTCTACTTGCTAATAACAGCATTTCTTCAAAATGATGCGTGTAATCCGAGGTTTCACTGATTAATGCAATTCTGAGACTCAAAATCAGAACCAAAAATCTGTTTCTAGAACACCTGCATTCACAAAATGTTAGGGGGGCGGGGGAATTGTTTAAACAATAACTAGATTTACATATTCTTTTGTAAAATTCTTTCTCTGGAGTGTGTCTTCACAATGAAAAACATTTTTCATTCTAATATGGTCCTAAGGTCAGATTTTTGGCAGTATATTGAAAAACATCTTTGCGTCTCTAAATATACATTTATACAATTTTTGCATAAAAACCTGACAGTCTTTTGTAAGAATCAGTTGCTGACTGACCCTCTTCACCTGTACTGTCTCACCTTTAATAATCAATAAAACTACACACATCTTACTGCAATACTTTCTGAAATGCATCACGTGGGTTGTGGGTGTCAAAACACAAAAGCGAGTGAGTAGGTTTCTGGTGTAAAACAGTAAAACAGCAAACAGAAATGGAGTACTGGCTTGTGCAGTAAGGGATAACAATAGAGGGAGCAGACATACAAAGGCCTTCATAGTAAAACACTGGAATCAGACAGGCAAAGGCCCTTATGGTGACACAGAGGAATCAGACAGGCACAGATGCCATACAAGGCACCAGGAGTTCCCCTGACAGGCCATGCCGTCTGATCTCACAGGAGAGAGCCATTACTACTGATGCCTGTGTCAATCAACAACTCAAGGTTCAAAGAGAGGCCATCTAGAACCTCACAGAGTGGGAAGGCCGCATGCTTCTGATGAGAGAAGTGAGGCCCTGAGTGGCTGGCACGAAGTGTAAATTGTAAAGTAACCATTCTATAATACGTCAACATTCCACAGCACACATTCTTCCTCTGCATTTAACCCATTCACCAAGTGAAGCAGCAGGCAGCCAGAACCACAGTGCCCAGGGAGCAGTGTGTGGGGACAGTACCTGGCTCAAGGGTACCTCAGGGGTGCCACTAACAGTCTGGGGATTCAAACCCACAACATTCTGATCATAGAGCAAACACCCTAACCACTAGGACACCATTTGCCCCAGGAAGCAGAAGACTTCCATAGCCTTGGGAAACTTCACACAAAGGGATAGCACAGGCCAGGCATAAAGGAACTGGAAACCAGAACTAGAAAGGAAACCCAGACAGACAACCACACAATACAAACCAGGCCAAGATGAGGCCACCAGCCTCGTCACAAAGGTGGCCTAAGTACGGAGGGGCACACAAGGAACAGGTGAGTTTAATTGAAGTCTTGCGACAAACCAAAGTGTAGAGTAAGAAAGGGAGAAGTTCAACCTGTCAAAATAAAAGATCCATAAACACAGAGCAAAATGAAGCGTTAGACCATTAAGAATTCTACATCATTCTAAATAATAGAAGAAAATATTAAAATAAGTAATGCTTATTTGGAAAAGTAAAACTGAGGAACGTTAAACTGAGGATACTTCATTAATGTATATATTTTGGGATAGAGTATCACAGTTTAGGAGCATATACACAAAATGCAGCCTCACTACTTTTTTGTGTTTTAATCCTGTATTTGGTGACATCATTGTAGAGCACATTCAGACAGTCTTGCAGGTACAGTGGTGCTAATCCATTAATGGCTTTTAAAACACAATACTTCATGTGCATTCTGCAGTTTTATATATATCCCAGCTGACTTAAATTATGAATTTTTCCAGCATTCAATTTACCAGGCTAAGGTGTGCTAGGAGTTGGAGCAGAGCACAAATCTGGATTATTTCAGGGACCACACTGGATTGGAAATCTCTGGACTACATGTTTCAAAAGACCTCACAAATTACAGTCCTAGTGTAATGACCCCACAAAACATAAACAGAATTTTTTACAACATCCAGATCAAATCATGTGAAGCGCCAGTGATTGAAGCAATGTTGAACTGAAACGCATTTTACCCATTTTACCTGTTTATGCATTTTAGTGGCATGGTAAATCATGTAAATGTTGGGAAGTATGGCATATCAGTGTGGTAGTCACTACGTGCCTTATGTTCATGTTGATCTAAAATGCTTAAAAAGATCTAAAAAAAAAAACAAAAAAACACACAAACTCCTTTCCCAACTTTCCCTTAGCAAAAAGTACTATACTTGAAGTTCTTTTTATTAAGTATGCTTGAGTATAAGTATAGCAAGTATACAGACCATGCACTTGCAGTGTACAAGAAAGTATACTAATTTAATACTTCTTTGGACTAAATTGGAACATATTTAAGTTTATAAAAGTATACTTTAAG
>JBBPCY010000109.1:23048982-23078569 GCA_037974405.1 Brachyalestes nurse
ATAAGTCAACTATACTTCACTATACTATTCTTAAGTATGTAAAATATAGTATATAAAAAGTAAACTTCACGTATACTGCCTCCGTTTTAGTATAAAATAAGTATACTCGTAGTACACTTGAATAAACTACTTTTTGCTAAGGGTTGTACACAGAGGTGCAACTGCTCTGACTCCATTTAAATGCTGTTAACAAGAGTGTTGTAGAATTCAATACAGAAACTTGCTTCTTGTGTGCTGCAGGTGAAAAGAAAAGGTTTACTTGATGGATGAAGTTGTAAAGTGAAAGGACAAGGATAAAAGTACAAGGATAAAAAAGGAAAGTGTCGCATGTCGATATGCCTTCTCAGGTTTCTCAAAAGCAGATTACCTGTGGGACTCGCAGTGTACCAGAGCATAAAACCAAACATCAATAGTAATGTGCATTTCAGCTCGCTTCTATGTATGTGTCAAGGACAGATCAAGCTCATCCAGCTCTGCATGACTCATACCAAAAAAACACTCAAGTTCACACATATGGTACCATCAAAGCATGGGGATGTAGCTACTCTGTGTTGAATCTTTAATTTGTCTCAACTCTGTTCTCCATCTAAAGATAACCAGAAGAACATTAACCTGTCCCACAGACACCATCACTACTATGCTAAATTTGAAGTAGACTGCGTCAATTATTACAACTTTGCTGGGATGATCAATATTACTCCTCTTACTTTTCTGGTACGACCTCCACCTTAGGATCAGAGAAGATCCTGCAAAACACAGCAACACAAAGCAGTTTAATAATACAAAGTTTATTATACAATTCCCATGGGTCCATGGATTTGAGTGACTACACAGGGGGTATGCTACATGATAATCAAAAGCTATATTTATGGCATTCAGCGGTTTAAAACATGCTGGCAAGCATTTTTTCCCTCAAAGTAAAAGACAACAAAAGAAATAGTGCCATTTTCTGTGTAAAACAATCATGGATATGACACGAGACCTTCAACACAATGTAAACTTTACCATGGTGTCTTTGAAACAATTGCATTAAACGTACAGACTCTGCAAGGACAACAGTGTGTTTTAATCTGTTGAAAGCTTGGCTATTGTAAAATATGTATATATATAAAAAAAATGTAAACCTAAATCATGTAACTGCCACTTGAGACATCAGTAGAAAAGAAAACATAAGGCTTTGCAAGATACATGACATGCGTGAAGTATTGCTCTATCTCTGTATCAGTCTTCTGCAGACTCCTTTGTGTTTTCTGGCTTTGGCAGAGATAGACAGCCATGTTCCGAGATGCAGTGAGAATCTAATGCAGCCGTTAATCACACAGCACTGTTGTGCGCCAGAGTTTTTGTTCCTTGTAAGAAATTACAAGTTTGATTCCACTGATTGGCCCGAGATCATGTGAAACATATGATGATACAAATATATTACAATTTAGGCATGTCCAAATCCAACAGCAAATCCAAATGCCACAGGCTACGGAAGCACCAAGCAGATGTCGAATAAGTAGCGGCGACTATGTACGACGTATTACTGCCTTAGGTTAGGTCACTATTTCCTCATCTCCTGGGAAAATATGTGCTCATACAACGGCTGGTGGTTATCACACATGAGCTTAACATTCTTGCATAAAACAGTGCAGGTTATAACGTTTAAAAATTCAGAGACTGGAGTGTAAACATAAGACGATTCTCTGTGTGCCCTCTTGAGAGTGCCACTTCTTTCTTTCGTGTCTATCCTTGATCACCCCCTATTATGACCATGATCAAGCAAATTACTGACCCCAAATGTTCACCAATGGCCTGATGGCATCTGACAGCTGACAGTCAGCTAGCTGTGTCCACAGCCTTAAAAATCAGTGTAGGCTCAAAATGAATGTTCTGTCTCAGCTGAACATTGATAATTCGATTAATAAAATGAATTTATAATAAATATAATAAATATACATTCTTAATGAACTGGCTAGGTAATCTAATTGCAGTTGGAATGATATGCAGGGTATCTGCAGGTCATTACGAAGCCATGTTCAGCAGTCTAAACATTCACCGCAAGGAGGCAATGTTAGCACTCAAATTAATTTTTTGAGCACCATTGAAAGACACAAAACTCTCACCAACAGGATCTCCTAAATGAACTTACATTTGCAGCTGTAAATTAAGCACATTAAGTTTAGTTTTTTTGTTGTTTGTACTAATTAATAATACAGATCACTCACTTAATCGTCAAATTAATCAGCAGATTATTCAATCTCTAATATAATCAACAGTGATACCCCTACTTCTTTCTTATGTAATCAACTACAATCTTCTTGTGACTCATGAAAATCATAGCTGTCTATGCCTGCCAGTCCTAGAACGAAGATAATTCAACACTTGACAGTGGTTTCTTCTCAGTTGAAAATAAAGTACTGTGCGTGTGTGTGTGTGTGTGTGTGTGTGTGTGTGTGTGTGTGTGTGTGTGTGTGTGTGTGTGTGTGCGACAGCATTCAAAAATACATTCACAAGCACATTGCGTGTTCAGAACAGATTTTGCAGCAAGAAGACACTTACACAACAGAAAACATGGACAAAACTTCGCATCTGCGTTATCATTACACCCAAGGCAAATTAGCAAAATACAGTATATTCTTTGGAAAAAAAATCTTTTTTTTTTTCTTCAAACCAAGCAAGGCAGCTGTGATGGTAAGATATGCGATAAAAACATAAGTCATCAACTATGACGGATATTTCTAAGGTGTGTTATACACCAAGACACCTTTTAGACCTGTGTCTGTGTGCTCAAAATGCATTTGAGCTTTTTACATGGTTTTACAACAATCCTATCGCTCTTTCTAAATGGACACATGAGAAATGTCTATTGAGCATTCCATATGCGTCAGTAAGTTAAGGCCTGCATACTGTTTTCTTCGCTGTGTGTTCTGACTTTAACAAGCTTGACCAAGCTCAAATCTGGAAATGACATGATTTTAAATGCCTACTTTATTACTGTTCCATATGTTGAGAAATCCCTTCATTTCTAGAACCATTGTCTGGGGTGGAGTATTCGGAACAGCAATAAAGAGAGTTTCTGAGGGTTGTGGGTGTTAGATCTATGAATTGGGGCTAGATGGAAGACAAAATGGTGCAAACTGAACCGTGCTCTTTGGAGGTGCACTTCAAAAACATAACATAGATTCAGCAGAGAGTGAATGTAACAGGTTGGAAATATGCATTACAACCAGTTCTTGCATGGCATGTGCATGTGCACAAGCATAAAATAGACCAAAAAGTATGTATGCACTGTAAAAGGTGTTGGGTTCAAATCCCAGTTGTGCTATTTGCTATTTACTGCTGAAGGATTTCCGGACCACTGTCAAGCCAGTGACCTCTCCCCCTCATAAAATACCAGGTATTTGGCATCTAAACTGTTGAGAGGAAGAATTGAGTTCTACATGCTCTCCTCCAAGTGTGTTGACTATGTTGATAACGCTGCGAGGGAAGTAAGATTGTAGTATCTGTACTTGCATGAAATTGGAGAAGGGCAAATATGCAGTGTGTATTCTGAGCTGGGCAACTGACACTTACTTGTGGCAAATAAAACTGTCCTCAGAGCTGTGCAAGATCAGTACAAATGTGTAGCAGAGGATTTACCACTTAATGCAAAGGTCTTGCCCTTTTGTCCAGTAAAAGTTTACAGTTTCAAGTGGTTGAACAAATTTGATGCAACATTATTTTAGAATGTGTGTGTGTTGTAGGAAAAAGCAAAGAAAATCAATCAGTCAGTGAACTGACTATACATGGCAAAATATGCTTCTTACATGTTTTGTTAAAGTTAAACAGATTCTAAAATTAATCAGTTATTTGCTTATTAATCTGTACTTTAATTTGGATGAACTCCGATCTTCTGATGTTTCATTACTACACATGAAGTTGAAAACGACATCCTGTGACTGATGTGATGTGACTGTGAGGCATAAACTTGAAGAGGTGTCATTGATTTCATGGTTAATAGTTTATACATTATACTTTAGACTACTTTAGAGGTTCTCTTTATAAAAAGAAAAGAGAATCTGCATAAAATATTAAGCTTTTTTTAAAAACCTCTCTCAAAGCTGTTGTAGTTTGTAGTATAAAATAAACTGCAAACATACAGCCCCTTTAAATGCCTTCATTTCATGCAAATTATTAAAACTAGAGATTAGATAAAAATGCTGTAAACTTGAGACACTGCGAAAGTGTTTCATATATAATTAGAGTGAAACTCTTATGTTTTCCTAGAGGAGTACAATGTAATATTGTTTGTAAAGATAATATTAAAGAGGTGCAATGAACATAGAAAACTGATTTTGGTAAGCTGTTCAGCTATCATGTTGTGAAGTACATTCATGGGCTAATGTGGACAAAGGGGAACGATTCTTGTTTAATAAGACATCAGATCAAACTGATCACCTGTAAGTGAGTGACAAACATTAGTGTGAGGGATGGACATGTGAAAATGGACTTGTGTCTTTTAAGTGATGAATAGTGTGTGCTTTAAGATGGAAACTTCTTTACTCAACCCTTTTCATCTATCTGGTCTTTCCTTGTGCTTTTCTTTCACTTCCAACTTTGTTTAGGAGGGATGGTTGATGAACAGATATGTGTCTCTTGAAAGAAGAAATGACTGGTGGCACCTTTAAAGGTAACAGCCACATGTACCAGTACAAGGTGTCCAAGAAATATCGCAAGTACCAGAAAGTTTCACACTTTGGCAGTTGTCATTACCACCAAGATTCTGATACTCATTTTGCAGCTGTATCTATAAGACGTAGCACTCATTTTAAAGACGACAAATACAGCTTTTTTGGCAAGTCTCCCATCATGTTTGGTTTCAGAGGATGCCACCCCCAAGTGAATTTCACTTTGAAAGCTTACTCCAAGACTTACTTTGCGGCAGACCAACCCCTGTCTCCATATGCTCCTTCTCCAGTGGCAGAGTGAGGTGAAGGGGCGCAGAGGTCTGAGTCTGTATCGGACTCGCCCTCTGCGATGTAGGGTCTCACTTTAGAGCAGCGTGCCACCCCGCTGAAGTAGGTGTTGTTGAGAAAGTCCAGGTTCTCCTTTGACTGGGAGATGCTGAAGCCACTAAAGGAGCGCTCTAGCTCCTCATGATCCACTGAGGGGATGGATATTGAGGTGTCGCTCTCAGCACCTGCCTGCTGCTGGGACAGACCTCCAGGCTTCCCCTCCTCCAGCCCGCTCCCACGAGAGTGGTGCTGCCCGGCACCTCGAGACCCGCTGTTATGTCCACCAGAAGAACGCTCATGGGCTGGTGGAGGTGGGATACGTACCAAAGAGGGGTCACCCACAGGGGAGGTGCCCTGGCTGCGGGGAGGGGGCTCAGGAAGGGCGTGGGGGTGCCAGGAGGTGGAGGGATGGCAGTGGCTCTGGTTGACACAAGTGGAAGGAGGCGGGTCAAAGTTCTTCTGACCAGCAGAACTGTTGGAACGGATGATTTTAGTAATCGAGCCGGACTTCTCCATGTGGTCAACTGGGCTATGGTATGGTGGGGCTGGGTCGGGCTCCTTAGACCCAAAGTAGGCGTCTGTCTCAGACTGTGGGATTCCCATTCGCTGAATGTAGATGTTCACTAGGAAGTCGAGTTTCCTTTCCATTGACATCACCTATGGAATAGTACAGTTAAGCATAATGCTGCCTTAAAATAATTTTAGGTAAGTTGTTT
Organism: Brachyalestes nurse; assembly: GCA_037974405.1. NCBI lineage: Eukaryota > Metazoa > Chordata > Actinopteri > Characiformes > Alestidae > Brachyalestes > Brachyalestes nurse. Next base: position 23,054,678 of record JBBPCY010000109.1, read on the forward strand.
GGAGAAATTATGATTATTAATAGATAAATCATGATGTAAAACTACTTGAAATTATTTATATAATTCTAAACACACCCCTAAAACTTCTTGATGTGTTTTAAGACACAGTATTGTGAGCTATAAAAATACACATAACATCAGCAACATGGACAACCATTTTCAGACAACCCCCATATTTCTGATAGTTACCACAAAAAGGATTTGGAAACAGCACTTCTACTTGTCTTGTGATCCTGTTGTCTAAAACAGCGGCCCACAGTCTTTGGCTACACATTGATGTCATACTGTGTCCTAAATCACATTGACAATCCTGTTCTACAATGTGGTTTGAGCAGGCTGAGTAAACTTTTGGGTATGCATTTTTGGAAACAATTTGGAGGACTACTGACTTAGGGGCCGTTCACATATCGCGTCTTTTGCGCACTTAAGTCCATTATTTCAAATGTAGACGCGCGGCAGCCGCGCTCATAATGGAAGCGACGCGGTTGCGACGGTTTTTTCAGGCACGTCCGCGCCGCGTCGAGTTGAAACCATCTCAGCTTTTCAGAATGCCGCAAGTGCACCGCGGGTCATGTGACAAGATTCAACCAATTAGCTTCTTTGCCTTTGAAACAGAAGCTCTGTTTGCTGATGCTTGGGCCAACTTTTTCTAAAATATAATCCAACTGATCCTTGTCATGTCTGAAATAGGTTTTGAACCTCCCATTGTCCAGGCGGAGCTCCTGGATCAGCTTGTGAAATTCCCCGTGTTTTTACGTTTTTGAAGAATGGGGTGCACTCAAACACTGCGGCGTTTTTTTCTTTTCTGCGTAAATAAATCTTGTAGCAGAGTCACAGCAAGGGTTTTTCGTTGGTGGAAATCCACTGCTGAAATTAATGGAGAGCGCGGCTGATGGTTGCTTAGCAACGGCAGACACTTCCGGAGCACAAGCGCCCGAGCGCTTTTGGAAAGAAGGAGAAAGCGACGCGCCGAGTGTTTTCCGTGCTTTTTTAGGCGCGATATGTGAACGGCCCCTTATAGTGTTTAACATGGATATCCTTGCAGTTGCAGTGCAAGTAAAGAGGCAATGTGTGGACTCCAAACTTGTTTTGAATGATCACCTGCATCTGTAATGTGTCAAAAATTGTGTACATTAAATTGTATGTTGAGCTATTCCATTAACTCGTTAAATAATGATTGCAAGTCATCTAGCAAGTGCTGATATTTATATGTTTACTTCAAACAGTACTTATGTTGTCTGAACATGCACCGATCATAACATTAAAACTATAATTTGTATTTACCCCTTACACTGCCAAAACAACTCTGACCTGGTGAGAAGTGGACTAGACAAGACCTCTGGAGGTGTGTTGTGTTATTTAGCACCAAGACTTTAGTAGCAGATCTTTTATATCTTGTCAGTTCTGAGGTAGGCCCCACATGGATCGGACTGGTTTGCCCTGCAGATCCCATTGATGCGCAAATAGATTAAGTTTTATGGAATCTGGAGGTTAAAGTCAACACTATGAACTTTTTGTCATGTCCCTCAAACAGTTGCTGGCAATGTGTTCAGTGTGGCATGATGCATTACCTTGCTGAAAGAGGACACTGCCATTAGTGAATACTGTAGCCATGAAGGGGTGTGTTTGGTCTACAGCCATGTTTGTGTGAGCATCAGAAGTGGAGAATGGAGCAGCGGAAGATGATGACCTGGTCAGGTTTTCTTTTACATTATGAGGGTGCTTGTGCAGCATTTACCTGAGGAACAGACGGCACAAGCACAGACTGCTCTGGGCAATGTTCTCCTGAGAAACCTTGGATCTTAGCATAAACATTGTTGCACCCTTTCCTGACAACAGTATTCCCTAATGGCAGTTGCCTCTTTCAGCAACTTCATGCATCCTGACATTAAAAATATTAAGGAGTGGTTTGAGGAACATGACAAAGAGTTCAAGATGTTGATTTGGCCTCCAAACAGACTGGCCTCCAAACAGACTGAGCATCTTTAAGATGTCTTGAACTAACTAATTCATGGAGGCCCTACCTCACAACATACAAGACTTACTGACAGATACTACAGCCCATCTTTTGAGTTCTTGTGGAGTCCATGCTTTGAGGGACGAGAGTTCTCACGTGGGAGACCTACACAATGTTATGCAGATGGTATTGTTTACTTTTTTATGTGCATTTCTTTCACACAAGCACAAAATTTTATGTCTAAAGAGGATAGTAGGAATGTGCTGTTTGAGTTTGGAATGGCATTGATATTTGTATGAGACTGTGTTGTGTACTTTATATTGTATTATACTGTTTGTGCATTTAATGAGCATCATATTGCAGTTCTCTGAAACACAAGCCTGCATTATGCTACCCTGCAAAAACTCAGTCAATATATCAGTTTCTTTTTTAAAATTGTTAGAAAAAATATTCCACTATTTAATCATATATGCTTAAGTCATATATCAAGACTAAATGTTCAGCTAATAGATTATAACTATTTTACCTGATTACCAGACAAAAAATAGTAAAAACATTGTAGATTTTGACCAGATTCAAAATGTTTTTACTTGTAAATGTTTCTTTTTGGGAATGGAGAAAAAGCAGAACCTCATTGTATAATTCACACTCTACATAAAACAACCGGCTTTGTCAGGCCAGTCTTAATAAACATTAGAGACCTGTTTCTCTACTTTCACAAGTCTTCCCATCATGCTTGGGTCCTCTGCGATTTCTGCTTCAGTGGTGCTTTTGGGACGGTCCTTGTCTGCGATTTGAGCACCTCTACCCACAATCTGGTCCACTCTAGCAGTCACAACAAAGAGAGACGTCTAGAATATAGCATTGCATCCTATACCAACTAATAAAGTACAAATAATGTTAGGAGAAACTGTACCAGATTTTTTTTTAAAGGATTAAATGGTAGAAATATTAACAGAAACATACAGAAAAGTAGAATAGGAGGAGGTAGGAGACATGAGTAGATCCCGCACTCCTGCGCTACCTCTCTGCCAAGTGCAGAACATTATAGATGTGAATGAGAGCATGCAGAATGGTGGGGTATGGTATGAAGAGGTATGTCCAGAGAAAGATAGAGAGAGATGGAAAAAAGAGAAAGCCAGGCCCACCAGAAGGACTAAATCTTTATATTTGCATTGTCATATTGCATTTGAACAATGTGTCAGTGAAGGTACAAAATTATGGGAGTATAAAGTATCAAATTTAAGTTGCTTATTATTTTTTAAATTCATATATAAGATATGAATTTGTTGAGGTGTATATATGAAATTCATAGATACATATATACAAGAAAGTGGGCAGATCGTATGCGTTATCTTTAGCGTATATATTCGACACATTATTCAAAATGATTAAACGAAATATTTAAATAAGATGCACATCTTATTTATCATGTTAGGCCTTGCCTAGAACATTCCCATTTACACTGTAATCAGAGTCTGCTTCAATAAATACATTGAAGCACCAGGTTTTCTTGAACTAACCAATGAATCAACAAAAAGCTTAACAGATCAACAAAAAATGAGCTTACCTACGTATGTCTGATTCTCAGACATCTTAAAATGGTCTTTGTGCATTATGTGGCATGCCCATGTAACCTGTCATGCCAGCATGCATAAGTAAAGAAATTATAATACTATTCGGTCATAGGCACCTTGGCTGCATTTTGCTCGATCCAGATTGTACATTTCATACAGCAATGCAAGCAATCCAGCTCAACCTGTTTTTATTCAGCTACAACTAGCTACTTACCTGCATGGTATCGGATTTTTACAATTCCTGTTGAAATTGTGGTGTGTCAGTGGTCTGTGCGTGTTAAATTAAGTGTGTATGGAAAACACAGACACATGGCATGCTCAGTTACAACAAACAAGGGATTTAAAACTAATTAACTAACTGCTTAACTAACTAACCAGCAGCTACCCTCTGCAATGATGAATACCCAGGTTATTAATATTCATTAAATAATGTTCACTAAGTCACTATTAGGTGCTAAGAAACCAGAGGTGGGCAGAAACTAGTTCCATAGCTCCATCTACTGTTATGTGTACAATCATACTTCAAAGTTTGAACACCGTCAAATTAAAAGATTTGTTGATTGTTAAAGTAAAAAATAATCTACTGAGAACAAGTTTAAATATTGTATTTACCAGTGCACTAGTTACAATAGTAACTAGTAATGGAAATATAATAGTAACAATTTCCTCTGGGATCAATACATTTAGCTGATTTCGATTTCTCATAAAATAACTAGTCAGTGTGACATGGGTGACAGCATTGGTCTGACTCTTAAGGTTCATCATTTTTTATATAAATACCCCCCACTATTTAAGTAATTATATATATATATATATATATATATATTTACTGGAGCAAGGGTATTTTACTCACCTCTGTTAGAAGAATGATAAACGCTTTCGGCCTGTCTGTGGTATCTGAGCAGCCTAGGAACTAATGTTCTACCAGTTTTGCAGTAGTCTGAAGCAAAAACAGGTTGTTTTGTTTTTTTTTCCGGCCAGCACACCCAGAAGAAATTAGAATAGAGGTCTAACGCGAGCAAGAGATGCAGTTTGGTGCGTCCTAACCTAGGTGAGAACTGGGGCGACTCTTTCGTTCCTTTGGTTGAATACTTCTTATGGCGGGGAGTGGTGGGACCTGGAGGACCCAATATCATATCTATCCTGGCAAAGCAAATAGAGGAGAGGACAGCACAATGCAGAATGACGTGACACGGACCAGCACAAACGTCAGGGCCATGGGCACATCAGCACGGAGAGGAGGGGGAACAAACATACAACGAACCAACAAAAAAAAGAAATTCCAACAAGAAAAGAGACACAAGGACAAGTGAATGAAAATATATTCCAAACATACTTTACTGAGTAAACAGCCAAACGGTTGTTTCCACGAGTTTCAGCTCTTTAAAAGGATCTAAGTGATGCCGTGATCTTGCCATGACACTGGAGCAAGATTTTTAGACTGAAAGTATGCCATGACATCGTAAGTATGCTCCAAAAGCAGGAATATATTTACAGACTGCATTGAATCACTTTGTTAAGTCACAATACAATATATATATTCATATATGTAGGCATAGTCCTTATTGATGGGTTTGAATGGAGTTGCTCTTAAATGAGATAAAGTGAAAGCTGAATGTCAGAGAGATTGGTTTCAGTTCTGTTGTCCCTACTCTAAGGGACTTGTCCACTCTTAGGCTGAACATAGTAAATGACTTGAAGATGAATTTTGTTTGTGAAGTCCTTCTATGGTGGGTGAATGTTTGAGCACACAAAAACATCACAACATGACAAACTGGCACACACCAGACACTATGAAACTGGGAGGACAGTTTTGGATCTAAGTGTATGGAGTACAGGGGAGAAATGCAATGTCACATTGTTCTGGAAAGACAAAAAGATCAAACCCGAAAATACACAAACTATGAAACACTCAGAAAAAGGGGGACATGCAAAGAAATTGTAGTGTTATACAATAGGAAGGACTGAATGCACAGCTCCAAATAGTATTATAGTGTTGCCTGTGCATGTATGCGTGCAGGTATGGTTTGTTATACAAAGAAAGATAGAACAGGAGAGAGGAATGGGAGAATCAGATAGAAAGAAAGAAAAAAGTAGGGAGAAATCCTCCCCTTTGGATGTTTAGGATTTGTGTCTGGTCTTGCCTGGACTGCAGATTTTTAATCCTGGCCAACATGTCTAGGTGTCCAGCTGAATACTGCTCAATAACATCCATCACATCGTAAGGCCGTAGACTCTCCTTAAACTTTCGCTTTGACACCATAAACCTCATAATGCTGCAGAGACAAAAAATTTGAATATCATATGCAGCTCCAGAACACACACAGTTCATTGTCAATACATCAGCATTAACATGGTACAGTTAAGTTGGGATATGAAAGTAAAAACTGGGATCACTTCCAGGTGGAAGACGGCACAGATAAACACATTTTGGCTCTTGCTCACCTAACTGTGCCAGCATCACCACAATTAGCAGAATTCCTTTGACTCCCATTTCTAAAGTGTGTATGATGTTTATCATATGATGCAATATGTTTCAATGCACAGGTAATTCTTTGCTGCCTGATATTCTGCATCTGTAGGGTATAATCAGTGTCCACAGTCCACATTTTGATGCTTTTCCCGTCACTTAGAAATAAAAATAACTATTGATATTTATTACTTGGGTCTTCCTTCTCTGTATTTAACCCATTCACCAAGTGAAGCAGGAACACAGCACCCAGGGAGCAGTGTGTGGGAATGGTACCTTACTCACTGGCGGTCTTGGGATTCAAACCCATGACTTTCTGATCGCAGGGTGAACACCCTAACCAAGAGCCCAACAGCTAATCTGGGGACCAAAAATGGTTCTTCTATGGGAAGAGTTCCCAAATGTAATTTCAGTGGAACCCCTGCCTTCGAGAAACACTAAATGAAACCTTTTAATATTTATAAATGTATGACCCATTCGGTAATTATTTGCATTTTGTGATGCTCCTTGTTGCTTACCACACAGCCCTGATGGTAACTTTGATTCCTGGGGTTAAATCTTGTGGGACAAACTCACAGTGGCAGCTCTTATTGTCATCAACAATGTCTTCTCCAGGAAGGCTTGCTTCTATAAAACACAACAATGACAGCAGGACTCCAGCATTAGTAAACATACTTCTTAGCCTCACCTCTGTTTAACTTTTTCACTCTGGGATGGAACCAAGCAGAGGCCAGCAGCAGCCATTAACTTGCACAGCTCAATAGGACAGTGCACAATTTGACTGATCAGGTCAGAGCAGGTTAATGGGCAGTGCTCTCATCTCATTGGCCGGGTGATTTCACAGTGGCCTGATGCAAAAGGAGAGGGCAGGGACAGGCAGAGTTGAGACATTACTAAGACATGACTAAGAGAACTGTGGCCCAAAAGAACATGAGGAAATCAGTGGGCTAGCAAATGTGCAAAGTGAAACTGTTTCTATGCATCTGGCTCAACGGTCATTAAAGCAAAGGCAAATATGCAAATAGAGCTGCACTTTAACAGTCTGCCTCCATGAGAGTTTGAATTACAGGCACTCTGCAAGAAGGCTTTGTAAAAAACAGAATATGATAGAAGAGAAGTTGTGTGAGTAGATTTCTTTGATCTTCCAATTTGCAGAGTACCTGTGAGTCAAAAGCTTTTTCATTTAATGGTAGGCAATGTGAGGGGAATTGTAAGGCACTGAAGCAAGAGTGAATAATGCTAATGCTCTTAAAAGCAGCAGTAGTAAAAAGCCTCCAATAAAACACCCTCATCAACTGTTGGCTATATGACCTTAAGTGCTCCCTGAGGCTCCCCACTAGTGACCTTAGGTCATGCTTATCCAGTTCAGCTTGAGATTTACAATATTAAATTAACTCTTTATCATTTCCCCCCACTTCTTGTCATGCTGAAGCAGTAATTCTGGGCCACCACAGTTTGGAATGGGATGGGAGCTGTAATGCCAGTAAAGCCACAGAGGCTGACAAAACTGTACAGCTCCAACCCCAGTGATGCATGAGGGTCTAAAATGGCCATTGGCAACTGGAGAGTTGGTTAATTGCTCTGGGATGTTGACTGGAAGGCCCCATCAGGTGATAAGTTTGCAGGGACTCTGGAAACTAACTAGCTTTCCTCGCATGCAGGTAACAGAGCAGGGTTGCCAGCTGGTTGAGGCTGTTGAGTTGGAATCATGGTATGATGGGTCCTGCCATATGCTTATGGAATGGATCTAGAGCGAACACATGCACTCTTATTGGTTGTACTGCTTCTAGGTTTCATAAAAACAGCTTGCTCTAGTGGTCACCACCCCTAGCAGACATGTGATATTCTCTTACTGATCAACCCTTCAATTGCTGCAAAGGTTTGGAGAAGAGAAATGACAATAAAAGCTGGTTAAAAGGTGGCTATCAAGAAATAATAGCAAAATAAAATAGGACTATTTCAAACCTAACTGTGAAAACTAAATGGAAAACGCTAAAGGTAGAATAGATCATAAACCTCTCTGAAGGTAAATTGTTGCCTCATTAAATATTTCTACAAATAGCACGTTAAGATAAAAGACAAAGTTGGTCTTGCCTTATGGGTTATGGGTTTTAAATGAAATGTACATGCCTCTGGAGACATTAATGAAAGATGTGGATTAGAAAAACTAATGGAGTCCATTAAAGCCTTTTAGTGGTTCATCAAACAACACAGCAACAAATTGGGATTTAAACTGGAATTCAAGGAGTTTTACTCCAGAAACAGTCAGAGAATCCACTTCTCTAATTCTGTACAAATCTGCCCAAATTTATGATAAATCAAAATTTGCATGCTGAAGCTGTGTTGTATCTTCAGAGAAACATAAGTCAAAGCCAAAGAAAAAATATTGTTCATGATACAGATAAAGTGAATAAAATCAAACAAAATTGTAATTTGGAAAAACCAAATAATGGCACTCACATGAAAGCACATACTGAATGCTGAATAAGTAAAAGGATTTCAAGAAAATGAGCATATTTCATATTCAAGATCACAGGACTGTCCCTTTCGCTCCTGCCAACAGATGGCTACTGTTAATTTCTGTAGATTGTAATGACTGAAAAGTTTAATTTTCAAAATCCTTTAAATAATAGCACCAATTTTTCTTCAGTATAAATATCCTGTGATCTTGAATGCAATTAAAATTAGGACATTGCATTCAGAGCAAGAAGGTTCTAATATAAGAAAAGATGTATAAATATTTTTGAATGACAGAAAAAGCAATGAATGTTGATCAGTCATATAGATGGACAGTGTGCAATGAATGCTAAGTGTTTAAATTATTTAAAGTACAGATAGAACATGACAGATGAAACAGTACATTCACTGTAGACATAAAGCAGGGTTGCAGTCCAGTCATGTAGAGTTCCAAATAGTTAGCCACCCCTTACGTCAAGTGTTTAAAATAGCCTTTGCCTGGAAGCTCTGTTTAACAGTCCAAAATAAATAACAAAGTCTATTATTTTGATTACGTCTTAATATAAAATCTGTGTCAGAGGTCACCATGGCCATGAAAACTGACCCTACTACAGAGTTGGGATGTCATGATTATTCGATTATAATTGATTATCCAGTTGAAAATGTGTTTGTGATTAATTCATCATGTAATCACATTGCACTTTGAATGATAAATGTGCTCTTCACTTGTCAATATAAAGTCATGTTCAGTCTGAGCATTGTCCACAAGGGGGAGCGCTTAACGCTCAGACGACTGAAATCAATGAAAAGAAGAGGAAACCCACACCAGCAGGGTCTCAAAAATGCATGCTGTCCTAATCTGCCACACCTGCTTCAGTTAATTACATTCTTCAGAACTAATGGCAAGCATTTTCCAAAGCATCTTATGCCAGATATCATTCTGTAATTACAGGAAACTTTGCAGGAATGTAGATCTTTTTAGGAAGATGGTAGGTGACCACTGCTCTATGGTACCAGTCAGAATGTTGTGTTGCTGTTTGTTACTGACAATACATTTAACTGACTCTCTCCAAACATGGAATTACACGTTAAAGAGTAAAAAAATTAAAATAATAAGCAGGCAATTGTAAAATGCATAATTACCAAAATTTAAGTGGAAACGTAAAACATTCAACAGTATTGAACAGTATTTTCTTGGAGAAACAGCCAAAAGAACAAGAATCAAACTACTACTGTACCTATTATACCTGAGAAGAAATGTAAATATTCTGTTTTTTGCTTTTTTAATGAGACTTACCCATTTTCTATTATCCTGCTATCAAAGTATGACAACTAGATATTTTAGAAAAGCTAACAGTAGCAAAAGTATTTCAACATAACAATAATGTAATAAATACTAAGAATGTAATAGGAAATCTACAAATGAATTATGGCTGCTGTTCATGTACGGTACTATCTTTCATCAAGCCACATTTTACTTATTCAGTTGTGAACAGGTCACATGCTCCTTGAATTCATCCATAATGAAGAATGAAAAAAAAAACAGTTTGGAAATAAAATCAGAAGACAAAAGCAAAATCATATTAGGAAATAGTCTAACATGAGGTTCTGTTACAAGCAAAGCTAGTTTGATTTTGAAGTGTGGTCAGTTTAAGGGTAGAAGTTGTATCGAGCCCAGACCCATCTGGTTTGCCTGACCTGGGGAGCTCTTCTGCCTCAAATCTTCTGCCTGCATCTCAATCAGCACTTTAGCATCAGCATCAAACAGAGAAATGGAAAGGACAGCATCAGGATCCAGATTCATTTCAAAAGAAGGGGAACAAAATCAAATACACACAAATTACAAATAAGTTGCACTTTACACAATGTGCTTTTAACAGAGCTCCCAAATGACAAAATGAAATACATCTTAAACTGTATGAAAAGGGATGTACAGCACCATTGTGTACACTTTAGTAAAATGTATATGTTTAAAGTTTATCTTTTACTGATGTTCTTTTGTTTTACTCTTTTTAAAGGAAAAGGGGAGCTTCTTGAATGTGCACTTTGTAGAAAGTGATACCATAGTGCAAGCTTAACACACAAACTCTGGGCATTTGGAATATCTGTGATTTCTGCCAAATACACAAAACCATACTGTCATACCAAAATAGTAACTCCATTTTTGTATCATTTAAAAATACCAGCTTCATTTAATGAGAAATGGAACAATAAAAAGAGACTCAAACGTCGAATGATGTACATAAAATGAAAAAGTTTGAGCTCTCAGAGGCACAAAAGTTTCCTTATGAATTCAGGGTATTAATAGAGGAGTTTGACCCTCCGCCCTTTGCTGCATCATCTTTTTATTTACTGGGAAGGTTTTATACCAGATATAAAACATATAAGTCATTTCTATGGAACGTTTTATGGCTGCAGTTTAAATGCCTGTGTCAACAGTGGATGCAGCTTAAAATAATGCATTAGGGGGCATGTCTGGATACGTTTGGACTTACAGTAAAATGGTTTAACTTAGGGCTCCAGAGTTTCTGTGTTTTCGTTCAACTTTAAAGATATATACATTAATATGCGGGCAGCAAAAAAAGCAACATTCACCACATTGTGCCACAACCATTGAGATAGTTACAAAGAAATCAGCCAGGATAGAAAAAATATATCTGTCAAAATACAGCCACAAGTTACTGCACAACAATAACATGCAACTGCTTATAGGACAAAAGAACAAGAATCCTGATGTTTGAACTTAAAATGTGGCCTGGATTTAGTCAATTTAGACAAACTCCAATTACTTACTGTCCTATTATTGGAACATGTTTAACACCTCACAAGCAGGTAATGTGATCTTGGATATAATTTAAAAACAGTTAAAAGAAACTTCTTAGATATAACATAACTATGACCATAACCACAGCTTCACAGCCACTCACTCAAATCACAAACAATATGATGTCCTCAAATACATTTCAGCTGCTGCCAGATTAAAATAGTCTAAATAATTAAGCGACCATTTTTTTCACTCCACTAATTGAAATACACAAACCAGACAATATTCATAGCGACACAAAAGCGTAACAGTCTGTGTTTTTGAGTTCCCTCACCTTCTGAGTTCTGGCGTGAAGCTGCTCCTTTGAACCGGAATGCTTGTCTAGCACGGCTGCGGTCCCCAAAGCTCAGGCTCTTGGGTACCTTGGAAGGACTGTCTTCAATACTGTTATCTGCACTGGGTGAGCGCCTGAGAGGCTGCTGGCTCTGGGGTGACCCCTTCCCCTTGGTTCCTGAGCTTCTTGGACTGGAGAACACCCGCTCTTTCAAACTGACCTTCTGACTGTGAAGGACAAAATTTTTAACAGCTCATGAAAGGTTCGCATGTTATGCGTAAAAGAGGGTAAAAGAGCTTGTGGACGGCAATTTGTTTTATATTTGAGTAGTGTAGCATCAATGCATTCTATGCATTTATAAAATATGCCCTTTCCTATGAAAGATTTGAAAATAAAAGAATAAAAGTTATTTAAAACAATTATTTTAAATGATTGGAAAAATAATACAAATAAAGAACTGGGCCAAATGTGTCACTGACATTGTCAGCCTTCGAAGAGACATTCACTTAAAACTAATTCCCTCACACACCTTAGCTGCCTTATACATTTCTTTCATGGGCGTTTAAAATGACTGGTATTTCTGGTAAGATTAGATAGAAGACAATCCACTTGCATAAGACAGGGGGAAATCAACAGAAGGAGTTTGCAAAACTCTAGTTTAAAAAATGATTAAATGATACAGAGAAAATAGGACTCATAACAAGCATGCAAGACCAGGTAAGCCATCAAAACTGTAACCATTAGATGAAAACCAGTTAAGGTTTTGTTCCTTTCATTCTTGAGAGAGATGAGCAAATCAATATCTATGGGTATTACTGACCATCTTTCCTGTGACATTTTAATACTGTGGGAATGAAATGATATGTGTCTATATCTAAGATGTACAGGAAGGTTTTATGGACTGATGACTGATCAATGTTCATTTGTAATGGCCATTAACTTGAATGGCAAGAAAAATGAAACTTTTTAAAACCTGTTTTTTAGACCTCTGGATGTTTTTTGCATGTGAAAATGTCCCTGCACTTTTCTGCAGAAAACACTGGAAACAAGTTTCTCTAAAAGAATGGAAGCTGTAATAAAGACAAAGGGTGACATATTTAGTTGTTTTTACATCTGTGCAATTTTCTGTTTATGTATTTTCTATTTTTTTTTTGTAGCTTATGCTGAAATTTTAGTAACAATGTACTGAATAGCAGATTTGGCTGGAAATGAAATTCATGAAAAGGAGGTCTCTGACTTTTCAACAGTAAAAGTTTATGTTCCAGAGACATTTTGAATAAAAAGTCTCTAAATCTGATGATTCAACAAGGTCTGTTGGGAAGAAAAGTCTGCCTGTAAAATACTTATATAACTTCTCTTTAAACAGCGACCCCCTTTGAGTCCAGTATATTAAAAATATGCAAGTGTGAGTAGTTGAGAGAGATCTGAGTTGACTATCATCTGGCATCACATGCACACAGTCACAGGAAGCAGCAAATAACACATCTATCAGCACAAGGACAAGGCCAAAGCCAGCACACGTGCTCATATAAAATGTGGCCATGGACATCCATCATGGATCATTACACTGAAATTGGACAGGTAAAATATTTGTATACTATGCAAGGTCCTGGGCTGCCCCTGAGCTCAGTGATGGAGGCTATGTTTATTAGCACTATAAATTAATAGCATATAGAATGGCAGTAAAGATAAGGATTAAAACAATTTGTTAAGACCGAACTGTGGACAGAGGTAGACATTGATATAAAAATACAGAATGCTGTAGGTAGGCACTAACCTTGGCGAGGGCTCTGGTTGGGCTTCCTTTCTGCGTGGGGACGCACATATTTGAACATATTAAGTATGCAAAGTTTGTATTAATTACAGTTACGCAAATAAACAAACACAACTCCCCCATAGCATAAAAAATGTATTATTCATTACATTGAAATGAATGGAAACTGTTCATTTTTGTTACCTAAAGGAGAGGCCAGACTTGCTCTTCAGGTTTCTCAGTAAATCAAGCTGGTTAAGGGGAGGAATGAGTCTGCAAAAACAAACATATATGTTTTAACCATTTTAATGGGGAATTCATGTTTCATTTCTGGATCAGCCATCATGTAAATAAATGTCAATAAAGTAATTCATGTAATTTAGAGTGGTTTCATGTGAATTGTTCTGTTCTAGAGAAGGCACTATTTTTCACAGCAGTGGTGATGGGAGCCCGAGATCTGAAGAGTATAATGCCCCTAAAAGCTCCCTCACATAAAGTTATTACATGAATTAGTTATGAATATGCTGTCTCATGCCTGGGGCATTAGTTCATAATAGTGTTAAAAGTCTTGCACTCTAAAACATAGAACTACAAAAGAAAAACTGGTGCTCTATGATTTAACATGCTTTAAACATTATCACTGCAAAACACAGGAGACGTATAAAGACATGTATGTGGCTTTGGATATTTAATAAAATGTCTTTGTTTGTTGTAGGCATTGTAAGCCCTGGTTCTGGTCACAGAAACTATAAAGAAATAAAATTCAGTAAGTTCTAATGAACCACTTCACATTAAACACATCAAACCTCTGCAAATCTCTGCATTTGAATTATGCAAAATTTCGGAAACACTGGCATAACTCCCCTTTAATCAGTAATGTGTAACGTGCAGTAACAACGATGTACAATGTCTTTCAATGCAGAAGTCTGCATATCATAGAATCATACTGCCCAAAATGTGGCACTGACACAAAGTGTAAATACATGTGCACTAGATTCAACTGGCTATAAAGATAAGATCAGGCTTGAATCTACCAATACAGAGAGAGAGAGAGAGAGAGAGAGAGAGAAAGGGAGAACCCAAGGAGACCAATAAAGATGCACTGCCGAAGAGCAGTTAACCACCGAAAACCCAGACAACAGCAGGCCATCAAGTCATAGATTGGTTTAAAATAGCAATCTCAAGGGCAGCAGTGACATCAGGAATGCACTGACACCCTAAAATTCACAGTGTCAGCTGTAAATGTTGAAGTACTTCGCCACCATGTTTGCAGTTAACTGTTACAAGCCTGCCAGAACCCACTGTGTAACAGTGGAAAGCTGAGAAGCAATAAATCCACACTGTGCCTCAAGGTACAAATCTGCAAGCAGGAAGGGAATCAATCTGAGGTGTTAAAGGTTCATGCTGAATCGCAGAATGAAGGTGCAAAAGTGTGTGTGTGTGTGTGTGTGTGTGTGTGTGTGTATGTGGGTGCATGTGTGTATGTGTGTATGTGTGTATGCCTATGTGTGAGTTTATGCCACAGGAAGCTGGCTCTCCTTGATAGCTATTAACAGAGAGCTGAAGTTGTGAGTTAATGTCAGGGGTATGCAGTGCTGCAGTCTGCCCTATGGAGTGAAAGGGCTTTAGCCGCAGCGTTAGAAAACAAGAAAGGTCATACTTCAATCAGACCCCATCAGAGAAGATGAAAGCAACAGAGAGAGGGAGACAGAAAACAAGAGAGAGAGAGAGAGAGAGAGAGAGAGAGAAAGAGACAACAGTGTCAGAAGTGACAAGGTCAGCAGTCACCAGTCAGTCATAAAAACACATGAAATAATAGAATGCCTGAGAATAGATTGGTATTTCAGGTGGTGAGATCTACAAAAACATTTCTCCAGGCAAAATGGACCAATTACTCAAGGCAAACTTGTATTTCTCAGGGATACACTAAGTTCAGGAATGTGTCCTCTAAAAATTAACTATGAAGTAAAGTCCCAGATGCCTCGCTCCTGTACTGGTCTCATATGGGAGCAGGACACCTGGCTAACTTCAGACCAAATTTGCAATTGTGTGTTTCTGGGACACTAATATTGCACAGTAGATGCACAGTTACTAAACTTGAAATGCTACATTCGTATTTGCATTGTAATATTTAAGGCATGATGAATATGTTGAGATGTCGTATAGGTAGACTAGTATATTGTGTTCTTTGATTATATGAAATTGGGTATAAGGGAGTCAAATGTATGAAGAGCCCTATGAACATGGACAGAACCCTATGAACATGTGGTATAAAATGAATTTGGAGGTTTCATATTACCATACTTCTCTGTACATCAGGGGTCCTGCCTCCTTCATGTCAGTAAATGCTTGTGGGTTCGATATTCAACCCTGGCAATAAACCAGTAATACTAAAACAATCAAGACGAACTGATGCCAAACTCCACTGGTGCTTTTTCTGGCTGTCTTCAGCCCAGCTGGAGTCACATTATGCTGACTGAGTGAGTGCGTCTCATGTTAGTAAACGCTGTTTCTGTTGTTTTGCCATTTTACTTTGTACATCCCCAAAATGAAAATAAGACTGACTGAAAACACAAGCATTCCTGGATTCTGCTGTGTGGGTTTCCTTTCCCCTTTAGGAGAATTTTTAGGCTTATTAACATGAGTGAGGTAGTATGCGTTTTTCATAAATTATTTTTTTTATTTAATTTGTAACTTTTTAATAGTTCAAATAAAACCAAAGTGCATTTTCTGTAATGTTTGTTATTTGGTAGTTTTTACACACACTTGATTGAAATATAAATAAGTAATCAACAAATAAATCAGTGGAAAAACTGAATATGTAACAGTGTTCTCTGATTTAAAAATAAAAAATGTGAAAAATGAGACTAATTTGATTTCTCTGCCTCAACACACACACTAAATCTGGCTGGCATTGGTAGATGAGTTGAGCCAGGTGTGATGTGTGTCTGAGTATGAAGTCTAAAAAATGTGCCGAACTAAAGGCTTTCAGGACCGGAATTTAATATCCCAGGTCTGTACTATTGTTTTACAATCAAAATGCAAGAAAGCCATTGTTTTCCCTAATGTAACACACTTGATTCAATTGATACGTTTCATTAGCTGAACAGTAGTATAAAAAACAGGAAAACTCATTGATACACCATTGTAAAGCACTGCATTGTCACATAGTCTTTTCAAAACACCGATTAAAGAGCAAGACTGCTTTGATACTAACTAATGACTTCAGTCATTTTAAACACTGTACTTTTCATTGTTACCCATAAAATAAAAATAAATTTTACTTTCAACTCACAACTAACAGTAGCCTTCTATGAACGTAGATCAAAGCTATGAAGAACAAGAATTAACCTCTTCTTGAACAGCATTAGCAGACTCAGCATATAGCTGCTTAAATTACCTGCCCATATATTTTACTGACCCCCAAATGCAAAATAAGAATAAAAATATAATTAAAACATCACAAAAATATGTTGGGTGCACTGGGAGGTTATATAGAAGAGCTATTTGAACTTAACCATTAACCTTCAAACCCCCCACCACCTCAAAAAAGGTCACAGCATGGATCAATGCAACCACTGCATCTGTCTCATCTGACACCCAGGAGAACATAGAGCAAGAAAGAAATGAGGAGAGAGTGAGAGAGAGAGAGAGAGAGAGAGAGAGAGAGAGAGAGAGAGAGGGAGAAAGAGAGATGGTTTAATACCTGTACATAGGGACTGATACAGTTCTCTCATAGTAATCCCAGGTAGACTGCAGGTCCGTGCGAGAAAGATTGGTAGCGTACACCCTCCAGGCCGCCTGAAGGATCAGAACAGATAGAATGCATAACTAATACACATATACACACACACACACACACACACACACGCTGGGCTTCTTAAGGTAATTAACATACAGCCACTGGGTGTCCTTGGAGAACGTCCTTGTCTCCAACTCGCTGTATTACATACACCTAAAGGAATTAGGTGGTGCAGGGACATTTTAAATTACATTACTGTTCCTTTTACACACGGCCTATACAGCTCAGCGCATGACTGATGAACCTTTAACACCCCAGAGAAAAACGAAGGAAGCATCAATTAAAAACTACTACAGTGTACAGTGTGCCTGTTCTCCTGGGTTAAACCTGTGACCACAGCTATTAAATTCAGCCATGTTGTGACTGTCTTGCAACATTGCAGAAAAATTCTCTCTTAACAGCTCGCCTAATTCTTCACATCCCCTCAAACCTGGAGTAGAGCTGAGGGTTCGGCCAAAGTAGAGATTTTACACATCAGACAGGAAGATTACTCAAGGAACCCACATACCCACATAAAAATTTTTGTGTGAACTTATTTATTTTGCTTTTTTTTTTTTTAAAAAAAAAAGCATTGATGTACAATGTACATTATTAATGTCCCAGTCCATGCATGCCTTGGACATGCTTTTATGTGCCAAAACCAGTCAGACCTTTTATGTGACCACTTTCCAAACTCTTGTTACTTATTTAAATGGTAATGGTGCTTTAAGAATGGTGCTCTGTAGATGCTGTAGATGATAGTAGATGATATGTAGATGTAGATGTAGATGATATGATCTGTAGATGATATGATTGGCTGTCCTGTATTGTACCTCAAAAAAGCACTCCATAGCTGAAATACTGCTTATAACTTCAGAGTGAGTGAATGGGGCAAAACTGCTGTAGGCAGGATAGGCAGATGCTCATTAAGCTTTTCTATCAAGAAATCAGTTTTCCATGTGGGCCTTAAAGGATGGATTTTAATGGATCTAATGGATAAAGAAGTTGAAAGAAAGGTAATATAAAAACAAACTCCAACTGTCATAGGTACATAAAATCACATAAACATTATACACAAGGGAATTAAAAAACACATGTACAATAAGGGCCATGTAACTTTCCTTTATTAACATGATTTACTCTTAATGTCCCCTTAACTGATCACATTCTTTTACCTTTTTCCTTTCTTTCTTTCTTTCTTTTTAAAATCTCCTTATCTGGAGAAACCTAATTCTGACTTTTCTCCAAAAGTTCCCTCCTCTCTTCCACTCAAATGATCCTTACGACCATATATCACTGCCATATATTGAGACGTTTTGTACGTGTCATGCTATCAATAGCCTCTGGTAAAATATTGATATTGTGATGTCTGACGCCCTGGGTGTTTGTCTTACGGCTTCCCCTTCCCCCTTTTAAATTATGAATCTGCCCTCTAGCTCAGGGTTTTCATTGCAGGATTCTTCAAGTGGCAGTTAGAGCAGTAGTAAAGGCCAGTTGACAAGTTTAGTGTAGTCCTGATGTTATTTGAAACACATGGAAATCATCATTGATCCTGAGATTTCTGAAAAGAGTGTGAGCCAGACACATCAGAGTGTTATTAAACAGAATTTCTGATTTGGTTCTGTTGCTTCCAAGCTGACTTATTTACAAGGCTGATACTATCAGTCTTCATTAGTGAGTTATGGTGAACAACATCGCCTTTCAAATGTCTTACTAGAGTGCTCAGGTTTCTCAAATCCTGCAGAATTAAATGCTGCATCACTAATAGACCTTAATTAGCTCTCTTGGAAGGGAATGTAATTAACTGGAACTGATGGTACAAAGCATGCTGGGGATATTATGACAAAAGTGTGCCTCACCTGAATTAGCCCAGCAGCTGGGTTCCGACGCTTCTCAAAATGTTTCTGCCGATGCTGCTCTTGGACTTTCAAGGCAAAACCAGAGCCCAAGATTCCCTTAAATATTTACCAGAAAAATATGCTAAGTAGGGCTGTACAGCATGAAACACAAACTCATATTCTGACTATATTGCTACATATCACACTTGCCACATTAAACACTATGGTACAAATTTGATGTGATAAATAAATATAAATAGACTTGCATTATTTAGACATTTTGAGGTCGATCAGAATGCTCATAGTACCAGGCATGTAACAACATACCATATCATAATGTACTGAATTGTATGGCAGCATATAACAACACTGTATCATGATTCACAGGTTAGCGTATGGCTAGTGTGTTAGCTTGGGACTATCAAATTAGCTTGTGCTTTCCACACCTGGCTAATCGCTAATGTCCCATGAATGATGCATGTGCCAACAACAGTAACAGCAAATGAGTGAACTGGAAGCACACACCTTCATTGCAAAAATCACCCCTGTTCACTTCTCAGCTGTTCATGGTTAAGAGAGCAGTTCAAAATGTGCTTCTGGGGCATTTAAGGGAAGAAACTAAGCAGCTGCTACTACAGGGTGATAACGTAATATGTGCATACACAGTAGAAAAAAACACATGCATTCTGATTTAAAGTCTCTTTAAAGTCGAATGGCCATAAACCGGATGTATCTGATCTGTGACTACACATGAAATTGCATATGAAATGATCAGATCAGAATTTCTGTGTTCTCAGCCCTAAATACACTAGAACTTTGTCACATCAAGACCAAGGATTGCAAGCCTCAATTCAAATTTTTCCTGCTAATCTGATTTCTCTAGTATGATGGTTCACATTTGTGTGTGTTAGTGACTCATATCTTTAGTTTACATGAGTGAACTACAAGCTTCAAGCTAAGGCTGAATTCCAACTGGATCATGGAGTCATGAAATTCCAGCCATGTGTTTCAATTCCAAAACACATGAATTCTGATCTGAGCATTCGCCTTGAGGTCACACGGTCAGGAATTGGATACTCGATGCAGGACCATATATAAAAGCGTCCCGGATTTAACTTAACATCAGATTAACAGCTTCAAACGCATCATATCTGCATCACATTAAAGCAGAGAAATTTTCCATTCCAGCTTTCAACTTTTGCTTAAGATATTGTACTATTAAATTGCTGAATGCGTTAATAAACTGAAAATAAAACATAAGAGACATTTTCAAACATGGTGCAACAAATGTATTGGTTAGAATTTAAGTTTCAATTTAACACAAGCAAACCTATCAGGTTTGCTTCATTTCTGATTTAAGACACTAAGGCATTTGCTTATTTGCATAGAATATATGTACATATGTATGTACTAAGGGTGATCAGTACAGATAAAAGCACAGTACAGATAAATCTGTAGGTTTTAATTAGCACTGATCATTTGAGGTTTGCCTTACTGAAATTAATCCAGAGCCAGTGTTTCAGTACTTATCCATGTTTATCTTCAGAATCTCTGCAGACTTACAGCAGGCAGGGCGAAGAAGGACACTCCTATAAGTGTGAAGGTCGCTGCAAGAAGACGCCCATTCCACGTTATTGGATACTTATCCCCATATCCTATTGTAGTCAGCGTGATCTTAGGAAGAGATGAAAATGAAGTAAGTCACTACTGGAGGCAGTCACATGCTCTTTGAATTGTGTTACTCGGTTTTCTGTTTAACTAAATAACACAATTACAATGTTTAATGATCAATACAGCACCTATTATAACCAGTCATGGAACCGAAACAACCCAGACCTACCTAAGAAAAGCATGATCAGAAGTAGAAATTACTTAATGCAGTGCTTCTGTAGTGTTATACCTCTAACAAGGAACAATTCACATTTAAAATTAATTACATGTAATTTATTTTTCCTTTTATTGACAGCCAAGAGATTTTCTGTTGTTTTGATAAATATCAGAAGCTCCATGTAACTTTAAAAACCAGAGACATTAAAATCTTTATTTATCATGACTTGCCACTTTAACTACATCAGCAACACATTACATTAAAGCAAAAACAGTAGAAGTTAAAGAAAAGAAAAAAAAGAAAAGATGTGAAAAGAATGTGTTATGAAATCAACAACAGTATTAAAAAATAAAGCACCAATGTACTGCATGGGTGCAGGCATGATCTCTTCTTTGTCACGGCTGCATCAAGCTCGACAAATCGGTCTATACTAACTTAATAAAAAGGAGCAATTAGCCTACAGCTTTTGCGTTTAACTGTTACTTTATTTAATTAACTGGTTCAAATGGTTTTAAATCGAATGGAAAACCCAACTCCACACAAATAAAGTCTTAGAGAAATAAGAGGTGGCTGGATTGAAGTAGCTGTCACATCTTTCAGCTGCTGTTCAAAAGATGATGGAGTATTTGTTTGGCTTCTCTTGTTTGTCAGATTTTAGATGTCAGATTTTCTTTACAATGTTGCCAATAACAGCAAAACCCCTGATGAACTGGTGTCTGTCCCTTTTGATCTTGATTCAGGCCAGGTAATGTTTGGATTAATTATACCACATTTATAATACAGTGTAATGCATTATAAATGAATTACATCTATTTGGAATCCCATGGACATTTCACAGTTTTGTGTGAGTTTTCCGTCTCTGAAGTTTCACTGATGTCCTTGAGTTTATTTCCACAGCAAATACGCCAACTGTTTTTTGGCAACTGCAAGGACTGCCTCTCCAAGGACTGCCATCTTGTCAGTGAATCTCTTTGGCTGCTCATGTCCAAATAAGGCTTTCTAACTAATACAACTTCAAATTCCAACACCTGGCTACAGAAGCTTGTCCAAGAAGTTCTGCCCATCAACAGCACTTTCAAAACTTTAACTTTTGAATAAGGAAGTAATTATTGAGACCCATCCACCAAATCCATTGTCATTGTTAATTGTATACAGTGCTTTTGACAGAGTAGGGATATACACTGACTGGTCATATCATTATGTACACCTCGTCTGGCCACAACTATTTTAGCAGCTCTTTGTGATTTACAGTTACAGATACTAGTGCATCTGTTTCTCTGCCGCATTTGTTAGCCCTCTTTGCCTTGTTCCTCAGTAGTCAGAATCCCTAAAGGACCACCAGTGAACAGATATTATTTGGGAGGTGAATCATTCCCAGCATATCAGCTACACTTACATGGTAATGGCATGTCTGTGTGTGTGTGTGTGCTGCACAGAGTGGATCACTCAGCAGTGTTTAAACCTCTCATTGTTGGGCTGAGAATAGTCCACCAACCAAAATATCCTACCAAAAGCACCTGGTAGCTAGAAACTGACCACTCATAAAGGACTAGAGGGTGACCATCTCAAACTGTGGAGCATCAGATGAAATATCATCAATAATTTTACCTCTACATGTGGACCGAGATGATAGAGTGGACAGTAAGTGGACACAGTGTTCTGCACTGCTGTGTATGATCTAATCCAAGCTGCATACACACTCACAACATTTTCTACCACGTCAGTGTCAGAGCAGTGCTGAGAAATGATCCACAATTCAAATAATACCTCGCTGGTGGTCCTGTGAGGGTCCTGACAGTTGATGAATGGGGTTCAGGGGGCTAACAAATGGTGCAGAGAAACAGATGGACTACAGTGTGTAACTGTGAACTACAAAGTGCACCTATGTGGTCAGCAGAGCTGATAAAATGGACAATGAATGTAGAAAGGACTTAAGTGTAGTCGTTTTATACACAAAGTTTTATGCATAATTTGAGAAATCCAAAACAACATAGCTTTTCACTTACTAGGCCCCACCACAGGGCATCAGCGTAGGTCGCAAACATCTCGTTGTCTTCCTTCTCAGCAAGATAGACAAGGAAAGAAGCCAGGATCAGACACAGGAAGCCAATGTACCAAGCTGTGATCAGTTCCTGCCAAGGCCAAACACACACACACACAAGCAAATAAACACCTTCAGATGACATGATGTCAAAACCAACAGAGATACACTGAAACATACAGGCATGGGTAAAAATACAGATTTTATTTAATAATTAAGGATATTAACCAACAGAGATACACTGAAACATACAGGCATGTGTAAATATACACATTGTATGTAATAATTAAGGGTATTTTTATTTTAAAAAGGTTATTGTGTTCTGCCACTAGGCTTCATTTTGTCAGTGGAATTTAATGTTGTAAATCCCTGGAAAATTCAGTTACATAAGACCAAATGAGCAAATATTAGTTAAACAACCAATGTTTCTTTCATGCATGTATGCTCTCACATAACAGTGACAAAAAAGTAACAATCACAAGCCTCAATGCAGAGGCACAAAGCAGCACTAAACCTGACTTATGAGCATATCAAGCCTTTATTAGGGGCTAATTAGTGTGTGCTTCATCTTGCACTACATAATTAATGCACAACACTAAATTCAGCTTCATCTGAGTCTAGAGTCTAAAAGTTAATGTTCTTGAGTGCAGTTTTGTAACCTAATTCCCCTACAAGTGTCTCAGAAAGATGGCCTAAGGTGATAGCAATGGATAAAAGACTAAAAGAGAATCAGGCGGAAAAAACATGAAGACACCCACACATTCAAAAAGAGCTGTAGCCTCTGGCAAGAACTTGGCAGATAGCCATTTTAAATTAGCAGTAACAGGCTTATTATGAAAATAAGATCTCGGTAAAGCCCATTCATGGCTAATGTAAAGATTGCTAATTACCCTGTGGGCGCACCTTTTAAATGCCTTGTTCAGTGGTGTAGAGGTGATAGGAATTTGCCTTATACTCTCTAGAGCACCGCAGGGCCTTTTTACCCTCCATTGCTAGGACGTATTCCATTTGGAGGGCTGCATGGTAAACTGAGGTGCTCAATTATGCAGCAAGACCACTGGCTTGAAAAAAATGCAATGACAGGCTCCATAT
>JBBPCY010000109.1:23078797-23098148 GCA_037974405.1 Brachyalestes nurse
TATATTAGAGGAAGCATATGGTCTTTTTCAGGATTAATGGAGAGAGGGGAAAAGGGGGAAAAATAATAATGACATATTGAAGCAGAATAAGCACTCCTCCTTATCCAGTGAAGTCAAGTAGTCAAGTAGGTTTTTATTGTCATTTTTACCACATACACGCAGTACATAGTAAAACCGAAACAACATTCCTCCTGGACCAGGGTGCAACACAAGAGCAGAACAGGACAGAACACAAGACCACAAGTGCAAACAGGACAGAACACAAGAGCGACAACACAACTGAACGAGACAAGACGAGACAATGTTCAGTGCAATTTGACAATGGCTACATTGAGGATAAATACAGTATTTTGGTGGTCAATGGTAAAATACTGAAATCTACATTTCTTTCATTGCCTTTTTCACAAACTGTCCATTAAAGTTCCTAAAAGATGACCCACGTTGCAGTTACACAATCACCTACTCAGTGCAAAAACTGTGACATTGCAGCAAAATGTCTTTTGATGTCAGTGCCTCTGATACACCACCCCCTATTTTTAATGAGACTCATTTAAATCAGGCACATTCGGTATAAAGACTAATTAGAACACCCACCAAGGAAGAGGAAGGCACTGCACAGCACAGCGCCAACAAGCCCCATTTAATGAGCCAAACTAAGAAAAATGACTTCAAAGATTCGCCCCGTCAGCCTTTTTCTGAAAGGCCTTTCGTTTTGTTACTGCACACCCAACCTTCCTGTGGATGCTAAGAAATGGGACACCAGTGAAGCTCACCACTCAAGCAGACAGAACGGGGACCCACAAAGGGTCAGAACGGGGCCACTGAAACCTGTTTTAGACAGAACAATGCTGCACTAGTGCTGCCCCATCGCTCAGGACATGGACAGGACTATGACCTTGGAGAAATCCTGGTCTAGGCTGCACTCATTTCAGCACCTGAGAATTGGAAACATGTTCTGAGCTGGGTGAGTGACAAGAGCCAGTGCTAGCCTTTAAAAAAAGACAGATGGATGTGACTGCGCCTTGGACAGGCACTGGCTCCCAAATGTGATAATTAAAGGGATGGCTTAGCCAAAAAGTCAGCTTACAAAATTTTCCACACAACCCAAATGTAATCAGTAAGCCGAGACAAAGCTGGGGTCTGATGTTTGCTTCTCTAGCCTTTAGGGGAAAAACAAAAATAGATATTTAAGGAAAAATGACACAGAAACGTCCACACTTTTCAGATTACTTGTTTTCCTTTTTCATCAGAAATCTACAGCAATTTCTGGTAAACCTATATTTTCTGTTTCTCCCCATCCAAGTTCATCTCCATTACAAATTTAAGCCTGGACAGAAACATCAGTGGACTTTTCAGCTCTGAAGCAAGAGTAGAACTCCTTTCCACCTTTCTCTCAGACTGTAAATCTGACAGTGACAGTTCTGGTGGTCTACCAGGTCTTATATGGGTTATTTTTGTATGGTTTAGTTCCATTTTCACCAAATCGTATAATCATCTTTTAGTAATTTTCACTTAATTTTTCATCCTTTTTTTTGTTTGTAGGGGGAACAAAAGCAAACAGTGGACAAATAAAATACTAATAGATTTTTATATTATACTCAGTGTTGCAGGTTTAATTATAATTATATTTTTGATGCCCACTCTGACTGGAATTTAAATAAAACAAAAGGGAAGTCTCTAGCAAGTGATACAGGTTTTTGGTACGCAATGTAGTGTAGCTTAGATATCGCATAATGCTGGCACACGCTTGTTTCCCGTTGCACAGCTGGCACAGGTGAGAGTGGCATTGCCACTTGTAAAGGTTATGGCAGTAACTGCCCAGATCTGCCTGGCATTATGAGTGACGAGATCAAGCAGAAAGCACTGCCATCTATACAATGTCTAGGTATCTTCTAAAGTGAAATAACTGAAGTTCAATTGCATTTTTTTGAAGGTTCCCTTTTATTACTTGCTTTTAACAGCCTTAAAGGGCTGTTAAAGGGATTAAAAGGGCTTAAAGGGCTGTTAAAAGGACAAGATTAAGCTTACTTAACATCCCTATTATGAAATTAGCTGTTACAGTGTTCATTCATGTCCAGCTGGACCTACATGGCCACTGTGGGTGTTCATTCAGCGCTAGAGAATTTGCTGTGTAAAGGAAGAAACTTTTTTTAAGGTGCTTTAAATAGCTGGGCTATTCTAAAGGCTGAGGTAACAAAAAGACAGCAGCACTCTTGAAAAAGTTAGGTGTACATGCCATCATGTACTGGCAACCAGAAAAAACTCTGCTTTTTTTATCTTAATTGTTAATTGGTAAGAAAACTGTAGTACTTGTTCAACAAAGGCATTTCCAGCCCACAGATCATTACAGAAAACTGTGCCAGGGACATATATTTCATAAACCCATTCATAATCCAGCATCATATATCAGAATGTCTACACGGGGCTGGTTATTTATAAAATGCATCAGCTGTTATAGATAGAAGCAGTGCTGCATCACCAAGACAACAGCCTCTACATCCCCCTGTGCGGCAGCTCTGATTTTGAAAGAACAGGCAAAGTGCTGAGGAGTCCATTCAGATAGAGCTGGGCCTGAAAGAGCTAAAAAAACTAAAAAGGGGGTTAGGATACTCTGACACAGGGATTGCACACATTCATAAAGATTTTTGTGTTTAGCCAAGGACGGGTGTCCTTTATGGCCAAGGATGGGTGTCTTAAACTCCAGACTTTAGAACTCCAAATTTAGTTTCTGGATTATGTTGTCACTAGCTATGTTACACTAGGTGGCCGATCAATTTAATTAAGAGTTCAATCAACTACCAGTGAGTACAAAATCCAAGATGGGGGTCTGGAGTTGCCAACATCTTGGCTAGGGGATTGAATATGTGAAATCAGAATGTTCATGAGAGCACTGGGGTGGTATAAATCAGCTACGCTGGCACTTGACCTACTATACACATCAGGAAAGAAGGGAGTACTAATGCACATCTAAGATGGATGAGTTCCAGACAAATATTCTGAAGCACTTAAGAATGGTAGGATGCTTTCCTGCTTATTACTTTAATGAGATGGCACTTCAAAGAAATCACACTAATATGATACTACCAATGCAGACCTCCATTTATGTCAGCTCAACAGAAACAGCACAGCGGAACCTCGGAAGATGTATTCCTTCTCATATCGAATGGGACGTTAATGGTCAGACCTACTGACACGCTACACTTTTTTCTGTCTAGCTTCCAATGAAATTTCACTCCTCCCCAAGTCCCCTATGCCAGCCCTCTGCCACAAACTGTCCTGCAACTTGAGTAATAGGGTGCAGCATGCCAGATCCAATCAAAAGCAAGCCAACCATGGCTCCAGTGTTCTCGATTGCACCCTAAATCCATTCTGTCTGACATTTTACCAGGATATCTCATTAGAAAGTGAACAACTTCATACTCCTTAGCGCCGCAGCCCCACAGCTCCTACGCTGCATTTCAGAGGAGATGGTGAAGTAGAAGCCAGCAACCTTGCATTGTGAGACAGCCTGATCTATCAAGACCCACTTTATTGTAGCAAGAGAAAAGGCAGGCTTGACAAATGACATTTAATATGATGCCCCCTGCCCGAACAGCTTCTGTGCATATTATATATCGTATGTAGTTTCAAAGTCAAATCAGTTAGGACTTTTTAAAACAGGCTATAATTTATAATACATCTAGAGCAGAGTCTTGAAGATGACACTGAAACACAGAGAAAAAGAATTTGAAACCCAATCCGTAGTTGGTGCCTACAAAATGAGAATCTATTTTTCAGCTGTACAATGGGCTGGCCCAAGAAGAAATTTCTAGGGTTCAGATACTCGTGATAATTGTTAAAATATTCCTGTTTTTGAGTATTTTTATAAATTCCTTTTTACAAAGAGGCAGAGAGAGTTAAGATAAGTCTGACTGGAAATTGCTGTTCTTCTGAAATAAGAGTCAAGTTTCTGCTAACTTAATGCCCTATATTTGTTGTTCTTCCTGGTGTTTCCTATTCCACCTTAAACAGCACAGCAGTCAGAAAGTAATGCTGTACCATGGCAGACTGAAAATAAGAAAAAAGAAGCCAACTTCAGCATCCTAAAACCCACTGGGACCACAAAGAACTGCGGCTGTTAAGTGACTCTGCAAGTTATTTCAGTGATTTAGCTTTGCTCCCATTTCTCAGCTCTGCAGTGTCTAAATGAGTGACTGAGCACTCCTTCAGTGAAACATATTCAACAGTCAAACTTAGTATCAAATAACCTGAATTTGGCTATTTGTCCAAGTTTAAACATTGTTTGCCATTTTAATATGTTTTAACTGAAACTTGGTTGTGTTCAGACTTTAGATAACCTTACATGGATATGGCTATTTTGTATTCGTTTATTCACTTCATGGTTTTCAAGTAAACAGAATTTTCTCCCGGTTTTATTATAAAATGTTTGGTTCTACAGTGTCTGAAAAACTGTTTAGAGGGTTAAAGTGTTAAAGATGAGCTATCCAATGCTAAATATATGGAATGAATATTGAATATGGCTTATGAAAAAAACAAATAATCCTAACTGAAATATCCACAAGCACCAAACCCAGATTTCAAATGTGAATTAACATGTTGCGAATAGAAAGCTCTGAAGGGCTGTTTGAAACATCTCATCCAAATTGGATGAGCATCTGCTCTCTGGGAACTACCAACACTTCAGTTTCTATGGTGACAAATCCACTCAGCAAACGGTGCTTGAGTGATGGCTGATGTTCAGCGACGTTGGTTACCTTGCTGTGGGCGTAGACGACAGATCCCAGGAGCTTCCAGGTTCCTCCTCTGCGGTCCATACGGATCATGCGGAGGATCTGGAGGAACCGGAGACTCCTGATGGCCGATGTTGCGAAGACATTCCCTTGCGTGCCAGCCGCCAACACCGAGATGGAGGCTATTAGCACCATGATGTCTGTGATACATGGAAAACCACAAGTTATTATATGGACACTCAAGAATTCTGAGTGTGAACTGCTCTGGAAATTTACAGTATATACCTCTATACAGTACTATAGGAAGGCGACTACAAGTATCCAGAAACTATTTATGGAGCAGCCTAGTGGTTAGGGAGTTGCCCCTGCAATCAGAAGGTTGTGGGTTTTAATCCCAGCAATGCTTGTGTCATCACTGAGGTACCCTTGAGCAAGGTACTGTCCCCCACACTGCTCCCCAGGTGCCCCTCATTGGTGGCAGCCCACTGCTTCACTTGGTGAATGGAGAGAGAATTTCACACTGTTCACATTGTGTGCTGTGGTGGGCTCACATGTGACTATAAGGAGCCATCTGCAATTGGGGATGGTGCTTTAAACTGGACTGTCAAATTAAACTTTAACAATCTAAAGTTAATAATCTAAAATACATTAAAATGACATTTTGCTGTATTTTAGTGTTCAGGTTTTGTGTCATCTCTGAATAACATTTAACGTTCATACCTATGACACAAAAAGGCTTGCGAGCAAATTTCAGCCTGCCTCTCCATCCTCTGTATCGACAGCAACATCCTGCAGACCAAATTCTGACGATGTATTCCACTCCAAACACCACAATCGTCACAATTTCCTACACAAACATAAACATATGCAAAACAGATCGACATTATGAATATGAACACCAAATATAATGTATTATTATAGTTACATACAACTTTACAAAACAGTTCATTTAATAATGTTGATGATAAATGTAAATGATATGTATTAGTGTGTAAACTACATTATGTAATAAATCTCATACCAATATATACAAGGCATCCTCAGAGCTTTTTTCATACTCCTTGATGGTAGAGAAGACTGACAGGACCAGACAGGAGAAGACCAGTAAGAAGCTGAAAAAGAAAAAGACATTTCTTATTATGCATTTGATATTGGCTGTTAATGTTTGTTATTGTCCTTCTTATGTAACACTTCCACCTTATTTATAAAGATGGAAAACACAGAATTCATGTAGTGAAACTGGATCACAACTAGACCCTATAACCTTCTTGACAAACTTACCAGCCTATCAGAGACAGAGGACAAACAAGGAACACACCTTATTAAACATAATACAGTCAGATCATCCTTCAAATGTCTATCTCGTAGTGTTAAATGGGATTTTTTTTTCGAGACAGGGGCCCTGCTGCGGTTTGTAAGCTTTCTCGATAGATTCAATACGATTCAGCAGAAAGTGCTGAGCTGGTTGGTGCGACAGCTAAGCAAAAGACATAAGACCCACCACAGGATATTAAGCTCTCTCTAACACGCTTCAGGCCTCTGCGGCTATATGAGCATCCAGGAAAGGGGTAAAGACAATCCAGCATATTGACAGTAATGTCAGAAATCTCCACCTCATCAGGTAACGGGGTACAAGAGATTATAATACACCCCCCTGATACAAATACACCAAGATAGCCAGAGATACAGGGATCAAATTCTGCCTGTAGAGCATCAAGCGGGGTAGAATGTAATGTCTTAGATGTAGAAGAACAAATAGAGCTAAATTCTGTACTGGTCTGGGGTTGCGAAACATGATATATATATATATATATATTTGGACCTATTTTTATTCTATCCCATGTTCTCTCTTCTCTATATGGTACTTTAACAAATGTCTGGATCTTAAACTGTAGTAATGAGTTTAATGAGGCATAATTAGAAAAGGATTAGGTGAAAAGAAAGCAACATATGCAGATCCAATACAGACACCCACTGCCAGAGCACACTGACACACACAAACATTTTAGTGAGGATATTTGAGCAGTAGGACTTATGGGTTGTTGATATGTGGGCTAAGACTTTAGGACATGAGGAACAGTGAGAGAATTTTGGGTTGTAGCCAGTTTTCTGTGTTCTTGAGAGAGTGAAATGAGTTGTAGCCAGTAGTGCAGATTGCGGCTTTTGTTGGAATGTCTAGGAGTGATCATGTCCAGTCTTTTTCCAAATAATCTTTCTTACGAATTATTTAGTAGAATTATTTTTAAAGTATTTCTGACTTGATAAGTTAGAATCGCCTCACTTATTTTAATAAATACAGAATGTGAAAAGGTATGTTTCCTTTTTGGCTATTTTGTCATTCAATTATGACAAGTATGACTGTAATATTTCATAATTCAGTGTTATTTTAGTGCTGTGTGTGTTTGTGGAAGGTCATAAATGTATAGAGAATTTCCTTGCATCAAGTGTGTGGAGATAATGTTCTTAGCTTTTCCTTTTTCTTGGTTTAGCCTGAATAATGTTCAATAGCTTTATTTTAGGAATAGCCTACTTAGGGAAGCAGTTTCCTTTTTTATTTTGCCTTGACTAATCAATGTTGGGCCTTTCTTCTCAGCCACTGTTCTTTCTGGCATCACCTACAACTGAATCATGTGTGATCACCACTCCAGTTGTTCTCAAAATGGCTCTCAGTCCCTATTTTTTCTCAATTCCAGTTTAGAACACACAAGGATAGAGCAATTCTCTGGACTGTCTTGGGGTTTGAGCTGGTTTGAGAAACAGTGCCCTGGTGACAATCCTCGACCTCAGGACTGACCTGATTCAACAGATGAGGTAACTATAGCTAGCCTGTTCCACTAGTCCATCTTCTGAAGTCCCCATTTAGTGAGTGAAGACTGGTGATTACAAGCCTAGCTCCAGATTTTCACACCTTATGCAAATCATCCCAAAACATGATCCCCACATGTAAGCTACTTGCAATGCAGAGTAGGCCTATACCTGCATAAAGCACCTCAGAGCTTTTCCAAATTAAACAAACCACCAGTTTTGAAAATGTGTTCTCTTCAGAGTGTCAACAACTTCTTTACACTAAGACAGAGATTAGGACAAATCCACAAACCCAAAAAGTATTTACAATTACTAAGATATCACGCTCATCCACTCATGAGTCGAGTATTTGTTGCAGTGCTTTCATGTTCAGTTTTATTGTTTTTCCTGCCGGCGTGCTCTGCAATCACACATCAAATTTGATGGTGAAATCTACGTAGTTAACATGGCAATAGTGGAGGTATAAGGGAAAGACGTCAAAGCGCTTTATTTGAAAATTACAGCATTGGGATTGATGACTATAAAAACACCAAATTCAGTGCTTCAGTGTGCAATATTAGGTTTGTGATTCCCTCATTCCTTAATTCTTGATGAATATTATGACGAAAAAAGTTATGATGAACAACTTTCACGTTACATACATGAATGAAAACTCATACATAAAACAAAACAATGTTATTTCCCTAATTTTATTGACTGAGATTATGCTGCCAGGTCCCTTTAGGAGAATGTCATTCCCTACCCACGAACCGGTTATGTGAACTTCAGGAGGCTGAGTGCATGATTGCTCTGCATCTAAAGTCACAGGGAAGAAAACAAAAATAACTGTTTTTGTCTGCTTGTGCGTTTCCAGTTCCTCTTGTGTGCAATTGTGGCAGAAAGTAAATTTATTTGTTTTGCTTTAAATTGTGTTCTGATTTGTGCACTGTTGGCACTTTTTGAAGAATTACTTTGAATAATTATTGCTGTTAAATCACACTCACACATGAATTTTTTCAGTAGTTGTAAGTACTGATATGTGAAGGAGATTGTTGTATTTTACAACTAATAACCAATGGAGGTCTCTTTAGTTTGCTCTGTATATTTCTTAATTATTCTATTTCTTTACTGTCTTTCAGTATCATTCTAATTCTACATGTAGTCCCTTTTATGTCTGTCCAACTTATTTTAAGCACATTTCTTGTTTCAGACTACACATTTACGTAATATATCCTGTCTAGCAAAGATTTTATAGGATGTGCCCTATCATGGTCTGACCATCACATAACGGTCAAACCTACCTGAATTAGCACATCTCATGTGATGGTAACCTTACCACCTTTAACGTTACCAATGGACTGTAATAGCTGTCATAGAGATGACATTCATTGTTATTATACAGACTTTTACACCAACTGTAATTAAAGAGTATACTGGAATAGGCAACCCTTGTCCTGATAACACTGCACCACTGTTATGCATACCTAACACCTGGTTCTGTCACCTTCATTATTCACTGTTCCTTAGATTCTAAAGTCAGTGCCCATTTATCAACCTACCATCACTGTCCCCTGGGTCTCAAGGTCCTATATCCACTCAGCTGCTTGTATGGGAACAGAAAATCACTGTTTTAAAAATATTTAAGAATATTTCAGCAAGTTAGGAATATTTTTTGATAGAACAAAATGATGCTACATGTATATTATGGTTTTAACTAAATGTGGTAAATCAATAAAGAAAATTGTGTGGTGCTAAAAATATTTAAAACTATTTACATGTGTAGGTTTCAATACCTGTGCCCATTATTTTGAGAAAGCATTAGGGGAAACAGGCCAGTGGTTACACCACCCTTTTCCCACACCTGAAACTAGTTTTGTGCTGGCTAGGCTTTTCAGTTCATACAGGTGAAAATAGAATGATGTTTGTGGATGACCTAATATAAAGTACTTATTTTGTTGTTAGACTCCAGGTTCTGGAGGGCCAAGGTACTAGGTGGTGCTACAGCGCTACACTATCTCAGGCAGAGTGATCATTAACACAATGGTTGTAATATGTAAAGGAAAGAAAATCCCTTTTTATATTAAATTAATTTCTATTTCTTCATAATTTTCAGCTTTTGCCCCAGCCAAGTAGGAAAGAATAGCTGGCTTCACACAAAATGTAATATAATGAAAAGATACCCCCCAGCAACAGCTTTAAACCATTAAGGCCCATTTCAGGTCTTCTTAACACTGCTTACAAGAAATGTGTAGCCAGTGAGCCTGTATTCTGCAGACCAGCAAACTGTGTCCAGTAGATTAGATGACTCGTCAGAGCCTCTAATTATAGAATAATGATTCAGAACTGGAGACGTGGGTCAATACCCCAGGAGTCAAGGGGAGGAGGAGCATACAGTCCTCCTCCTGGATTTTGTTGTATTATAGTCGTTAAAAGTAAAAAACCCTCCAGTGGATGTCACTAACCTGCATACACAAACATAAGAGTGATCTCCCCGTTAACACTGAGAAAGTGTCTTAGCTGGAGGTTTTGATATTATGAGTAAGGGCCACTCGAGATGAAGAGATGCCTGGAGTAAGAAATGCTCATTAATTTATGTGCTGATTCAACGTTAGGTCATGCAAACCTGCCTCCGTGTCAAGTGCGTGCAAAAAAGAAGGAGACCAACAGTGTCTTCTACAACTTTGCTGCATCGCTGCGGTTTGAGCTTGAGGCCAACCACATTTTTTATGCACTGTAGAAAATCATTTAGCACTTGCTAAACATTTGCAAGTTGATCTAACTTCCTCAACAGTTTAGACACTGTATAACATAAAACACTGCATTGTCAGTCTGAAAACTCCAGACCACTGCTGAGAACCTGTAATCCAGCCTGTGATCTAATGTCTTGTGACGATCAGTTTGTCTCTGAATGCTAACTAACATGTTCAGATTAGTGTAATGTACATAATATTAAAATGTACTGTTATTGTACTTTAAGAAATAATCTGGCTGATTTTCACATATTTTTACATCCTTCATTTCTTCTGTTTCTCAGATCAGCTCCAGTTGCAAAAGAGACAGATAAAATGAATGTTAAATTAACTGTCACACTACTATGTACAGTCTCATTAAACCTTTAGATTATTGTTTTTTTTGTATTAGACATGTTATGGCTTGTTGCAAAATGGATATGGTATTGAAAACATCTTAAAGATAAATGGCAAATTGGGCTGCTTGCTGGATAAATATCAAACTGAGTCACAGTCTAAATGTGTCTAAATGAGTCCAGAGATCCAGTCTAAATGTGATTTAATTACCAACAAATGTGGCTTGATTCTAACCGGAAAAAGGCAGATTTCGTGTGGCTTTTTACTATTCAGACTATAGAAAATCTGTTCTGCTCTAGCCAGATGTGCTGATAAGTCCAAAATCAATAGATCGATGTTTTATGTGGCTTTGAAGTAAAAATATGTGGAACTAATGCAGTGTAATGCAATGGTACTGAAAATGTTAAGTAATCAGTTGCAGTTCCATTTACAGTTCCAGTTATGAAGGATGAAATGCCGCCTTCTGAGAGATAACACTTAATGTAGCACAGGAAGAATTAAGCCACTTAGACTGACAAATAGACTCAGTGTGGTCTGGTTGATTAACTTAGGATGAGTTATGACCTCAGAATTCAAGGAAGGATGGAACTGAGTTAACATGGATCTTGAGCCAAGTATCCAGGACTATACAGTATATTTTCAGAGGGAACGAATACTGCAGTGCAGCCCAAACCCTGAAAGTGTACAACCTGGGAGCTCAATGGAATAGCACACGCACCCCTCATTCTTCAGTACAAACAAATCACTCAGTGCTTAAAATGTATTACTTAGTAGGTGAATGGGCTGTTGTCCATGCAGCATTTCATAAGGCACTGCCATTTTACATGCAGGACGGATTCCATTCATAAAGGTCATTCTCTTGTCTACAGGACATTCATTGCATTCATCTGATGGTTTTTAGAACACTCACATTCAACTCATGGTACCACAAAGAACAGGATGCTTTAAATTTCTAATTTCTAATGGGATTCCAAGCAACAGTATTCTCAAAAAATGCTTTGTTCTCAGAGGTAGCGATGATTATCTTCTCTAATGCAGTATTTTTTTCCTCACCGAGGAATTGTGTCTCTGCTGGTTTGAGTTCACGTCATTGATTAGCCATCGATTACCACGGTAAGAGCTGTGCTGCTGTGAGAGAGAGGACTTTATTTATTATTTCATCACTCAAAGCCCAACATATTGTATCAGAACCAATAACATTTGCTACTTTTATTCAACCCGGTAACACTTAAAACTGTCCAAGGCTGTTTCTGCTGATCGATGTATGGCAGACATGGCCGCTCAACTTCTTTTCTGCATCCCCACCTATCTTTTCTTCATATCTCCTTAATGTATTCTCTCCATCCACCGGCCTCAGGCTCAGACTAATGCAGCCAGACAGCCTGGAAAAAACACTGCCCACTCAGCTAATGCTGAGAGAGAGAGAGGGAGAGAGAGAGTGAAAGAGAGAGAGCGAGAGAGAGAGAGAGAGAGAGAGTGCAGAGGGAATAAGAGTGATAGAAAGGAAAGATCGAGAGCAAATAGACATAGAAAACAGAAGAAAAAAAAGAAGTATGGGTTGGGAGAGGCCCAGAGCAAGAAAGTGTCAAGAAGATGGAGAGATACAGAGAAGCAGTAAGTGAGGAGTGAGAGTGTGAGAGAGAGAGAATGAACACATTCTGCAGTCTTTAAAAATCATCCCACCTTGCAAGAAACAACACACACACACATGAAATTTTGATACTGATTGATCTTGATACTAAGACTGCTGGACAGTCATATAGCGCTTGTCAAAATGATTTCATGTACTTCTTTTCCGATACACACTGGACTAGTGCTTGTAGCCACATAGGGTTGATATGAAATAAGAAATTAGTGTCCATATGTGGACGTGTCCCACAGTTGCTGTTCCCATGAAGTGCAGTAGACACACTTTTCTGCCAAAAATTTGAATTTTCTATGGCTCATGACCCTAGCTCATCAAATTCATTAATGGAGAAGCCCCACAAAAATCTAGTAAATATCTTCTGACATAAAGGTTCAAACTTAACAGAACTTGACACACTGCACCACTATCACATTCTACCACATCAAATTTGGTGAAGTTTCATCCATGAGGAATGCTGCAACCAACATATATCGCAAGAATCACTGAAGCCAAAATGTGGAACTTTGGTATGCTTCAGACTGGGTGTTTGAAATCGGTACAGCTTAAAAATAATAATTGCAATTACCACTCCAATGACAATGTCTGTACCCTGAAATGACAGTTTGTTCTGAGAGTGCAGGCAACCAGCCTGATAGTGTCTCAAACTGTCTGATGCCAAATCTAGACCTCCAGAATAGGCAATCATTACAAATGTAAAACAGTTTCAAATACAGGGAGTCATCAAGTTACAACAGTCTCGACATACGAGGTTTCTATTAGCCTCCTACTTACAGACTATGTGGGCAAACTAGTTTAGTTGCGCGTGGTGGAAGAATACGCAGTAACGTGGCGTATGAGAGAGGGAGTTTTCCGTTTTCTGTGGCTTAATTGCGTTTTTATGATTTTTACGACTCTGTTAGGATCGGTAAGTGACAGATCTGTGGCATAAGTCGAGGACCCCCCCCCCCCCCCCGGTACCTTGCTAATAACTTAACAGTCAGCATCTCAAATAAAAAAGTGAGTTTTTCCACTGCATATAAGTCATAGTGAGAAAAGATATCAAACTGCAACCTATTCATAAATGTAATGTATAGCGATATAGCAATTGCAATAAAGTTAGAATTTTCAGTTATAGTCGTACAAAATTGTGCTTTGTTTCCTATCAGATCTTTATGTAAAATGCAAAAGTTTGCACCCTGATAAAAATGAAAAGTAGTCCACTACATCCTCTACACAGCACATCTTAATGCACAATTATTCTTTTATGAATTAAATGTAGTCTGTGTAAAAGTTATGGCACATTTTTCATTTGCACTATAATGTACAGAAAAATACCACATTTAACAGCAGGTCATGTATTAACGTTAAGCTGAAAGAGGAAACAGTGCTCATAATTTATATGTTGGAAACATAACAGTAATTTGCACCGGAAAAAAATGTTATATCACAGTCTTTAAATGTATTTATTTCGGCAAGTGTGGTGTGATGTAACACATTTTTATTCATGTGGAACCAAATGGCACATTTAAACCAAGGCAAATCAAAGCACTGTTTCATTTCAGTGTCCACTTTTTCCACTGTGTTTTCCAGGCATGTCAGGGTTATCTATTCATCTACCTTTATCTTTATCTCCTTACTGAGGGAATACATCCTTAGCCTTGAATTTGGTCTGTTTTCTCAACCCAGTTCTTTCTCTTAACATGGTCTGGAGGTTGAAAAGGTGAAGCAGCATCCAGTTGAGTCCCACAGCACACACTCAAGTGTGTGAAGTGTATTTTTACCCTCAGCTGAATAGATGAGAGTGTGACCATGCATGTTCTCAAAGCATGTGCCCTGGGCTCAGGCTTGAGGTTTCTTGAGACTCGTTTTAATTTAATGAGCTTCTGCAGTAGTATTTGATGAGTGCTTGCTAATTGGAGTATGGCCTGTGATGTCGGGTAACTTGAACAGCCTGAGATCAAAATGGCGCATCACCCCAAACACCACCCCCGCAAGCTCCAACCTCTCTATACCTATCTACCACTGTCTCTCTCTTTTCCTCTCTCTATCTCTCCCTCTCTGTCTCTCTATCCTCCTCATCTTACTTTCGCCTCCCCTTGCACCAAACTACACATCCACCTACCTGCCTGAGATCAAAATGGCTTTTCACCCCGACCCCCTAAGCCTCTATCTCTCTCTCTCTCTCTCTCTACCCCCTCTCTTTACTCCCGCTCATTTAGCACTGAGTGATGGACTCTGAGCCCTGAGGTTCATCCAGGCTTTTCGCCACCTGATCCTGCTAATTACACCTAATTCAAAGAGCGTCAGCTATTCAGCACATCAAAGATCTGCTGCACACTCCACAGAAAAGGGAAGAGCAGCAGAGACACATCTTTTTTAGAAATGATGTTGATATGCCAACAAGACCTGCTCCAGCTGACAAAAATGTGGAGGTTTGTAGATTCTGTACATGTCACTTGTTCCTTGTCATAAGAAGCTGTTATGTGGGTGAGATATGTTCCATTTTATTCACTGAAAGGGCCCAATGAGGCAGTGGCTGGATAATAAGGGGACTCACTTTCAGTTTATCAGTGCACTTGAGGTGCTCTTGCAGTCTTTGGTCTAAAATGAAAAATATTTTTTTTATAGCATTTGGATTTTTTTCCTTTGGCTGAACTGCTTTCACAACTGCCAAACCGGGCGAACACTTTTGGTTCTGATTTTATGATAACCGTCAATGTACTGATATTGCCCAGTCCTACTAGAAGCACTGTTTGATGATTGCTCTATTATTTACATTCTCAGTCGAGTTTTCAAACTGTGTTCAAGCTAACACTCGGCTGCTTTATTTCCTAGCTTGTTTCTGTCATCAAAAAGATTACCATAAGGTTGGTAACATTACAAATACAGTGTTCTTTTGTTTCTCATTTGGTTTTAAAAATTTACATATTTCATACACACATACACAAGCATTCCTCTGTGTGTGTGTATGTGTGTGTGTGTGTGTGTGTGTGTGTGTGAAATTTTGGGACCAACCATCATCAATATTCATCTACTAGAGACACTACAGAGAGGAGAAGGCAGGGATAAGGGAAAAAAGAGAGAAGAGGAGAGAAATATGAAAATAGAGATGGTTAGAGAAGAGAAATGCATTTGTGCATAAAATCTAAAATTGCTCTGTTTTTCTAAAAAAACAAAAACAAGAATATGATGCTCATTCAGATGCTTCGATAGTGGAAACAGTGTTCATTAAATCCTGGATAATGATTCTGCAGAGGTTTCCCTCAGGCAGGGAGGATGATATAAACACTTCCAACCAGAAAAAGCCCTCCATGAGCAATCAGTGATATCACAGGTACGCACAGCCCACCTAGTCGTGACACTCCATTAGAGTTTCCACTGCCTACACACAAAAGCACACGCACACACAGGTCTGCTCACAGACATCTCTTTCTAAAGTACATGCACATGGAACTCTTTCTCATTTATGCAAGCAAGAAGACAGACATGCACATGTAAAAGGTGGGCAGGACCATTGTGGAATGAGTCAGAATTGTAAACAAACACAGAAAACCTAGTCGTTCTGTTCTCATTTTACTGCAGCTGATTCAAAACATGAATAGTGACAGTGACAGAGTGGCTGATTACTGTAATATGACAGGCAGCTCCTATTTCTACAGAAATGTGCAGACATCTCTGGAGTGTGAAGGACTTAACTGGCACTTTTTATTTAAGCAAAGGTGACAAACTCTCTCTCTACAAATTCTCTATGTATTCCTCTCTCTCTCTGTCACGCACATTCTCACACACATACACACACACACACACACACACACACACACACACAAAACCACAACGTCAGAATGTGTAACATAAGAGCCAGAGGAGAGGTCCAGAGGGTATTTTGGCCTGCCTGCCTGTCTAAGCTTCTTTTCTGTCAGTGTTCTAGAGAAACACAACACAGGAGGCAGTAAAAGAAAGAGTGTGAGAGGGAGAGAGAGAGAAAACGATAGAAAAAAGAAAGAAAGAAAATGACAGAAAGAAAGAAAGAAAGAGGAGAGATATAAAAGGATAAAAAGACAAAGAGAGAGAAAGAGAGAGAAAAAAGAAAGTGAAAGCAAGACAGCTAGTAAGAAATGCTATTGTTTGTGTGCATTTGTGTGTGTGTGTGTGTGTTTGTGTGTGTTTGTGTGTTTCTGACATCCTCACACAAACACAAAAAATGTATCTGTCAGCAATCAATAGCGTTTGAGGTTGCAATAGGTTTACTCAAACACACACACACACACACACACACACACACACACACACACACTGAAATAGTTTGCAGTTGCCCAAGCCCTGCAATCCAGTTTGTCAGCACATCCATCATTGGGAAGCAATGAGAGAGGTTGGGTGTAAAACAAAATCAACCCAAAGCCAACTGGTCACTGAGGAAAGCAGGTCAGTGCGGCTCTGCCTTCACAGTTATTTGCTTGATAAATTATGGGTCTACTCATAATGTATCATGTCTATTATTAGCCAGAATCAATAAAATTACACTCCAACCTCAGCAGCACAAACTTCAGGAATGAGAACTGAAAGATCAATAGTTTCAAACTCTATGATTTTTCCTCTGCTCAATATAATCACCAGTATTACAGGAAGAGTACCAACTCGGTTATAAGGGCTTATTCTATACCAGCTCACTTAGAGCCTGGCAGGACACATGATGGATTTCCATAAAAATGTAAAGAAAAGGACATTTCTTTTATGCAATCTTTAAAAAAAATGCAACTTTTTTAGTTATATAACATGTTTATGTTGCATTTTAAATGTTAAGTTTTATTCATTTCTATGCAAAATGACTGAACTACAGTGAATACATTTTATGTTTACAAAACACTCCATAATATTTCACATAAAGAAATGACTCATTTATTTTTAAAAATATTTTAAAATGTAATGTTTTATGGGTGAATAATCTTTGAAAATGTAATTTTCAGACACATAAGTTCTGATGACAGCAAAAAAACCTTCTATCTTACAATATCTCCCACTTATTAAAGGACTTGTTCTACTTCCCTCACTTTTTCACATGTGCTATGACTCATTGATGGTTTAATAGTTTTTAATATATCACCGCTGCTGGAATGAAGCTGTAATTTCATTTTGCCATTTTTAACACAGTTCACAAGGTGTCATTTACACTGTGTGAAACTTTCATGATGAATGGACCAATAGTAATAGTCTAAAACACTTTCCCTAAATTAATAGTTTTCAATTTCCTGTAAATGTACTGTTTTGGTGACAAAGTTTTGTGCTGACCTTGACAATATAGTAATTATTAACCTTTGCTCCTTTTTAAGAAAATAATATTAGAGTTAAGGGGGCCTATTATGCACAGAATATCTTGTATGTCTCGTATTTTCAGTATAAAATTGGATTGTTAATCTGATTAAGTGCTTGCATGACTGACAAACACTTATTTTCAGATCACAGTCTTAAGTATATGTACACTACCACAGAAATGTTTGGGATCACTCTTTTTGATTTTTGGTTGTTGATTTCATATCCTTAGACTTTACAAATCTACATGTATGTTGGTGTGCTTGTAGTCCCACATGGCTGAAACTGAGTAAGAGATTTGTGTCCCTAAGTGGGCATGTCCCTCCACACTAATGACCCCAGCTCATTACAATTCATTCACCTACTGAATAATGCAAATCCCAAAATCAAGTCAATATCTTATAACACAAATGTTCAGACCTCCACATTCCTACGACTACCACATTCTTTGGAAACCCACTAAACACATTTCACTTATCTTAAGAATTACTCAAACTGAAAATTAAATTTGACATGCTTTCATTTGGCTATTTGCTCACATCTGTTACAGTTCCAGTTGGCACGCTTTACAAAATAAAATAAGATGTATCCAGTAAAAAGAACAGAGCTGTAGATCAATCTGTAATGACTGAGAAAGCTGGATAACATTGAGAATGAAGCTCTAACAAAATTATATTGCCTCATTTTGAAAGGATGAGAAGATCAAAACTTGTCAAGAAATGGCTGTAAGCTGATCATGACAGTGTGACATTTCATTATGATTTTCTCAGTTATCATTTCTGTATCATTATCATTTCATTTGAAGATCCCAAAATCTTGAAATATTAAACAATAATTCAACAAGAAACATCTCAAAATATCTCATTGTTTCTAGCTTATGGCCAGTAAAATGAGTTTTTGATTCTTAAGTTCTATTACCTTATAAACTCAAACTTAAAATTTGTTTCAAGGCTGCCTTTATATTTTTGATGCATTATTGTGAATACATTAATTACGATAATAACAGGATTTTAGACACCGCTGAAACAGGTGCTGGAATAGGTTAATTAGGTTATCAGTTTTCCAGGTGGAATCATCAAATGAGCAGTTATGCACTAGTAGTTATTATGAAGAATCCATCAATATCAAGTAGCTCTCTAGGAGATCTGTAAGACTTGGTAGATCCTGATTAATTAATAGATAATTTCTCAGGATCAGTTCACTTGTGCCTGTAGAGCAACTAATCCAACGAACTAACTCCGCTGTAGCTAATATTTACATGCTAATGCAGCTTTCCAACTGGTTCCTGCATAGTTACCTATTAACTACAAAACAGTATTACCCAAACGTCTGTATTCAACATTATTTATTATTTAGTATTCTTTATGGTAGCCCAACCTCTAACTTAAATAGAAGTTTTGCCTAGGAGTTAAATTTAAATTGCATAGGATATTGCTAGATAAAACAACAGCAAATACTAATATGGCAGGCGATTCCAAACTTTTGACTGATTATTACATAAACACACATGTACTCTGTATAAAAGGGTCATAACCTACAACTATGCTTTTAAAATATTACTACTGTTGTCACACATGTATTAAACAGCCTTTTTTGATGGATGAAGAATATTAAGTATTCTGTAGGGACACAGTGCTTGTAATTAATTTATTTTTCATCTTGATATGTTTCTTAAGTACTGAGGCAAAAATATAAGCTATTTTTATGTACAGTGTGTGTGTGTGTGTGTGTGTTGGATTGATAGTCTTAGTCAGGGTAGTGACATGTGGTAAGAGCACATGCTGATTATGCCATTACAGCCCTGCTGTGTATGCATG
>JBBPCY010000109.1:23108073-23118731 GCA_037974405.1 Brachyalestes nurse
AGCTACGTCTGCAAGAAGAGGAAAGCCAATTGGGACGAGGAAAGGAGAGGCTGCTGCAGTCTCTCTCTCTCTCTCTCTCTCTCTCTCCCTGTCTCTCCCTCTCTCTTTACATCAGCACCTTCCGGCCACCTGACAACAGCAGGAAAAGAGAGAAGTGTGTTCTATAATTCAGAGCATAGAGAGTGGTGGGTAAACACATATAGAAAACGGTGAAATAAAGTATTTTAAACCCACACTCACACACACAGAGATGCATGCACATGAGCGCACATACTGTTATAAACATCTTATAAACACTTTTATACACTTATAAACATCTTAATATGACTGGTATCACTGTTTCTCCAATCCAGTGTAAATCTTTAAACTCCTGGCCAGTCACACCTGCACTGATCAGTTTAGATGGAGCCGAGCCAGAAAGCAGCTCAGGACAATAAATACCAACACGTTCTATCTCTCTCTCTCTCTCTCTCTCTCTCTCTCCCTCTCTCTCTCACAAACACACAGCAATAAAGCTCTAAGGCAATAAAGTTCAGTACTCCAGCCACTTAGCTTATAGAATAGATATCTAAACTGAGGCAGCTGGTGGCTTAGGGGTTAGGGTGTTTGCACTGCGATTAGAAAGTTGTGGGGAATCCCAAGACTGTTAGTGGCACCTCTGAGGTTCCTCTTGAGAAAGCAAGAGAAAGGACTGGAGATGGACACAAAATCAAAGTGATTGCAAGAGGAATGGGCTGAGAGAGAGTGGGACAGAGAGAGAGAAAGAGAGAGAGAAAGAGAGAAAAAAAGAGAGAGAGAGCTTCCAGACATCAGCTGTGTCCTCTGGGAGAGGAACTGGGAGCTGCTGTAGATTGAGCTAATCTAATCATGATCAAGCTTTGATAAAATTCACCAGACACCCCACCTGCCAAAACCTGTCACTGAGGGACTAGATGAGGATGAACAGACAATGAAAGACAACCAGAGGGGAGAGAGAGGGGGGAGGGGAAGAGAGAAAGAGAGCATGAAATAATGACTAATCTGGCAGGAGGATCAGTGCCTAACACTTTGAGAATGCATTTCCAAAACAACATGCTTTTGTAATCCTATCATACCTGCAATAACTGGTCACCTGGTGTGTGTGTTCTGCATTCAGGCCAGGTTTGCAGTGAGATGCAGTGAGACAGGTGAGCAGCAGCACAGGGCACAGGTCCTCCGAGACTGGGGCACTGAGGACACAGTGTTCTTACTGATACAACACCACATGTACTCCAGCATCCTTAATGCCCTTCATCCCACCACCTCCACACCAGCAGTGTTTTACTCATCCCTCTGAAGTCATTTTCCAAAAGCAACCTCATATACAGCTCATATGCTTACACAGCATGCTGTCGTTTACTGTACACGTTCAGTAATTCTGCTTTAAATCTCAAATTTATACTTGAGTGCTTATGATCTGTGACCTCATGTATTCCCCCTCCTTATGTTATTAAATCTTTTTCTAAAATTTTCTTATTATTCATAGTAATTGTCAAAACACGTTCTGATATTTTTTAGTTGTTGTAGATACATTTGTATTAGATGCACAGTAGGGGCCAGAGGTATGAACAGTTGGTAAACTCTAATGAATTTAAGCATTAGGCAACCAAACATCCTCCTGCCAGCTTCATTTATATTTAGTAGATTGTTGGAATGTGTCACAGAATTGCAGGACCACACATCTTTACAAAAAAAATGAATGAATGAATGAATTAATACAGCAAGTAATTAGAAACGT
Organism: Brachyalestes nurse; assembly: GCA_037974405.1. Lineage (NCBI taxonomy): Eukaryota > Metazoa > Chordata > Actinopteri > Characiformes > Alestidae > Brachyalestes > Brachyalestes nurse. Next base: position 23,109,830 of record JBBPCY010000109.1, read on the forward strand.
TTTTGTTATTCATTATACTTCCAGTGCATACATCCACTTCACAGTTCTTTTTGAGTTTGTTCTAACATATACACACAAAAAGTTCAAAAAAGTGAAAAATATCCCAAAAATGTATTAAAATAATACATTAATATACAAGCTGAGCAAGCACAGCACCTGCTGAATGCTAGCAATATGTGCAGCAAAATTTACTAATTACAAAGAAGGTCTGGACACTTTTGGACAAATGGAGAAGAGATTCTTCAGGGTTGGTCGCTTCCTCTTCACACAGTTTAGTCTGGGTTATCAGACTGTCATTTCCAGTAAAGTGAACTAAAAGGAACTTGGATACATGAAGCAGCCTGAGGTGTAAACAACAGTGCACACAATATCCTTTTTTAACACACATTCCTTTGTAGCTCATGTAACTCTTTTGTCCTAATCGTTCCTTTATCTCTTTAAACTTGTTCTTCCTAAGACAGCCTTTCAGAGAGGCTCTTAGAATCCCAAATCTCAGCACTCAGACACAGACACACACACGCATACACACACACAATCTTTTTCTTTGTGTCTTGGCAACCCCATTCCTTCAATCACTACTTACTAAGCTTGTCTTTCTACTCTTCTCTCTCTCTCTGACTCCCCCTTCCACCCCATTGCATAGTATTTTTTGACTGAATCACTGGTCTAAGCGATATGATAACATCAAAGGCTGCATACAGCGGCCTTGTTTTCCATGCAGCAGCATCTCTGATGTTTCACAGCTGTAACAGCGAAACTCAAACAAAGACATTTTCTCTGTGCCTAAGAGCTTGCTGACCCATTCCATACAGATGTATGAGCATTCTATGTAACAGTGAAAGTATAAACACTGTTCACATTTATGACATAACTGTAAATATACTGTATATATATATACTTTTTTTAATGTAGTACTTTAGTACTTTCAAACAGGTGAAAAAGATACTATTTACTGCCTTTTACCACTAGAACACATTTCTAGTAAATATCATTTCCGTGCCATCATATAACAGTATTGATGAACATGGTGTTCATGTCTTTCATTTAAGAGATGACTTTATGTGTCTGGGGCTTTGAGGTAAAGGAACTGGTGACAGCATATGGATTGATCATGTTAAAGTATACTTTATTGATTGGAGTTCATATTCTCCATTTACAACAGGAAGCCAGCAATCTTTGAGTCATCTCACATATTTACCTCAAGATCAGCCAGTGGAGAATGTTTTGCTAGTTTGGCCTGGTGTTATATTAATGGATTTGAATTAATAACACGTAACTTGAAGACATTTCGATGTGTTCAACCTGACAATTTGTAAAAAAAAACATGAAATTTATACAATTTTCACTCAATCCTAGTGTAGTCAATCAGCAGTGACCTGTTGAAACCACAGCAAAGTTTTCATTAAGGTGCTCAGGACCCAAACATTTTAATTTAAAATTTGAGATTTTGTTAATGTATCCAGTGTAGTCTCCAGAAGAGTGGACAAGAGTGTATTAGTAGAGATGTGGTTCTTATATTGTTTACCAGCTGTTTATGGTGGTAGTGGCCTAGTGGGTAAAGCACTTGCCTGTGAACACAATGACCACAAAGTTTCAAGTTCAAAACCCCACTTTCTACCATTTTGCCCTTGAGCAAGACACTTAACCCTCAGTGTTTCCAGGGGGACTGTCCCTGTAACTAATGACTGTAATCATAACGTTCTGGATAAGGGCATCTGCCAAAAGCCACTTTACTTTATGCACTGAAATGAACTTCATAGTCATTTCTTCATGTCAAGTTCCATGTGCAGAAGTCAGAATGACAAAAATTTGGCCAATTACTACTGAACTGCACCACACACTGGGCTGAAGAGCGTAGCCTACAAGTTAAAGCCATTCAAGGTACTTCATACAGGCTTATGCATGACGTTGATTTAACACAGATGTTCATACTAAAAGTCTGCACGTCTGTTATAGAGTCTGGAGGTTAATGTGATTCATTGCAAGTTTTGCCACAGTAGAAGCTTGGGGTCTGCTGAGTGAACGGTGCCAGAGCCGACTTCAGTTGTAACAGTGATAAATAATGCATGTCAAGACAGCACTTTTACAGAGGAGCATGGAAGCATAAAAGCGAATGGAGGATAGCTGTTCATCTGTTCGGCCATGCGTTTCCATGACAACAAACCAGTGAACAATAAGCTAGTTTTATATGTGCGTGCTTCCTACCAAGGCCCCTAATGCTCAGACTGGCAAGACAGATTCCAGTAATAATAATAAAAATACTACTACTACTACCACTAACAATAATAATAAATATATGGGTAGAACAGAAACAATACAACAACTGGCATTTTTTTTTAATATTCATAGAAGTGTAATGGATAGCAACATCAAGCTAAAGACTATAAATAAGATTTTAATTGAAATATTAAAATTAAAAGTAAGCATGTATTTTTAGGGAATTGTTATTTTAGACTCTTTGGAATAGATATTTTCTTACATAGATAATACAACTCTACCTATTATGTTATATTGTATACAGTATGTTATTAACATAGATATTGCATGTCTTTTACTCAAATCATCTGTTTCAGCTGGAAGGGCTGTTGTTTTGTTTTCTCTCAGCAGTGTTTTCCTGAACTAGTCTAAAATGATTTAATGAACAGCCACCACAGAAGACCCTGGGGGTGAATAAACGAATAAAAGCCTTTTTATCTCTTGGCGGGGGAAGATCACCACAAATGCACCAATAGAGAAGTGGAAACTCCACTATCCCACCTACACCCCACCCTCCCCAGTGGCGGATGTGTCCTGATCTGCAGAAGCTATGACTGTAAGGGAACAGTCTTCATGCAGGGCTGTGTGTGGTCTCGTCTTACAAGACGTAGTGGACTGAGACAAGCCTGTGTGTCTGCTTTGTCTCTGAAATTAATGTAATGCCTCAGACACCGGGATCCGACTGCTCTACATTCGGCGCAGAAGCAGGTTAGGGTAGGTTGCCATGACGACTCAGCTCCCTTCGTCCTCCGCTCAAGCTCCAGGTAGAGTCTCTCCCGTTCTCATCGGCTTCTGCAAACCTGGAGGCAATTTGAACGCAACAGGAACGGCGACCCATATTTCAAACGACAAATGCTCAATATACCATGTCAGTGCTTCAAGAAGGCCACATGAAGCTGAGAACTAAGATGGTAGAACACAGATTCTGGGAAATCATTCCCAGTGTTATTATCAGACCAGCAAATCACAACGGAAAAGCAGGAAAAACATTACAAGTAAAGCATAGGGCTGCATGATATAGACAAAAACAAGCATTGCAATAAAAATGCTACATGTAGTTTGCTCAAACAATAAAGTAACATATTTAAAATTTATTTCAAGAAAAAGAATTTAACCACACATTTGGAACAATGGGTTTAATTCTTGAAGTAATCAGAATTTTTTCTCTCCCATGTATCTAGGTAGATGTAGCTAAGTGAGCTTTCCCATTGGTTAGGTCTTCACAAACTGAATTGAAGGCCTTGTGTATCAGGTTAACCCCCTACATAATTAGGAAGCGACAGAGGGATCAACCAATTATACATTGATTTACAATGGGTGGCATCAATTTCTCAGAGGAAAACGTCACTCCAGGCCTTCTGGAATTCACGGACTGTGATCACAAGCAGCAGATTAATGACAGGGTTTGACCATGGTTTGAAATTTATGGTCCAAACTAAAGACTAGCTGTAGTAGTCAGCCTTCCCCACTGGTATGCTGCAAAAGTAGAGTGAATTGTTCAGTAAAGGGTCAGAGGCATGGAGCCTTTGCTGTTTATTATTTGACAAAAACCCACTGGTGAGACGGACACTCCCATTCCAGAAGGCATAGAGAGAGGCTTTCCCTAACAAAACAAAAAAATGACTTAACTTGGTGTTGGTATTCTGTCACGTTAGGCCTTCAGTCCAGCATTTGAAGGCCTAACCAATGAGAAAGCTCACTGAGGTAACACCACCGCATCTTATCTGCATAACAAAGAGAAAAAAAGATCATGTCTTTTTCAACAGAATATTATGTATATAATTTTCTGTTGAGTGTTTATTTTAAAGTAAAGAAAACAATAAAGAAGTTACCTATTGTTTTCAACCAAACTTAATAATAATGTTGAAAGTAGTACTACAGAACTTTTTGCAATTAAATGCAAACATGATTCTGCTAAATAAAAATAAGTTAACATCACATATTTTTTTTGGTGCCCAGAAATTGTTAGGCCTCGAAGACCTACAAGATTTCTCTTTGGTTGGATTATCCGAACACCTTGAATCATCAGTGTTTTTGGATAGAGGACACTTCCATTACATTGCGATATCAGTATTGCAAATGCCCATATAACAATGACAATTAACAATTAACAATCGATATGTTGTGCAGCCCTAGCAAAGCTTGAACTTCCAGTGTCCTGCTATTATTTACCTTCAGATGGCAAGGGCATAGAGGAGAGCTGCACTGCCGAGCTACAGAGAGTATACAGGGAAAGCCATCAGTAACACAGACGGCTGGCCAGGACCTGTCTGTCTCCCTGATGATCTTTCTCAAAACATATTACAGCGCCCTACGCTAAGACATTCAGATGAAATATAAGATGCCATCACAAGTGTAGATACATGAGAAAACCCCTGTGTCTGTAATCCTGGTGATCATTCTGGAAAATAACATGGAGCATAACATTGCAGAAACAGATTCAGATGAAATATAATATACCCCTGGTGTACTGGAGAGCTCACTTGTCTCTTATTTTCTGGTGATCTGAGAAGGCATGGCTCCTCTAGTGGTAAATTACTGCATTATATTGACTGTGAGCTTTTCATATAGATTCATCCACAAGCTTTGTTCAAACACACTGGTCAGATGTTTGCTTTGTGGAGGTCAAACTGCTCCAGCTCAAGATGATATAGCACACTGGGGTCTCACTTTACCAAAACTGAGTCACAGAGTCACTGAGGTTCAAGGACAATGAGGCACAAAGAGATTACATTATTATAGTGAGGGCTAAAATGAGTCATGATCGAAAAACCCAGCTATTACATATGACAGAACACAGTACTGAGCAAAATTCAGAGACTACCCATGTATGTGATTTTCAGCCAAAGTACAAAATATTTCATAAAAGATGCAGACAACTTATTTGAGAAATGTATACTCACACAGAATCCTGATTTCCTGATTTCTAAACATATTTCTTAATTGCTTAATTGTTTTAACCCATTGTTGCAGTGATGGAGACATTTTACTAGGTCTTGCATGTTTGTTAGTAGTCTCATCTTCTCTCTTTTAATGATGTTTTGAGCTTAGAATACATTTTGGAAACTCCTGTTTTTGTTTTTTTGTCATATTTCTTTGACCTTCCTCATACAAGTGATGTGTCTGTCTGATCTCATCAATAGTATTTACATCCTCTTACTGACCACCGTATTTTGAGTATATAGCAATGTATTTAGTACTAAATACACTTTGCTATACACGTTACGCTTTACACAGTTTAGTAAGCATTTTTGGAGTATTTCTGGAGAGCTTTAAACTATATTTTATATTATTTATTTTTGTATTGTTTTTATTTGAGGCACAAGGAATAGGATGTAACAAAAGAAGCAACAAAAAAACCCAATATATATTATTGTAGTTTTTTAATTGTAGGAAGAGAAAATAACTGGAATTATTATGACTGCCGTTGTTGTTATCCAACAGCTAACATTACCATATTCCTTTAAATGTTATTTTTGGTTCAGAAGGATACGTCTCAAACTGCAGAAATGTGGGTTACTGCACTCTGCCGGAACAAAGTGGGCTAAGCTTTCTTATTCAAATCAATATCAGAAAAGAATATTTACGTCGCTTCTCTGCCTATTCGCTTGGAATTTATCTCAGCCCTTTCTGGGATTACATTCAGAAAATCCACAAACTTTTCTGCCCTCGTTCGTCCTCATCTTTTAGTTCCATCTCGGACAGTTTCTTTGCAGATGGAGGGTAAAATACAAAAAAAGGGAAAAATAATGTTGAGGAAAGCATTAAAATTGAAGCAGTGAAAAAGAAACAGGTGAGGGATTTAATAAAGAGATGGGACAGGCAGGAGTAAGCTGTGAGAAGGAAAAGTGCAGCATAAGGCAGTGGAGAGGCTTCCAGCAGGGGAAGACTGGGGTATGGCAGAGAGCCAGCCCTTCACACAGGCACACAGCGGCCTGGAGCCAAGAGAGTCTGACTGTGACCCTTCCACCAGCTCTCACTGCTGCTGGACTCCCACACTTCAGAGTCACAGGGCAGAGTGGTTTGATACTGAAGATTTTGCAAATTAATCTACACAATATTGTTTAACACAACATGTTTATTTTCTTTTAAATAAACATTGTTAAAAATGTGAGGTAAAAATATTGGAGTGATTAACTCTACTCTTCCTTTTGCTCACTCTCAGCTCACACACACACACACATATAGCACTGCTGGTAGAAGAACCGAAGAATCCTTTAGCCCTGCACATGCCGGGGGAGGAGCTTTAGGTGGTCACACACCTGCTCCTTTTGCCCTCTGTGGCCATAGTGACCTTTTCGGCAAGGCTGAGGGGCATTTGGCAACATGTCTTAAACACAGGCTGCTCCACATCAAATACACACTCTCGCTCTCTCACACACATTTTTGGGAAAATTTTCTTTGTGCTTAACAGAACATTTTTGATTTTGTTTTGGAGGTTTATGATCAGGGGAAATGGACAACGAAAAATGAGTAACTTAGTATTTTATTCATTCAGTAATATTTTGACCAGGCATTAAATAAATAAATGATCTCTGACTTTTGCACAGTACTGTATATCATTTTACCTTCAGTGAGCAAAAGTAGCCATTTAAAGCTAGGATACTAGGGTTTTATTAAAAAGAAATGAAAATCTGTGGCTTTGTCTGTATAATGTTATTGTCTATTCTTGGTGATATACTGACACATGGGACCCCGGCTACAAAGGTCAAGCCGGACAGCATGTGGGACTGAAGGCTGTGGAACATGAAAGGGTCTCTAGAGACGTGTGTGTGTGTGTGTATGCGCACATAGGTTAAGTGAGAACGTCATGATACACTAAATGGCTGCTCTTCCAGCAAAGTGTGAGTCAGCAGTCCAAATGCTCCAGAGATCTCTTAGGACCTGTGTGTGTGTGTTTGATGTGGAGCAGCCTATGTTTAAGATGTAGGATTAAAATTGCTGTAGTCTTTTTTTTTTCTTTTTCTTTAATGAGCAGAGCAAGCTCTCATCTACTACAGCAAAGAGAGGGAGGGTATCCTTAGTTAGGTCCAAGGTGAGGATGGCCATTACAGAATTTCTGATTGATTTTACTGACCTGAAAGACTTCAAACAGTGACCTCTAGAGTCAGAACAAACAGTGTAAGCCAAAGAAACCAGAAACCCAGAGAGGAGAACACACACACAAGCTGCTTAGAAAAGAATCTATTTCCAAAATGCCCAAAATTTCATTGCAAGAATGAAATCCTCAAAATCTCCATTCACCGCCCCAATCTAACCTCTCCATCGTCGGGACAAAAGCAGTCAAGCTAAAAATCTACACCTGGGTATGTGCTTACATCAAGGTGCATGAACCAGAGCCAGAATCAGAGCCAGACCCAGAAGGGATTTATGATAAGAAGTTAATTAAAATCTTTATTTCATTACATGTGTTACATTCAATACCCAATGTGTTTCTTTAGGACACATATATGATAGGCATAAATACAAACGAGCGTTCTTTTTTGTGCCTTTCCTAATAGAATGAGTGAGCAAAACTTCACACCCTCATATTTACATGTAAAGTCCAACTTTATACAAAGTCGATGCCTTCAATATTTACAGAAAAAAGAAGAAACGGATGTCTCTAACCAACCAAATAAAGGCCCAAGTCTTGTGCGTGGGAGAAGCAGTTCATTAAAGTCCTTCTTATCATAAAAGTGGGAATTTGTCTGGAACACTTCATCAGCTGGAATTTTGTTATATTCTATAGACACAAAAAAGGATGATGTATTATTTCTTTTCAGAATGTCTGTTAACAGTTTAAGCTGTTCTCTCAACACCAAACTCTCCAATCGGAAGGGGCTCGATTTATTAGAGCAACACAAGACTTGTCCTTTACCGACTAAAGGCATTTTCTCTTTAAGAAATGCAGGGAAATAAAGGAAATGGAGAAGGTTAACCTGAATGAGCATCATGGACCAGGTACAGTAATGTTTAACAGTCATTCCAATCGACTATTCTCTGTAGTGACCTGTGTTTTAAAAGGCTCTATGCCGAAATACAAATGAGAAAATGAAACATGATCTTCTGTGGATCAAATCTCTTTTTTGTTTCTAAAACAAGAAGGATGAAAAATGAAAATAACGTCTAAAAAAGACCAGTGTTTCTGACATCCAGCAGAAATTGCAAAAACCAAAAAAGTGGCACCTACATTTACGAGATAACTTATAAAATAAAACAAAATGAAAAGGAAATAAAGGATTGAAGCCCTTATGACTTTTTGAATCAAAATCGTGTCTGGATGGATCACAGTCAAACTGAAAAAAAAGACACTAACTGGTGGCGGTGAAGGAAAAAAAAAAAAGCAAAGATAAGTGTATCCCACCAGACCTTCAACTGCGCAAAATGTGAGTTCATGAACAATGATGGTAAGCGGAAAACATATTGAAGTATTGGAGTGATCAGTAGTTTATCAATGACTTTGAAAATCTCAACCACTTTGGAGGACTTGTAAAGTCATTTTTCCAACCGTTACATAAATACATAAAATGGAAAAAGCCAAACATTCTCTGAATGGAGTAGTAACGTTATTCAGGACTTCTATAAAGCCCATGGATGACAATATGAGAGAGAGAGAGAGAGAGAGAGAGAGAGAAAGAGAGAGACAGAGAGAGAGAGAGAGAGA
>JBBPCY010000109.1:23118831-23149587 GCA_037974405.1 Brachyalestes nurse
AGAGAGAGAATGAGAGAGAGAATGAGAGAGAGAGAGAGAGAATGAGAGAGAGAATGAGAGAGAGAGAGAGAGCGCGAGAGAGAATGAGAGAGAGAGAGAGAGAGAGAGCGAGAGAGAATGAGAGAGAGAGAGAGAGAGCGAGAGAGAATGAGAGAGAGAGAGAGAGAGCACAAGAAAGAGAAAGAGAGAGAGAGATAACAAGAAAGACAAAAAGAAAGAGCAAAAGAGAACAAGAAAGAGAAAAAGAGAAGAAAAAAGAGGGGTAGAGGAACATAAAGCTGAGGTCAGCTTGTTGGAGTGCACTGAATTACATGACCATGTCAATGCATATGAAGAATGGTAAAAACCACCTGAGTTTGAAAAGAAAATGTTATGCATCAACACAGACTGGCACTAGTGTGTATGTGGGTGTGTGTGTGTGTGTACGTGCTGGAGGACAAAAGCCAAAGTCTACCCACTCCCATGCGGACACTCAAATTAGTGTTTATTATGGATAGTGTTCTTTAGAGTAAATTGTCACACCTTGGGTCTATGCTTTCTCTTGTCCAGTCTTGGATGATGTAAAAATAAAAGCATGTGAAATACAGTAATGAGAAAAACAAAACAAGCATCCATTCTGGCATCAGCGTTCAGACCAGCTCAGAAGCTCCCGTGGGTCATGACTGTAGCTTTTGACAGCTTAGAGACTGTGGTCATTTGGCAAATTAAAAAACAGCAATACTCCATCAATCATGGAGAAGAATCTCTTTGTACGTGCTTGTGTGTGTTTAAGGGTTGAGGCTAGTCTCTCCGACCTCCTGGAACAGTGATGTGTAGAACTCGGGCTCCAGCTGCTTGTTCCTGTAACGGTTTACGATTTCTGCTATTTTCTGTTTCCGTCGTACATGAGGAGGACTGTACGAGTCACTCTCCAGGCGCTTCCTCCGACACGCGTTTATTACTGTCTGTCTCACCAGGAAGCCTGGCAAAAACACAGGAGGAGGCAGGTGAGGAAATAAAGGGGAAAAACAAATTTAATCTAATCCTGTAACAAATATTGCTTATAATAGCACACACACACACTGTGTAATGTCACACTGTTATTGTTGCTGAAGTAGTGTAGTTAGAGCATGATAGCCTGCTTATTATATTCATTTTAGGTGAACTGCTCTGAAGTGTCAGAAAAATAAATATTTACAAAATAAATATCTTCAGTACCAGGACTGGCCTGAAAACATTTTACAGGCTTTGGATATTATTTGGTATTTCCGAATAAGCACTTGAATTCTCATTCTCAACATCACTCGTAAAAATAGATATATTTTCGATCATTCACCACAATTTTAAGGATTTCTACTGCGGGGCTACTAATAGAAAATAAACAGGATATGTACTGATATCTAAGATGGAATTGCAGCCTCTTGTTCAAATACAGATTTTGTAAGCCATGTAGAAAATAAGGATGTAATGGGTGGTACCAGAATTATCATTTTATTTTTAACGACAAGGGTTTTAGTCAGAGGCTTTTGTTTTTTGTTTGTTATTTTATTTGGACTGTTTGGTGTTATCATGGAATGCATTGCTGAGCTTAGAGACAGAGGAGGACTGAGTTTTGGAGCTACAGGTCTGTGTGAGCATTGGACCACAATAGAAAAAAGGACCATCTGTGTTTCCCTCCTCATCCACTGCCAGAACAAACCAAACAAACAAGGCTCTGAGGCTCTGAGCTCCTACAGTCATTCTTAGAGACCGGTAGCACTTGAGTATCACAGTACTTACATATCTGATGATTCATCAAAGTCACTGTGCCTTCATACCACCTGTCTTACTATAAAGCGTGCACTAAGCATTTTTCTAGTCATCTGTGAGATGAGCTGACATAGATGCTAATAATTTATTGTGTTTTTTAAAAAAACATTTTACAATATAGTAATCATTGTCCTTATTACAGGTCTTTGCTGATGAAATGTGTTCTTTGTAGTCTATATTACACATTATGAGGCTTGAAAAAAAGCTATGCTACATATAGAACTGAATAGCAACAGAAAACTTACCCAGTGATCGTCTGCTGACCACCATGTTGTCCACTAGAGGGATGACCATGCTGAACTTGCCCATGGCTCCATGCAGCTTGATACGGAACAGACCAGTCTTCAGCGGGTGGATAAAAATGACTGGGACGTCTTTTTCTGAGGAGCTGGGTCTGAGACAAAGAATGAACAAAATTACACAATGTTCTATAACACTGTCTAGCTGGGGCAGCTGGGGGCCTAGCAGTTAGGGAGTTGCCCCAGCGATCAGAAGGCCATGGGTTTGAATCCCAGGACTGCTAGTGGCACCACTGAGCAAGATACCATCCCCATTCACTGCTCTCACGCTGCCACCGCTTGGTGGCAGCCCACTATTTCACTTAGGGAATGGGTTAAATGCAGAGAAAGAATTTCACACAGTTCACACTGTGTGGTATGGTGTGGTGTGGTGTGTTCACGCATGACTATAAAGGGCCACTTTACTTTACTGTATAACAGAACTTTAACAGAACTCAAACTGACTAAACATACAATGCCCAGCACATATTTCAGGACAGCCATGTTTAAAGCTGTTTGTAACACAAATGAGTTTCCTTTGTAGGTGTGGAATACATTAATATAAACAAACAATTTACCCCCTTTCAGGTGTTAAAATCACCTTTGGGTCAAAAAGTTAATACTTGCTTTTAAATAAATAAAATATTACTCTGAACACTTTATAAGAAAACAAAACGTCCCCAAACTGTTGATGGGCAATGTAAGTCAGCCTAGAGACCACTTTACTGACCTGGAAGCACTACTGTTAACCGCACTCTCCACTCCTGTGCTGGTCTCTGCCAACAACTCGGACACAGGGAAGTTTTCTACAAAGACACAAAACAGAAATGTTGGATGCAGAATGATGAGCATCCAAGACTTATCAACGTATCACAAAGAAACTACTCTGTAATACAAAGGGCAAGACACTCATGCATGATGTAGAGTTAATGTTATACATAATAAATAAAAATAAACACCAAATTTAAAATTACACTATTAGGTATTTTAATACTGACAGCAGTTTTTTAATGTGGGAATACCACTCAAACATTTAAACTTCTTTCTTTTATAACAGCGAGCGACGAATGGGAAACTGCTGCCAGGCAGAACAGGGACAACTGAATCGTTTCCTCATTTGCAACTGTAAGTGTAATTGAATGGAGAGGGGAACAGTCTCGGTGTCTTTTATTTATATAGTATCTGGCCTAATTAACATATTGCAGTTTAGTCTAAACAGCCTTGCTGAAAGACGAATAACTTCCTAATTAATTATTTACTGGTTAATTAAACTGTCATTTGAGTGAGATATCTGGCATGTCAATAACTGTAATTTACCATAAAATTATAGCACCATTAAACTGACTTAAAAACAGAAACAGACTTTAAAACAGAAATCCTCTTTCTTAGGACTAGTATATCTAATGCACGTTATACTTTATTTTCCTTTTTTAATCTTACCTATGTCATCATATCGCTCCACCCAGACCACCAGTACTTTAGTTTCTGGACCCAGAGGAGGTATACTCCTGCCTGATGGCAGCTTTTTACTCTTCACTGTGGGGGACTGACACAAACAGAGCAGCAGTTACACAATACAGAAAACAAGCATGTACATACCATCTGAAATATCAAGATTGTGGATATCCTGCTATTTAAACTAGCTATCGGATGTTTGAAGGGCAGGAGAGTGAAATGAGAATCTGTTTGCTCTATAGGGATTTCTGCTATGGGAAAAGCCATCAGCAAATCCGGCTTCCCAGCAGTATACACTGCCAAATTCTAGCTTAATTTCATTTGGAGTTTGCAGTTGTACATTTCTTTTGTTGGTGTTAGGATGTTTGGCTATAAATAAAGACACTGCAGTGAGAGAGCAAGTGGGAGTATACATCAATGTTCAAAGTTCTGCAATCACCACTCAGCGTTTTTAATTAACCATTATTATTTATATCAAATCAATTTTGCTGCACAAACTGATTTTATGACAATGCGCTAAAGAAATACAGATACAGAAAGATGAGAAGCATCGTAAATGGTCCTATCATAAAAATAGAATTTTTATACAAAATCCAGAATGCCTTATGTGTGAACTGTTAATCACATATTGTGTCAAGTGTTACTGTAATTAATAACAGGAGAATTACAGTGTATTATTTGTCATAACGTGTTAATAGTGTTGAAATACCTACTAAAATCCTTAGAAATAGTAACAAAATTGTGGCATCTAGCTTTGTGGCATTTCAATCTCTACTGAATAAGTTTTTATATATATTTTATACATAACAGTAGTTATTGATACAACTGATTTTAAACCTTTAAACAGTGTCATATGTTTGTGTGTGCTTTACCCGTTGTGTAGGGCCCATGTTGTCTGAGTGGTTGGGGAAGAGCTCCAGTGTGAGGTTGGGTTGTTTCAGCAGGCTCGGAAGCAGCTCCATCTGAGAATCAGAGTCCGCTGTGGGGAAACTGTTCTCCGATGACTCTGCTAAACATGTACCCATGCATAAGTGCATAGAAGTGTGTAAAAACACACACAGACTTCACATACAAATTGTCTGTTCAAAAACACTCAATTTGAGTTCACGAAAATACAATACCTTAAACTAATTTTTAATAGCATCAGCACTGCCGTTGAATCAGCGTCTTTTTCCATGGCATTCTGTTCTAGCTGTTTTTTTTAAACTTTATCACTGCCAGATTGTTACTTCCATCTCAAAGTACTTGTTCAATGTTTTACAATAGATTCATACAAATAAATGTATTAATTATTATTATTATTATTATTATTATTATTGTTGGCGGGATAATACCTCATTTTCATGAATCCTCCTTGCCTTTTGGTTTTCTTTTAAACTCTAAACACGTCCAGTACCTGACTTGCAATGAAAATAAAAGAAAGTTATCTCTGAAAGGTGTGTATTTACCCGAGGAGTCACTGAGTGAGGGCACCACAAAAGCAATTTCAGTGAGGGCATCAGCGTAGTAAAGAACCCTCTTCTCGCCGTTAAATATTCCACCTCCAGTGTCTCCCACAGCCACACACTCATCTGCAGGAAAAAGGAAAAAATCTTAAAAATGTGTCCATTCCTGACAGCCTAAAACTGACGTTAAGAACCTCCTTCTTCATCCTTCACTCAGCATGTCTGTAGCAGAAGCACTCACTCATGCCTCGTCTAGATTACTGTAATGGCTTCCTTACTGGTCTTCCTGCCAAATCACTTTCCAGACTACTGCATGGTAAAAATGCTACGGATTACAAATACATAACTTCACTTGTATATCCCTGTCCATCCTCTGCGGTCTGTTGATGTTGGTCTTATAACAATCCCATCTGCAAATTAGCCTCTATGGCTTATCAATTAGATCCAAAATGTGTGATATTTCTTTGCACCTTCCTTTAAATTTCAGCATAAATGTGTTTTCTCCCAACTGCTACCCTTTCTAATAAGGAATTCCCCCCCAGTCCTCTGTTTTCTATGAAGTGTGTGTTTATTGTACATTTGTAAATACTTTCGTTCATTTCAGCACTTGCACTGTAAATCATCCTTGTGTTTGAGAAAGGCACAGTATAAATTCAATCCATCAAGACTTGACATACTTGCCAAGAGACATCTCACAAAACTAATGTCAAAAATAACTGCCTGATTTATAGAAAATACCTCACCACTATTACTACATTCTGCATTAGAATTACATGATGACTGAATGGTGTGAAAGTCTGCACCTGGTGTATCAGTGCCATTGGATGTGTTGATGGTCCAGCTGGTATACACACTTCCAGTCCAACCTGGGTGTTGTCCTACTTCAACTGGCCAGCCCAGAGACAACAGCAGCTCTAGAAAATGTGGCTGAACATTTGCACAGGACTCCACATTTCTCAAGATCTGCAAATACACACAAACTGAGTGAACACAAACACCTACTGCCTATTACAAGTTTAAAGAGGTCAGTGATAGTTTAGTGAAAGTGGGCCTTTCAGACATGTCACTGGCTGTGTTTACCTCTTGGCTGCTCTTCTGCCCTGCCCTCATGTAGAAGATAAAAACTGTGTCGCAGGGTCGGCATGGCAACAGGTCTAGGTAGCCAATGTCATCAAAGAAGCCTGGGACAGCAGAGTCTAAAGCGATGAGGTGAGGAGGCAAACGGCTATTACCTGGCTCCTGGAAACGTCACACACACACACACACACACACACACATTACTACGAGTCGCAAGCCCATTTTGTCCTCTCGTCTGAACCTTCATTTTCGCTTTTACTACTGATTACTATGACATGACCCAGCAACGCAATCAGGATATCAAAACATCTACACACAAAAGAAAATGACAGATAAATATATTTGCAGCACTGACTTTCTTTTTACTTTGAAATCCTCTTATAATTATTTTATTCAAATGTGCTTACTCTCTTTGATCTTGTCTCTAAATTGCACCTATTTCTAGTTTTGCACTCCTTGTGATTTTTATACATATATTATGTTTACTTATTATCTATTTTTTGTATTATTAATGTTATGCTCTGGTTTACTTGTTTGTAAGGTGTCCTTGAGTGCATTGAACGCTTTTAAATAAAATGAATAAATAAGCAAAAGGTGCCTGTGAAAGGAAAACAAAGATCTGTGAGAATGCATTTTTTCTAATGTATAGGTTAAATGGGAATATACTGCATTAATGAGAGAATAAAGTAAAGTATGAATGAAAGCATACAGTGCAGATATAAAAAAAATGTTGAAAAGTACAGGATGGGTACCTTAAGGGCCTCTAGCGATAGGAAGCCAAAATGTGAGAGAAAGAGGCGAGCGGTTTGAAACTCCTGTGCAGGAGGAGGAGGTTTGCAGTCAGTCAGCGGGTCGGGGAAGGGTTTATTCCTCCACAGCTCTTCAGTGCAGTGCTCCAAGGCTGTCTCATACTCTATCTGCTTTGCCATCACACTACGCAGCTTATCATGCTGTTGCTCCAGCTAAAACACAGACAGACCCCCACACATACACATCAGGATTAGATAAGTGAAGGCACATTTGGAACATCTTATTACATTTAATCAGCTTCATGGTTAAGTGGTTTATGAAGCAGTTAATAGTGACTTATCTCCCACATTGCCTTTCTCTTTCTTGCAGAACAACAGTAGCAAAAGTAATGAAAAGATAAAAAGTTAAGCCCTTTCCACAGAGATTCTAGGAAAGTAGATATCCATGCCTCTTATCCAAACACTGGACATAAGTATATAACCGTGACCTTGATTGTAAACACTGTGACATTCACCACCTGAGACAAATACAAAACAAACGCACCCTTGCCAGCTTGGTCCAAATTGTAAGCCTCTCCCACCTACCCACACCCACACAGAGTGGTTAGAGTGTTAGAGTGTTAGAGTGGTTTAAGTTGGTATCGGCACCTTTCACACATACACCTTAACCCAGGTAATTAAAGGTAATAAAATTCTATAGGCTAAATGTAATTGTGAGATGGAGTAAAATTCTGGTAAAATCGACACAGGAATAAAACCAGCACAAGGCCTGGTGTGATACCTGGAAAATTACTGGGAGGACTCTGTATGAAAATAAGCCGATACATGATACTCAGGGATCTCCCTTTGTGTGTGGCCACTTCTGTGCACCAGCAATGTAGCATGCATGGCTGGCAAAGCAAAATGTTTGTTTTTCCATTTCTTTTTATTGTCAAATTTTAAATTTTAACAACAGAAAAAAGTTGCAGGAGATTTACATTCCTCTATGTGATTCAGAACTTAAGGAGCCATTGGCTATGAACCTTGAGGATGTTGCATAAATGAATGTGTGCATGCTGGTAATATACCATTAAAAGAATGCATGTGTGAAAGACACAAAGCATGTACATTACCCTTGTGCCCTTGTGTTATGTGTAAGAGGTGCTTTAGTAAAGTGAGATACAAACAGCATTATCTTAGCCCACCCATCAAATGTAAAGTCTTGATTATTCCAAACATAACTTCAAAATAAGATGTGTTTAACTGAATGTTCCCACATAATATAAACTGTAAAACTGCAAGACTCCCAAACTCTAGTAAAAAGTATTCAGGTATTTAGGTAGGGGCCAAGAAGTAAAAATATAAAGCCTGTTTTACACATTATCACTGTGTGACATAAGCAGCATAAACATTACAGCTCGCTTGTGTTCATTCAGACAGTGTTTGTGTGAAATAGGCCTAAGTTGCATGTATGCTGAAAGGACCGATTAGTGAACCATACGCCCACAAATTCAAACTCACAAAAGCATCTGAGAACTTCAAGGCTGTAGTACGATACATGTAGGATTCCTGTCAGTCAAAAATATAGCCGAATCCAGTTTATTTATGCCTTAAACGATACATCATTTAATATTGATGTTGTAAAGAGCATTATTAACAAGCACGGAACTGTCATTTTCTGATGCCAATGACTTTTCTGAGACCCTCCTTACCTCTTTATCTACTATATCATGCAGGTCTGGAATGCTTAGATCAGCCTTTACAAAGGGAATCTTGTCCACCTCTTCCGGAAACGGCCGGTGCTTAACATTAAACCGAATACCCACATCGTTTTTGGGAGTTGGCCGACTCTCTGGAACAAACACTTGCTGTAGAAAAGAGACATTCAACAGAATCCAGTCAACTTTTGTTCAAGCACTGTCTAAACAAAAATGGTGCATATTTCTTTCTGTTTCCATGTTAAATGATTTTAAAGGGCATTGTGAGGGATTAAATCCAATTTTTTGTTTTTTTTTAAATTGCTAATCGGCGGAAAACTGCATCACAGTGGTTTCAATTTTAGGTGTATTTAACGTCAGTGTGCATGCATTTAATGTTGAAAATTTGTATGGGTTGCATTTTAAGCAAGTCTATAGATTCACAGGGTCATTAAACAGCGTGTTTTTGTCTCTATAATTATTTATTTCAGCTTACTTTGCACAACAGTGCCACAAATAGAGTCTTGCTTCAGAAAAGACTTCACCACTGTCAGTAAATTCGAAGCTTAACTTCAATGAAAAAACACGATAAGCTTTATCCACACAAAACCATCTCTGCTGACCAGACAGTGATTCATCGTTTCTGAAGCATTAAAATATTGCTGTGGACCCTGTGAGCCTGGCGGCAGTTCAGACTATGCGAACTGCAGCCCCAGTGCTCAGGGTGAGGAGGAATTTGTGTAAACTGTCCCAATTCCTTGCAGCTACAATAAACTTTTCTTGTGGACCGTTCTTAGGATGAAGCTGTGGGTGGCTGCTAAAGTTGCTTTCTCTCATTTTACAGAGCGACAAGACTGCATGTTGTATCTTTCTGACCTATGTTTTCTGGAGCTTTTCCATCACAAACGTTCTGCACAAACTCTGACGGCAATCTTGACAAACTTTATTTGTATTTTAACTATTTTTGTTGCACGCTGCACAATAACGTAATTTGGGGGTTATTTGTCACATTTACAAATGCATATGTTAGTGGCAATCCAACCTTGGATTCTGTTTAGACTTAAGCTGAAAGTGTGCAAATCTTGCTACATTAAATAGCCTACTTTAATACCCACCAAAATGTTAGTAATTAGTGGCTTTATTTATACTAATGTAATGTAAAACCTCTCTCCCCTTATATTTTGTCCCTTTCAGATCTACGCTGATAAATGCCTTTTTCAATAGAGGTTGCGTTTGTTGATGGGAAAGATGCTGAATCTGCAAAAGTATTTTAATCTAAATGGATGGATACAGGAATTGGAGTCACCAGGTCCAACTGAGGGAAATCCATTGTAGCGACAGAAATTTTAATCATGTACTGCATATAAAAGCAAACCCATACTCCCATACTCTGGTTGTTTGGTGTCTTACCTTCTGATGTGCCCTGGCTCCTCGGGGCTGATGGAAGAGTTGCATGGTCCAGGCATGACGACCACACATACCTCGGATTAGCATTGTGACAGATGGACAGGGATCTGATGAAACACATGCAGAGACATGTATAGCACATGGCTTTAAAGTGTGGTGCAAAATGTGTCTCCAAATCACTAATGCAGTCGCAAAATACTGTCAAACATCTGTCTAATTACTTTAATTTTACTGTAAGGACTGATAAAGAATGCAAAAAAGGTGTGCTTTATGAAGCCACAATAAGGTTTTATCAGTATAAAACTATAACAATCAACCGTGATTTAATGAGATTTAATATATTTATATTCTTGCATGCACACAAACACACACAGACATATAATAGAACTATTACTTGATCATCACACAAGCATACTGAAGTTTGACATACTCTGCTCATTGCCGAGGGGCTGCTCAAGCATGGCCAGGATAACTGAATTGTCGAGGACGAAGTATCTGAAGTTACTGTGCGATGTGGATGTCAGTCTGGAGTACTTAATCAGAGTGTCCTCATTCAGCAGGCTGCAGGGAGAGGCTGGGCCGCTTGGGGATGGGAACGCTCCTAGTACCTGCATTATACTGGAAAACAACAGCCAGAGGAGTAAGTAACAAGCCAACTGAAAATGGGTTCAATAAGCAACATCTTACAGCAATTTACATTGATGCACATCGACGATAAGCAACTATATAAAATTGATCATTTGTAACAAAATTATTGATAAACATAGGTTGCTTTTATTCTTTCAAACCACAAATATTTTAGATATAGTCAGTATATCTAGGACAGGTTCCATTTGCACCAAAAGGTCCATTTATTCCAGGAATTCAAAAAGTCTTTATTGAGTAGGTTTCTGTATGTTAAATTAAAAAAACAGACTCAGTGTGATAAGTCCTTTAGACCAGTAGACACTAATTATAAAAATTCTTTCAATTTGAATCCCTCACAGTGACTGTGTATAAATTAAATAAAACCAGGACTAGAGTTTCAGTTCATCCAAATAAAAAATGCCACATGTCTCTTTGCAGCTATGGGTGTACGTATTTTGAGTGCACATTTTAAAGGATAGTTTTTTTAAACTGACTATGCTCTAATCTCAGGTCACTGGGTGTCACTTACCATGACAGAGTGGCTTCAGCTGCATCTTTGACTCTCATGGAGGCGGGGTTATGCTCTTTGTCACCTTTATACCTCACTTCCTGTTCACCTGTTTTTGATTTGCTGCCTGAGATGCCCAGTTCCACAATCTCCAACACTTCTATCAGGCAATCCTGCAAAACACCCAGACAAGATTCATGCAATCAACCATACTGTAGGACATTTACAACACTGGACAACATACTACACACCATCAAAAATCATGGCAACAAGCAGTAATGACAAAAAAAAAAGACTGAAACCTAATACCCGAACCACAACTGCAGTTTTTACAGCATCTCTGATCTTAATATGATTAACTGGATGTGCATACCTTCTCATTGAGCATGTCAGGATGTTCTGTGAGCCACACACACAGGCACTGGAAAGCAGCTACAATCATGGAGTGCAGGTCTCTGGAGTGTAGGGGAGCAGGTCGACTGCACTGGTACACGATATAACCACAAACCGAACTGACAGCACGCTTACGATCTGAGGACTCCACGCTCGCCTTCACCTAACAACAGACAGCGCATAATAGAATTTCATTCCTCATGTTATTGCTCAGAACACACTGAATTGCGACAGCATCATTTTACAGATTGCTAAGAATCACATCAATCCTATTTAGGGCTACAGGGTTTAATTACAGTAACAGATTTTAAAAACCAATATTTGTTAAACAGTTAGAACTGTCCTTTCAACAAAGGTTGACCAAATATGAAAAAGTGTTGAGATCACAACAAGATGATAAAATCCATGAGGTACATCATAATGTATGTGGAACTGCTGCAAATACTGGGACCAAGTAATCTGGATTAAACTTTAGTATAATGTATAATTAGTATGTATATAACAAAATAATTCCACATACCTTGGCAAGTCCAGCAAGAAGTTCAAGAGCAGCGAGTGAGATGCTCATGTCAGGCCTCCACTGGGAGTTTAGTCTTTGGGTGACCAGATGGATGCTGCGGATCAGCAGGCCAGCCGCTGTGTCTGTGTGGAGAGCTGGGATATAACACACAGCACGCCAGAGAGCGGGTTAGTCGCACACACACACACACCACGCCAAGCCAAGCACAGACACACAGCCAGCAGCCAAGAGTTGTAATGTCATACGCACAAGCGCACATATGCACACATGCAAGTTTACGAACATATATCCACTAACATTTGCTAGCTGCGCACACGGAACTAAGTCACGAGCATTCACTTCGACAACAATCATCAACCTGGCATAGTATTTTATATTTAAATAAAAAAAGTTTCAGGCAGTCTGCAGTACTTTTCTCAAGCTAGATCACTTGAAGCGTAACAAGGGACATTCAAACAATGAGCTAGAAAAGCTTTTTAGACCATGCAATGTCTAAAAAGATACCATGCCTCGTAGACAACAAGCACTGTATAGCATACTATATGTTTGCAATATTCAGACAAACTTAGAAAATGTTTGAAAATGAAGGAACATGTCAATCCTTTCTCAACAGTTCACGCATTTCATGAGAAAATGAGAAATAAGTATGTTCTGGTGACGAGAATAGCTAAATTTGTCTTTAATAAATCATCTGTGAACAGCTTTGTAAGATGCGTCAGTACCGGGTCTCTTAGGGCTTACCATAATCTCGAAGCAGTGCCTGGGCGGGTCTGTCGCTGTCTGGAGTGGTGGCCTCTGAGCTGCCTGCACTGGCGTTGCTGATTCCACTGTTATTGCGACTATGGCTCTTAGCCAAGGAATGACTTCCATCCACGCTTCCCTACACATAGCAAAAAAAAAAATCAGAATAACGTTTTCCCACAACAGAACAGACCATATAATTATGATTTTTTTTTTTAGGAACACAAATATTTGAAATTGTAAACTTACTACTTCGGCTTGGGCTCCTATAGACTCCAGAAGTGCTGAATCCTGAACAATATTCAGCATTGCAGCTGTGGACAGAAGATCACACATTCAAACATCTCAATGCCTTCAAATGACAAACGTGTACAAAACATCTTCAATCTAATCAAATGAATAAACTGCTAACAAACCTAGAATCATCTGTGTGTTGACCGGGTCTGTCTCGGTTTGTAAAGCACCAATCAAGATATTGACCAATCGCAGCTTCAGAGAGAGGAAGGTAACTGCTTTGTCGTGAAGCGAGTTGTCATCATTACTGAATTTACCCTCCAAAAGTACCTGATATATATTAGACAAGATAATCAGACAGTTATTTCTCTGTCCTCAATCCTTTATAGGGATGGGGCAGCTTGATGAAATTAATCACCAAAATGATCAAAACACTGCCAAAATATACTGAAAACACACTGGAACTATACGGATTTAAAAATCACCACACACACCGCAGTCAGTTCAGCAGCGGTACTATATTGGCATACTTTGTTTTATTAAACATTTATTGAATGTATTCAAAACACCAAAATGAAATGCCTTGCAGGGAGACTGTAGGCTACATATTTCTTACAGTGACCATTTAAAAAGACTTTAAATATACACTTTTTTTAGAATTTACCAGACATGATCACTTTACAGTGTGGAATATTACTGAATCTCCTTTGAATGACTTAGAGGTCTAGCCAAAATGGTTACATTTCTTTCTTTTTAACCACACTTGTTAAACCTCCATCAGTCATGAAGATATATCCATCCATAACAAAGTTTTACCTCTGATTTGACGTTGCCAAAATGGTGTGGTAGAGGCAGCATGGACAGCAGAATATTGATGGAAGCTCTTCTCAGTTCAGTGGGATTCACATATGACTTAAATTTGGTGAGTTCACTGTAGCAGTAGTAGTAGAAGTAGACATAGAAGAAGACCAAGATGAAGAAATCATTAAGACTCCAAAAAGTTTGATCAACCTACACATTCACAATGTTTACTGTGAACATCTAAGACCCACCATCACCCAGAACAACATTTGTGAAATAATCAAATCCTGATTTGTGCAATATGTTGCACTATTATGATGCAGTACTATAAGGTGTGCACAACCCCTGAAAACAAGCTAACAAACTGGAACATTTTATATAAAGTGCATGACTTCTTTCCTCACCGATCAGGTAGAATAATTTCCAGTGCAGATATAAAATACGGAACCACTACATTGATCCCTTTTAGATCAGAGCAAAACAGAGCTGAGGAATTCAGGATAATACTGGCTAGAACCGGCCTGCAGATGAAGTCGGAAATCTGAAGGCCCTGTATAAGGACCATGTAGAACCTGAAAGAAAAGAAGAATAGAAATCACATGAACAAAGAAGAAAACAACCATCATTATCTGAGCTACGTCAGTTCACTGGGATGTATGTAGAAGCGTCTAGGCCACTGGTTTTCAACCTGCGGCCCCCCAGTGGGCAATGTTGGTACTGATGCGGGGCCCACTGGCTTTCAGTTTTGTTTATTGCTGTGAAACTATAAATACAAACGATAACTACTTGAACAAATATAATTTTACATTTGGAAGATGTTATTATTAATTGTTGTCTGGCCCGTCAAAACTGCCACTAGCCTGCTAGATTACTCTACTGTTAGTGCATGTTTAATTTATGTTTCACTTTGGATCACATGGAAAATCATCATTGATATATGGACACAAATATAAACAAGTATGTTACATGATTTTCAGGCTGAACTGATTATTGTATTATAATGTTTTCTAAACAATATGGCTGGTTAAAGCTTGTGGACCACAGAAGCTTTTGTGGTCAGCTGTGTAAGCTGCACAAAGTTCTTGTTTCCTATTCAATACATATAAAGAACCACATATATATATATTCAACAGAGTGTTGCAAGCTAAAGGGTAGAGAACAATAAACTGATGATCAACTGATGCTACCAAAGTCATCAGAGCATAATGCTAAACTGATGATGGAAAACTTGATGACAAATCTTTCCTGCTCTCTATTTTATTGTCGCAGGTACAGCAGGCGATTCAGTTACATCATTTGTTTACATTACTCCTCATGTTCTTTCTTTTTTTAATTTCACTGTCAGGAGTAATAAACAAGAATGTTTTCATTGTTAGGATTGGGCTTCATGCATACATAATATATGTCATGAGTAATGGAACCTTTTTAGAGAAGTAAATAATGTCTAAATGTGTTAAATATGTAATTATTTAGAATAGGAATATTTGCTCTACCTGGACAAGTAAACAGGTAGAATTTCCTCTCCTGTTTTTTTGCTGCAGAAGATTCTGCATAATGTTCCACAGGCCTCCGCTCGTCCAGACTCGTAATTGTCAGGAAACTCATTGGCATCAAACATGGGGTTTGAGACCATGGTGTCGGTTGACATCTGAGAGCCTTTCCTTCTCAATTCAACTCCAGCCTGAGTTGCGAGGGCTGAAAAAATGAGAGAGAGAGAGAGAGAGATAGAGAAGGACAGGGAGAGAAGCAAAGTCTAAGTGATAGCTTTATTTGTCCACTACAAAGGTCTAAACAGGGATTACAGACAAAGAGATCCACAGATAAAAAAGGTGATTCTGATTAAATGATTATGGCTGAAGATTATACCTAAACTAAAACACTGTTTTAATTATCTCCATTTAAGTACGTGTGACCATTTAAATAACTGTTTAGGTAAGAAAGACAACTATCTTACAGACCATTCCACACTTCATTACGATTACTGCTCATTCAGTTGTTCAGAGAATTAGCAACTTCTTTTAAAAAAGAGCTACATCAGTAGCAATAAAATATAGAACTTAATAAAACTCCTGCCCTTATATATGGAGAACAACAGCTTGTTTAAAATCCCTTGATCTATAATTCTGCATCTTTGAGAACAACGATTGAGAGAAAAAAAAAAAAAAAACAAGAAAACCGCAAGCTCTCCTGGTCAGCCTCCCTGTTATCAAACACATCAGTTTTTAAGCAAAATGTGGGAAAAGACAAAATCACTGTTGGACGGCATCTCTAAACAACACAATAAAAGACACAATGTGGCAGAAACAAATTGCACACACATCCACAACATGCACAACATATCCATACAAAACTTAAAATAAACTTAACGGAAAATTAATCAAATGACAACAAAAGAAAAGTAAAAACACCAGCCGAAACTGAAGACAACGTTGGTTGTTGTGTTTCTTTGGAGAAGATCGGTTAGTAGAGGTCCTTTAGGTGGATGATATGGACAGGAACTGGTTGAATGATGGCAGGTTAAGTTGCATCCAAATAGGATCAATTACAACAAACATTCTCAGCCCAATGCTGATGGTTCGATCATCTGATTCTCAGTTAATGGGGGAATTCAGAATATTTGTCGTATTTGAGCCAATGACCTTTGGGCAGCAGTCAAAATACTCCTCGGACCCCTAATACCAGAACCAAGCAGTGTATGGTCAAAAGTCTTGCCCCAAGAAAACAATACTGCGACAACAAAAAAGTGACAGTGTCAAAGCAAAAGATAAATAACTCAAAAAGAAAATTAACCAAATAATTGCAACTGGTAAAGCTTGTGTTCCTACTTACAAGATTTATAAGAAAGAAGAATTTGGAAAAATGTTGCTGCAAGATAACAGAGATAAAATGGAAACAAATCAAAGAACAGCAGTAATAGAGATCCAGAAACTATGAAGAATGTCAAAATGGTTCTTTGTTTTGTTTTATGATTTTATATACTTCGATAGTTAGTGAAAGCTAGGAGGCAAATCTAGTGACTAAAACAAGATACTGAGTTTCAATTATTTACCATGCATGAGCAGAAACGCAACAAAAGAAAATAAGCAAACAGAAAATGGACAATCAGCCTACAAAAACTATTCGCAATTCAAAATAGTTCAAAGATTCGACATTCAGCTCAGAATACTGAAAACATAATATTTAGTTCTAAAATATAAAAACAACCATAATACAACTTTTTGCATGATTAGCTGAATGCAGACTCCAATGGCACAATGGCTTCTTTATAAAAAGGCTCAGGTTTGCTTCCGAAATTGGTTCTGAAACTGTGATAATCTAAACGCTGTTATAAAATCACCCTGATTTCCTTACTCAAACGGTAAATGTAATAGCAATTACTCAATTGCAACTACTAATAAGCACATTTTATATCATTTTGAACCTAAGCAATATCCAATTTAATCATAAATCTTTCAGCAACTGCCTTTTAGTGATTAGCAATAATACTAATACTAATAACACAAATACTACTACTATTACTAATAATAATAACAACAGCCTAAATCCATGTATGGCTCTGAACACTAGAATGCTTTCACACACAATATATAATTTTAAATTTTAAAAATCTTAAAAAAGTGAAACATATACACTCCTTATTGTATACACATAAACCTTAAGGCTCTTTTAGAAACTCTTCTTATTTCCTCAAAAGTATACTGGGTATATTTCCATTCATCCTTACAAGCAATTTGAAGACATTTCAGTTTAATCACAACAGAGTAACCACAGGGTATTCTGAGCTGATCAGTGTTAGCACTGCTTCACAACGCTAAAGCTATCTTCAGATCACGAATGACTTCAAGCTCCAAATGTGGTACAATCTTGCAGGTAGGAATAGCATAATTTGTATGAGAAAAAGAAGAATGGAAAGAAAACACTAATAGGAAAAGGAAGAGAGATACACAATAAAAGGAAAAAATAAAACCAAGTTATAGCAATAAATGTACAACTTTAAGCCCAGTTAACATCTTACCAGTCATGCTACTTTCTCTGCTGAGGCCAGAATGGAGTTTGCAATGGACCAGTGCAGCATCAAACAGCCACTGGCCAAACAGGTTCAACACACTGTTCACTTTGGGCCTGGTGGGAGCAGGCAGGGGTCGTGGTTCTGAGCTCGTCTGATTTGGACTGGAAAGGGGGGAGGTGGAGGAGGGCTGATGTGACACTTTGGACTGGCCAGTCTGGAAAGCCAAGCAACAGAATAATTAAAGGCATAAAACAGCTCCAATATAATTCATCCTTAAATGGTGCAGTCTTCACCACTGCAAAAAAAAAAGCACAATGCATTTCGATATTATTTAAAAACTTTTGGCTTGATAAAGGGATGCATGGGCAGTTACAGCAGTTACACTTTCCCAATTATTTGGCCTTATCTTATATTATGGATGGTACCAATATGATATACTGGACCAACATTAGCAGAAAATGTTGTATTACAACGATGGCGTACAATGAACTGAATAAAAAAAAATATTTTGCTGGCTATGCATTTCCTTCAGTATGATAATAAGAATATTCATTGCAGTTTGAGCATGGCCGCGTATTTTACGGCCATAAGTGAATAAATAAAAAATATGTAATTTACAGTTCAGTCAAAAATATCATATGTTACCAACCAATACTCACACTTTCAATATCATTATCAGAAGAGAGATTGTGCCATTTCTACTTGGAATTGAAATAATGTGAAATAAATCTAGAAGTGCAATTTAAATAAAAAACAAAGGTAATTTTTTACTAAACTATGAATTTATACAGTACAGACAAACAACAGTAAGAGACAAGGGTTCTAAAAAGATGAGCCAAGAACCAATGTAACTAACAATTCCATATTGTTACAATAGGTCATTATCTTGTTTGTTATTTCATACCGTTGAGGCTTTGCTGGTCGTCTTGGTAACTGCTGTGGGTCTATGTCTGCGGCTGTGAGGGGGTGTGGTGTT
Source organism: Brachyalestes nurse (assembly GCA_037974405.1). Lineage (NCBI taxonomy): Eukaryota > Metazoa > Chordata > Actinopteri > Characiformes > Alestidae > Brachyalestes > Brachyalestes nurse. Next base: position 23,137,516 of record JBBPCY010000109.1, read on the forward strand.
GGTGGTTGTTGGGGGCGGTGGCATGCTAAGTCTATTAACAGGAGTAGGCGGGGCACTGTCTGACCGTGGTCTGGATATACCTGGCAAAACAAAACAAGAGTTTATAAGTTGTGACAACGACTAAGACAAACATCTGAAAGCTTCACAGTTTCAAACCTCTCTCCAAATATTACCACAACAGCCTTTTCACAACAGACCGGGAAGCACATTCAGCCATTAAGTATAAAATATGCCAGAGCCACTTGAGACTTGCTGCTGTTATCATGAAAACCAAAAGATTTACACCATATGTATCAGACACATTCAAAATTTGATCAATTAGGTTTCAGCTACAAAACAATCAATGCAGACTGATTAATTTTTAACTGGTTATAAACTTGAATACTTAAGACTACAAGTAGACAAAAAACCTTTAGAACATACATGTAGAAAAACTATGAACATTCACAGTGCTAAATAGTAAGTATTGATTGGGTGAGTACAGCAATTTGATAATGATTAAGCATATTCCAAAGAAATCCTTCTATATGGATAGTCAGAAAAAGTGCAAATTATCATTGTAGCATATCAGCAAGAACACACTGGCATTATATTAGACAGATACTGTCCTTTCAAAAACATTTCTAAGCCTGTGGATTCCATCATAAAGCTGCAAAAAGGGTTCTTCTAAGTAATGGGGTTCTGTAGGTCTAGTATCCAGCATCATTTGGCAATTCCATACTAAATACAACTGTATCAAATGTGATTGAGTAGGGACATCACATAACTATCTCAGCCACCGGCCTTCCAGTACAGGAGTTCTGTTCTAAGGGCGCAGAGCCTGAACCCCCAAATTAACACTTCAATTACCCAGTGAATGTTTGACTTGTTATGCTGCCTTTCCTTATACCTTGATGCCATCAAGGATAGACATCAATGGTATATGTTTTATGTAAAGTAAGTGTCATATTTTGAAACATTTATGATTTTGTGCTCAGGTTTCACATCACTTGCACATGCACAATTTTAACCACCCAATCAAACTCCAACCCAAGCAACATCCTGATCCAGGTAAAGACCCCATTTGATCTACACAATAAAAAAATACCATAGGCTGGTAGCCTGTCACGAAAATTGTTCCTAGATACAGCAACACCTGGGAACAAATTGTATTAAAAATGAAGATGTATCAAAACAGCAATGAACATTCATACACACACAAAGATCATCGTCAAAGATCTTAAGCATTTTAAGCAAAGCAGAAGAATTGTTTCATGACAATGTAGCAGGGATTAGAAACAAGAGCTCAAATTTCCATTTTTGTTTTAGGGTAGTTACATATTTACTTCAATCAGTCACTGATTTACTTCAGTTATTTTCTCTGGACTGTTTCTAATCCCTGTGTGTGGGGTCAATACAACCTGTAAGACCACAAGAAAGCAAGCATATGTTCACTGTTGCCTCTTCAACGCAAGGCCAAAACTATATACTACTCCACCCAAAAAAAATCAGGTAAAATGTGAGGCTAACCACATACTAGGTTAGTCATTAATTGATTAGGTTGGTCAGGTTTAGTATACCTAGAGAGGGAAGTCTCTCTCGAATATAGCTCCTAGACACTGTAGCTCCTGAGAAAGAAGAAACATAATAGTTCCACTGATGCAGGGTTTAACACATTTCAACCCACACATGAGGTCACCAAGAGAAAACACAAAGTGTTGAGTAATTTGTAATTACAGCTACAGAGCACACACAAAGCTAATTCATCTGAAAGGTAAAGTGAAAAAGGAAGTACATGAAGAAGCAGAAAATTTCATAACATCTGCATTGTTATGCATGTGTGTTCCCTTCTGATTGTGTGAGTAGGCTTCAGGCCTAACAAGCACTAAGAGAGGATCTATACGTTCACACTAGCAGGCAAGAGATAGATAACCAGTCATTTCTGATGGGAGAACACAGCAGCAACACGGCATCAAGTTATAAATTACGTTACGATTTTCTCAACCTTATGCAAATAAAGTATGGCACAGTGAAGCAATAATCTAAATGACAGGCTCAGATAAAGACTGAAGACTTTTTGTTCCTGCTGGCTTTTTTTTGTCCTATTTAAAATAGTGATAAGGCAAAATTGGACAAAAAAATATACAAACTTAATTATAAGTTGTAACTGTATAACCCCAATTTTATTCAAACTAGTGAGACTGAAAAACACATACACACTACCAGTACAAAGGTAATTTCCTCACTTTATATTCTAGAAATTGACTCTGCATGACCACAAAACCAGTTAACTGACTGTCAGACATGCACTGCGATAGATTCTTTATAAAGGATGTTATTTGACATATTTTCACTCATAGTAGTTCATTCAAATTTCCAATGTTTAACTAGAACAAAAATCTGTAGTTAATTATGAAATAATTAAAATCTGTGGTGTGCAAAAACCTTTGACTGGTAGTGTGTGGGTTTGTGTGTGTACATATAAAATGACAAAGAAATAAAATAAAAAAGTCAGCCTCAAACACACCCACAAGTCAAGAAACAAATGTGAGACAATGTTAGCAACTAGTTGCGTGTTAATGTGAACGTATGGTAGTAAGTAGGGATACTTTGGGCCAATATGCATTACTTTTTTAAACAAGGGATGAGTATAATAGTTATTTCTGTATTATGAATAGAAAATAAAATGCTGATATTTTAGCACAGAAGCCCACTGTCACCTAATTGTTCTGCTCTTATAAAATACATTAGTCATCAAATATATCAATAAAATCTATACACCTGTCCGATGCCTATTTTAGGCATATCAGTATCAGTGATTAGCCGTTAGATATATTATCATTGTGCATCCCCAGTAACAAGCTTCAGTAACACTAAATAGACATATTTGTGAGTTAGACCAGCTAGCGCAAATGAAAAGCAAGCAATGTCAACAAAACCATGCAGTTTTTTTAATTTGAATGAATTTGAATCATGGAAAAAACTGTGTATCTAACAGTCATATTAGTGAACCCATATTGCCCAGATTTACATCATGGGAGACAAAACAGAAGGTGCACTTTTTCTGAATACCATGAGAGGGCAGAGTTTCATGGCACTTGTTTTTCTTAAACACTGCCACACCTAGAGAAGGAAAGAGAATCAAACTGTGGCACAGATCATGGCTTTCACACATCATAATGGTTGAAATTAGACTCGAACACACACAATTACCAACAAGAAAAACATCCCTGCTATGCGCTCATGAAATGCAGGCCAATAAGGACACATATCAGCTCAATTAGCCACTAGAATAACTGCAATTTGTGCAAAAAAAGAGCCAAACCATTTCTATGAAAATACTGATGTGGGTGTGAAGGATTCAAGGCATCTCATTAAGAGTTCGCTAACATTATGAATTTCTAAGCAGGAATATTGACTCATTTTCTATAGATCCACACGATTTCAGCAAGTCTTACCTAGAAAAGCATCCACAAGACAGCTGATGCCCCTCATGGCCCTAAAGAAGATCTGAGGCAGTTGTTTGAGGCAGGGGTGCTGAATCACCTCCTGAGGCACACTGCTCACCCCCAGCAACTGCTCTTGAAACTTGGGAGTGGAGCTTACTATCACAGGGTTGCTCAAGTCAACTGGGTTACTGAGGGTGGAAAAGAGTTAAGGTGTTAGTACAATTCTGAAACATGCGTGCAGACTCTTGAAATGTTATAACAAGCACTTAAAATATATGTATTTATGGACCTACAATCCACCCAGATCCTGACTGACACCTTCTTGTTATTGGAACCTTGAAGAACTTAAAAGATGACATGATAGATGTTAATGAAGGTAATACCTAAGCATGTGTAGGAAGCGATACCAAGTCTGCGCCACACAGTCATTGTCCATCTCTGTGGGAATGAGACTAGCATCCTCCTCTGGCACTTTGAAAGGAGGGAAAGATGGTCCATACGTGAACCTCAGCAGCCTGAATAACAGACACACAATGAACACGTTACGTTATTTGAATGTTTATTCAGACAACGATGGCTGGCAATCCCCTACCACAGTCTTTTTTATTTTATTATTTCAATTTTTTTAATTAGAAAACAGCCTGTGTTTTAACACAGATTAAAAATATTGAAATTTTAAAATAAACATTTAAACTTTAAACATTTAAAGTGCAATTTTCAGATCTGTGTGCATTCAATAAAAACCTTTTTTGAAACTGCAACTGTTGTGATCTTATATTACAGTAGTACTACTCCACAGTGTGATATCAGGTCACATATAAATCCACCTGGACGTGAGAGCAGCGATAACTTTGCTCCACTGCTCCACCACTGGAGGGTGGTGTCTCCAGTTAGCCAGCATCTCCCTGGCAGTCTTCCAGTATGGCGGGGTGGGGAAACAACGCGTGCAGGCCAAAAACCAGACCTCAAACAGCACACTGATTAGCTTCTCTGCTAGTTTCTCAGCTATCCCACCTAGAGGGGACCAAAACAGGAGACTTTTAAGCACTTTTGAAATTAGTTTTTAATATTCACTACTATCAACATAACATTTTTATTGGGTCAAAAGTAGCACTGTGTGTCTCTGTATGTTTGAGTGGTAAGATGAAACAGCAGGTATGTAACCCCACAACTGCAACAAGATAAAGGGGAGCAGCAAAATGTTGCCACAGTTACCGACCTCCTACAGTAGGTGGGGCAAGTAATGTGTCGTTGATGCGGAGCAGGAAAAGCAACAGCACCTCCCAGGTTTCTCTAGCCATGCAGGAGGAATCGCGGGCTAGTTTCTGCACTGCAGACAGCACCTGCTGACATAACCTGAAGTGCATGGGGCTGAAGTGTTCAGGCCTAAGAGACAGAAAAAAGAGGGTATTTATCCTGATGATTACCAAACCTTTTTTAAAACATTATGTGTTCATGTCTTAAATAGCAGTAAACATCCATTAGCCTTAACATTAAAATCACCTGTCTAATACAGTTTAGTATTCTCATGCCGGCAAAATAACTCTGAAGAGATGGACTAGTGCAGGGGTCACCAACCTTTCTGAAACTGAGAGCTACTTCATGGGTACTGAGCCATACGAAGGGCTACCAGTTTGATACACTAGAACAGAGTTTACCTAAACTTATCTAAACTTCATGTATAAGAAACATGTTTAAGATGCTTTTTTTTTTTTAGATATTGTCATTTTCAAATCCATATAAATGCAAATGTGAGTAAAGAAGAATAGAAACAGGATCAAAATAAATGTTAGACGCTGCTCACTGGTGAGTTGTATTTTTTGAACAGGTCCACGGGCTACTCATGTGGTCCTTGGGGGCACCCTGGTGCAAGTAGGCACCATGTTGGTGACCCCTGATGTAGACACTTTGACAAAGATCACCTACCTAAACATTGTTGCAGACCAGGTACCAACCCCTTCAAAGCAACAGAGCAGGAGAATGGTTTGAGGAACATGACAAAGAGTTCAAGCGTTTAATCCATGGAGGCTCCACCTTGTAAGTTACAGGACTGCAGAACCACAGACCGGGTCAGAGCTGTTTTGAGTGCACAAAGGAATCCACATCATATCAGGCAGGGGGTTTTGATGTGATGGCTGATTATGTGTATTTAATGGTTTAAGTGTAAGTGTGTATGTGTGTGTTTACATTAACTTACGTTTGTTTTCATTTTTGTTTCACTGTTAACTATTCCTGAAATTGTTTTGTTTATATTACCTAAAGATATTTTTAAAAACTTAATCATATTCAATACAATCCAAATGAAATGAAGTACATATACACACTTTCACAGCAGTAATTGGGTTCTGAAACATTGTCTCTTCAGTAGCTTGTAGATATGGGTGGTCAAAGTACTAGTTTATTACATTACTACATTCCAGTGCATGCAAATATAGAGGAGGGCATAACTCATATTAACATTTTAAATAAATTCTAGTTATTTATTTCCAATCTCATTATCATACCCAGACTAATAAACAAGAAAGAACAATCCACATAATTTATCACAGTCTTCTGCCCCCGTTAAACTGAAGTTTCCCACACAAACGGTCATTCAGACAGCAGCAGTTTTACTGTGAGAGGTGGAGTCATTTTACCACAGGTTGTCTATATTTATGAGTGACTTGAAATGGATAAGAAATGCAGGTATAACTGACAGATATGCGAGTGGCTACTCGATTCACACCGGTTTTCCAGTTCCCAAAGATGTAACTGATCAGCCAAGTCTGTTCACTTATTAAAAAAACTCATTAGGAACTCAACAAATGGCTTCTTTGTAAACTGTGATCCTGCTCGATCATGAGGACAAGCTGATGGGTTTACTCAGCCTCACTGATCTCTTTTGAGAACTGAAGAATCTCATAAATAATTCCCAGTAATAACCACATTCACAGTGATGACCCTGTTCACAGTGATGACCACATTCACACTAATAACCACATTCACAGTTATAACCACATTCACAGTGACCACATTCACACTAATAACCACATTCACAGTAATAACCACATTCACAGTGATGACCACATTCACAGTAATAACCTCATTCACAGTAATGACCACATTCACAGTAATAACCTCATTCACAGTGATGACCACATTCACAGTGATGACCACATTCACAGTAATAACCACATTCACAGTAATAACCTCATTCACAGTAATGACCACATTCACACTAACAACCACATTCACAGTAATAACCACATTCACAGTAATAACTACAGTCCCAATAATAACCATATTCCCAGTGATGACCGCATTCACAGTAATAACCGCATTCACAGTGATAACCACGGTCCCAGTGATAACTACAGTCCCAATGATAACCGTATTCCCAGTGATAACCATAGTCCCAGTGATAACAGCATTCACAGTGATAACAGCATTCACAGTAATAACCCCATTTGGAGTGATGACCACAGTCCCAGTGATGACCATATTTACAGTAATAACCACATTCACAATTATTACATTCCCAGTAATAACCACAGTCCCAGTGATAACTACATTCCTAGTGATAACCACAGCATTACTGGAGTTCACGTTATTGTTTTCTGCACAACAGCAATAAATGATACAAAACAGTTGGCATTTCCGTAACTTCATGTTCCGTAAGTTCATGTTATTAAGAAACATTACGTTTTGTGAGCATCTAAGTACTTTTAAGTCAAATCTGGATTGTTATGCCAGTTTGTCAACAATTATGTTCTTGCACAATTTGACAAAACACACTTTTATAGATGTGACAGAAATGGGTCTGATATGTGAAAAAGGAGAGGAATTTAAAAAGAGGAGTTGGGAGATTAATCTGGCCCTGATACACATGTTCAGAATCAGAATCAGAATACATTCTAGTGAATCCGATCACTGAATGCACTGAGGGTCATCGAATGCATTAGAGGAGCTGGGAGACGAGTGAGTGTGAGGTTTTACCAGTGTTTTGGGCAGACTGGTCTTCTGCCTGGTATACACAAGGCTGGCTCCAACCATCAGCAATCCCAGTCCGACCAGTACAATTATAACAGTCCAACCACCGATGAATGCCACTAAACAAGACAGAGAAGGACAACCATGAAACAAGAAGTCACCATTTAACATCACTATAAACAAAACAGCACATATGAGCCAAGTGAGTTGAAAATGAAGGGACCATTAACTGGTTCATCAGAATGAGATCCCAGAGGAAATGTTATGCCCGCACAGACACACAGAGACACAAAGACAAGAACAATATAGAATATAAAGTTTAAAAATCAAATAAATGTTCTCATACACTGTATGAAATACACTATGCTATAAACACAAATACTGGGATAATCCAAGGGATAAGTAACTTACAGTTAATTTAATTACTAGAAATAGTTGTTAGGAGTATGTTGTTGTACATAAATATAGTTCAGTAGTATATAAGTAATACTGACGTAAGTAGTGAAATTTTACATAGTAAGACTATTGCACATAAAATATTAATAACTTGCCCACAAGTGTAAAATAATCTGATGCTACTTTGTTGTGCAATTTCTTAAGGACTTAAATAAGTTTCACTATGATGCAGTATCCGAAATACAGCATGTGTTAGTGAAGATGCGTAAGAAACGCCTGATTGAATTTTCCACTCACTTTCATGACCCTTGAACATGTGGGGATTTTTTTGGGTCCCTATTTGCTTTACAGAGGAAGGAAATAACGTTTTTTCATCAGTAAACCTGGTGTGGTTTTCACACGGCCTGTCAGGCACGTCTAGCAGTAAACATGTTACACGGCCAGGACCAAAACACACAAAGCTAAATGACCTAAACAGCTCCTATAGCTGCCTGTAACTAAGGGTAACAAACATTTTCATTGTCCTGTTCAGTTAGTTGGTGCCAATATGTTAATTACAATATGGAAACTACTTTTTGATTTGTGGTTTCTGACCTTATTTGTGAATGTAATAAAATAGTTGCTACACTGTTTTTTTGAGTTTCTTTGACCCACCAATAATATACAATCAATGCAGTTTTGCACAATTTACAGAAAACACACCTAATTTGCTGAATTTAACATACTGGGGAGAAAAATGTAATGTAAAATGTGTCGTGTACAAATGATATTTCACATTTAATATGTTTTGCTTTGTACAATATGTAAATTGGACACATAAATAGCAACTGTGCTCTAGAATTGGCAAAACATGGCATATTTACATTTCAGGGGATGTGTACTTATATATTTAGTGGATGTGTACTTATTTTTCACATAGAAAATTAACCAAATTCTGTTATTTGACTTTTTCCACTCAACTGTTACTCTATTCCTTTGTTCCTACATTTGTTAGACCACTTGATAACTGAGGTTATGATGCTTGTAACATTGTTTCATATCAAATCTGTTCTGTATGGCTTACATGAGTAGATTGAAAAAGATGAATCAAACCAGCTGATTTGCTTAAGATTAGGGCAAAAAAAATTGCAAGTAAAAACCGTTTCCTACACACAGCTCACTACAACTCATGAGCTTTTACTCACACACACCTAAACACCACTGCTGTTGCAAAAAAAAAAAAAAACAGAATTGAATAAACCTTTTCCATTCATTTCTATGACAAATTCCTCAAGCCATAGCAGAACAAGAGCTACTAAAAATAATTCACTGTTAGTTATGAAGGGCAATAAACAACTATTTCCAGTGAGAAACCTGAGCTGCTTTTCAAAACGAATGCAAAAAAAGGCCAGACAAAACAACAGCAGCAATAAGAAATGACGCTGCAGTAAAGCTTACTTTACTATCTGATACACAATATACTATCTGCTAACTACTAAGCACTGTAACTTGATGTGTGTTACATCCATCATCTGCTTCAGCTGATCAACTCTTTATTAAATTAAATTAAATCAAGTGCTTCTGATGGAATTTAACAAATCCATGAATGTTGAAGAGCATGAAGTGAAAAACTGGGTCTTGTAACTGTATTTTTTTAACCAGCATGTTTGGTTTGGTCCTTCTATGTATCATGTTAGGAGGAAGTGTGAACTTTTACAACTTACATATAAACTTTTTCAATACGTTCTCAGTGAAAATCAATCACTCAATCAATCAATAAATCAATCAGTTAGAACGAACCTTGAGCAAACCACAGACTGCCGAACCACGGATTTCATTAGGAACTGTTATATCACAAAATCATTTGTTGTATGTTAAGTAGTCTTTTTAAAGGCACATACACAACTCACAGCATTTTTCCATGTGGCTAAGACCTGGTTCAGTGTGGTAAGATGGTGTTTACTTTATTTTTCAGATCAATGCATAATGCATTACAGATGTAGCAAAATAAAATTACTGATAAAGGAAGATGGATAACAATGTAATTTGCTCTATATTACTAGGAGTTTTAAAATGCTGTAAAGGATCATGAGACCCCTCACCTCCTATCGGCTCCTCTTTGCTGGTGAAAGCACAGAACCATTTGGAGCTCAGGGTCTTATGGTTGGTGTTGAACTGCGGAAGCACAAGCACACAGTACTCCTCACCCGGCTGAAGATCTGGCAGCAAGAGTGTGTACACCCAGGAGGTTTCATTTTGCTGACTGGTAAGTCCAGCATCGGTAAATCTGATTTTGTAAACCTGTTTAAAAATATAAATTCACAAAAGAACCAAATCAGTCCCTATTGTGTCGGGAGAAATAATGGACAAACTAATGTAAACGGAATAGTTTAGCAAAAAAAAGGATACAGTTTTTCACTAAGATGTTTGGGAGATTTATAGAATCTGTGTGATATCTAGTGATTGTTAATATTCTCATGGCAAACAGTTTAAAACCAATTAAGATACATCTGGAAGCCAAACATGTATTGGCTGATCAACCACATCTGGGAACATTGTGTCAATACTATTATTAATAAAAAAAAAGTAAATAATAAAAAAAAATAATAATAAAATACAATAAAAAAAAATAATACATTTTATTTATAGTGCCCTTTTTATCAAAAACGATCACAAAGGGCTACAGGTGAAAACAAAAAAAACGAAAAGAAAACAAGGCAGGCGTTAAAAAAAAAAAAGAAAGATTATTAAACAATAAATATAGAAAAACATCTAAGAGGTGGAACCAAAGGTTTTGTTAAAAACAAATGTCTTAAGATGTCAGTAGATTGTGGTTCTTTCAGGATGTCAGGGAGGGAATTCCACAGGCGTGGGGCAGCAACACAGAAAGCCCTCTCCCATAGTCCTCAGGTTGGTTCTGGGTATGTGGAGGAAGTCTGAGTGCGCAGAGCGGAGGGAACGTGATGTGTGTTGTGTCCATGGATGTGGAGGGAAACCTTATATTCAATCCTGGAGGAAACGGGAAGCCAGTGGAGTGAGCGGAGGATGGGAGTGATGTGCTCATGTTTGCGCACTCTCATCAGGATCCTAGCTGCAGTTTTGGATGTGTTGGAGCTTCTGCAGGCTCTTGGTAGGGATCCCGAAGAGAAGTGCATTACAGTAGTCCAGTCTGGAGGAGATAAAGGCATGGACCAACTTTTCGGCATCAGCGTAGCAGTGGAATGAAAATCCATGGCGGCTGATGACTTGACCAAGGGGAATAAAGTAGAGGATGAAGAGGATGAGGCCAAGGACTGACCCCTGGGAGGAAGCTGTGTGTGGGTTTGAGGTGGAGTGATCCATGGAAATGTGTTCTGTCCAGTTTGTGAGGTATGACTGGAATCAGCTAAAGGCAGTGTCAGTGAGTCAAATGGTGAAATGGAGCCGGTTTAGGGATCGACTGTGTTAAATGCAGCAGATCGGTGCAGGAGGATGAGGAGGGAGGGAGAGCTAGCATCAGATGACATCAGGAGGTCGTTTGTGACTCTTACGAGTGCAGTTTCTGTGAATTAATGAATACATTTTATGGACCAAAGTATTGTTTTCAGGGTTTGAGCTAGGCCCCTTCCTTCCAGTGCTGCTTCAGCAAACCAAGTTTGGGGATGAACTGGAATGGAGATTGTGAGTTAGGCCTTCACGTCCTACATCCGTGTCTGACCTCATAAATGCTCTACAGAATGAACGAGCACAAATTCACACAGAAACTCCAAAATCTTGTGAAAAGCCTTCCAAGAAGAGTGGAAGCTGTTATAGCCGCAAAGGGGGACAAACTCTATGCATTTGGATGTAATGTCATTAAGGTCCCCGATGGTGTAATGGTCATGCATCCCAATACCTTTGTCCATATTGTATATTTACAGAGTTTAATTGGGCTTTAGGAAATAGAGGCACTGACTTCTAAAAACAATGTTATTAAATTGACCAATCCAAAATACGGCTTTATTTTGTAACAACTGTTATATAAAAACTACCTAGTATATGCATTACAGAAAATACCATTTTACTACGGCTGTAATGATACACCAAACCCACGATTTGGTTCATATCACGATTTTTGACTCACGATTCGGTTCGTATCATGATTCATTTGCGGTGCAGGAGATGAATATTTTTGAGGCGCCATTTTGTTTGGAGACATCTTATCTTTACCACAAAATTATAAACCAATAAACGCTTAAATACCACTTCCTTTCCATTCATACTGAGGACAAGGCTTCGGTGAACCGCACCAGGAGTCGAGTTGGAGGAGTCGACTCGTCTC
>JBBPCY010000109.1:23173551-23198507 GCA_037974405.1 Brachyalestes nurse
CTCTCTCTCTCTCTCTCTACCTCTCTCTTTCTTTCTCTCTCTCTCTCTCTCTCTACCTCTCTCTTTCTCTCTCTCTCTCTCTCTCTCTGTATGAAAAAGGACACGCATAAGAAGGCTGAAGGGTGTGCGTATCAACATGTTTTCCATTTTTTTGTTCTGTTATGTGCCACACACCGTGTGTGTTTGAGACTTTATTTTTCTCACTTTTTTTCCCTCCTCTTACTTCCTGTGACTCAACCGTGAGGGAGGAAATGCCAGCCAGCTGTACCTTATTTTTGATGCGAAAACACGTCTTAATGCGCGGCCCTTCGAACAAAAGCAGGAATCTGCTGTGCTGTTTTTTCTTTTTTTTTTTTTTCTTTTTTTTTTCTGCCGCTCTTGTAAATTCCTGTACACCTACTTCATTTGCTCAGGCCTATTCAATGGCAAAGTGCAGTTAAAGGGCTTGCATAACCTTTGCTTATTTAAGTGTGTCATGAGCTGAAAGTAGCTTATATAACTTTACTAGATGGCAAAAGTCTGTCAGAGCGCTCCCTCTGTTGATCTAAAATGTGCACCCTTGCACGCAGGCTCACCTCGGCCTAATGGCCTTAACAAGAAATGGTGCGTTTGTGCTATTATGGCGTAAGTGTGGTTCATTTTTTTCGTTTACCAGAATCACCAAACAGCACCACTTTAAAACCATTCGGTTACCAGGCAAACATTCTGCCAGCCAAGAAAAAAAGCCCCATATTGCAGTGAAACAATGAATCACATTTCAAAAGCAGCTCTTGTCTTTCGCGAAGCTCAGACTAGGTATCATTTTACTGCTGATTTGCACCAGGCTGGGGTTTGTTTAATGGGAGTGGTGGGCCTGGATACCTATTTCTTTATGTTCCACTAGAGGCTGGTGTGAGGAGGGCTGAGCGAAGCTGACTTTTAGGGCTGAGATTTCCCAAACATTGGCCCTGTTCCACAGAGAACACTGTGATATTGTCAAGATAAACCTGTCATTCTATATTTTCTACTGGATGAACTGCTGGAACTCCGCCAGCATGTTACATAACCCAAAATGGCATTCCTTCAAACTGGAAATCTTCAAGAGGTGCTGAAAGAAGTCTCTTCTGTTCTGTTGTGTTAGAGATGGGAGATATCTGCTCTGCTTGGATGGTGGAAAAGGACAAATATCCTTGATCCTTTGCATTTTTTGTTGATAGTGTGATGTTTTGAGGAGTGTGGTTAAGTTAGCAGCAAGGCTTTACAAACACTTTAAGACAGCGGTTTGAAGAACACACATGCACACCTACATATACACACAAAAATATATGATTGCTGTAGCAACAAAGATCTGTTTTTCTCATTTTACACTGTGTCAAAATATCATGACAAATGGACCAGTAGAAATGGCCCAAATGTCCTTGCAGCAAAATCTTGTTGTATTAACATATAGTGAAGACCATTTCTTATAATACTATACGTTATATTATCAGTGTCAGAAAATCACAAAATCTTGAGTCTCCAACAAAGAACCTTTACAGGAGAAAGGAACAACATTCTTATCGTCCATGTATTGACCTTCTATTCAAAGCCGTTTCGGAGCATTTCTGTTGGTCAGCTGGGGTTTTCAGATTATATAAAAAAATAAAAAACAACAAAAACGGAGATACAGATTCGTAGTGACAGCAATGTATTACTGCACAATATACAGTATGGTGCAAAAGACTTGCATATGAGAAAATATGTGAAGTCATTTATCACGCAATAAGAAATTCACATTGACTGTGTATGTGTTAAAATAACAATTTCCAAACCTCTCAAGCCGGTATTCACCTCATACCTGGTGAATCCTTCATTAAATTTGATCAGGTGCTGCTGAACACACCAGGATATGAATAACTTCTTATAAATGTAAGTATAAGATATATATATATATATATTCAAGGTGAGATGAGGCAGCATGTGCGTGTGTGTAAGGGAGTGTAATGATCAGTCCAATCATTCTGAGTGTCCACAAACCCTGCTGATGCTCCGCTGAGCTCTACATTTAGCTTATTAGTTTTAGTGAGGTGTCCAGTGTTAGGCCTCGCTGCCTCTACTATCCGATAAGTGCTCTGCTCCCGCCTCTTTGTGTCCTTACAAATGCTTTAGCTTCCCTCTGGGGACATAAGGACATGAGAGTGACCACAGATCTGCGTCTTCATTTGCTAAGCTGGTACTGACGATACAGGAGAGAGAGAGAGAGAGAGAGACAGAGAGAGACAGAGAGAGAGAGAGAGAGAGTTTGCGTGTGAGGTTTGGTAGTAGCTGGGAAGGAGAACTGTGTGTTAAGTCAAGGTTTGTTTGTCAGTGTAATACATTTTATTTCTGAAACTCTGTAATCTGCCATGAAAGGCACTATGGAGGGAATGACATTAGTAGAAATGGTAGCAGAAATTTTATAACGCCACAAAGGTAAAAAAATAAATAAATCACACAATAGCTTGACAAAGACATTTTATACAAGATATAAGTGTTTCATGTTTTTTTATGCGTGTATGTAGGCCGTCTGCTAGTGGCTTTTTTATCCCTCTGAAATTTTAATATGGATTCAGCGTAGAACTGATGCTTTGTTGTATTGGGAAGGATTTTTTTTAGACATTTTCAAGGATGAATAAGATCAGAGCTGGAAATCTAATTTAGCAGCAATCCAATCTGAGATATCTATGGTTAATTTGATTGAATTCCTGAGAGTCCCATCCATTCTGCCCATAACACAATTACAAATATCACGATTGCCATTTTCTATGGCTCTCCAAGTAGGTTCGCAGAACAAATGTAGAGACGTTGACTAAAAGGAAACCTCATCAATTGATGTGTCACTATTTTAACATCAGGCCGATACCAGATACTTGTTAATGTAAGTTTTCTTTCGGGAACGAAGCAATATGACTGAAAGCAGACAGGTTTGCTTGAATTACCTGTCTTTCAGGCATCTTTTCATAGCACACTGTCATGGAATATCCCATTTAAATCATTACAATTCACTTCTAAAAAGGTTCCACAGAAGGAGTTCTTTGAGCAATGCCAACACATGCGAAACCCTTTAAGTGTTTAAAGAACCTTGTGCCAGTTTGAGGGTTCTTCCTAGAACCTTTAAATTATGTGCTGGTCCTTTGAGGGCCCTTATCATACGTTTGATTTTTTCCACTTAGAACATTTTTGTGCTTTTTTCCTGCAAAAAAAACCTCTTAAAAATGAAAGAGGTCAATTTGGTGCAATTACTGTGCTTTTAGACTGATATATGCAAGTGAGCTCTGTTCAGATTGGATGTCTTGTGTCACATCTCATCCAAAAATCTCATCCACTCAGCATGAAGAATGGGTGGGGCTAAACTGGCGTAGGCTGTATAGGTGGAATTTAAAACGAATTCAGTAAATTGCAGTGTTGCATATATTTAAAAACATATTTAAAACATATGTGGAAAACGTGGAAAATTTGGGCTTCCTTGAACCGGGCTCTTTGAAAGGTTCTCTTGGGCACCAGAAGTGGTTCTTCTACAGCACCGCTCAGAAAGAACCCTTTTGTGGCACCTTTATTTTTTCGGAGTGTTTAGTGAAAATGTGGATTGCCTATTAAGCTGCACATGTTCACCTCTGGATCCTTCTGTTGCTTGGAAATAGCCTCGAAATTGCACAACTGTTGCAGGCTAAAGGATTACTTTTGCTCAGGATGGAGGTTCCTTTTCTTCAGCGCTCTCCTCTACTTGTGACCTTTACTGTTTAATACTCCATGTTTGGTAAAGGTCAAGCTTGTTGTTGCTCCTCACTGTGGATTTTGATGCACAATAGAAAATGCCGGGAGAAGTGCGGTGATGTATAAATATTTCCCTGATGCTGTCACAAACACAGAAAGGCCAAATAATCATGATGAGATTTATGGTTTTCTATGAATACATCTCCATTTCCCCCCTCTCTCAAAGGAATTTAGTTTGCCCGCGCCTCCAAAAAAAGCGACAAAAGCAATGTATTATGGTTAAATATTTCACAGCAGATTGCATGAAACAACACTACTGTCATTGTATTAGCATCCCACCAAGCACCGTGCATTCTGGACGGCTCAGCACTACTAACCAGTGCCAGGGTTTGGCTTGAAAAGATTAATATAAAAAAGAGGGGGGCCCAGACACTGCAGTGCTGTGCGAGTAAAAGGTTGGAGACTAATAGAGAAAGGGTTGGTCACATGCTCTTATGCTGTGATGCACATTGTGCATATGGTGGGAGAGCATTGATTCTCAGGCTATTCAGACATCAGCGTACACCAGCAAGGTTATTTTAGCTTCAAGCCACCAATGACAACTAGAATACCAATGCACAATATTTATAGCCCATCCTTATTGTCAACCACATGTTTCTGCTGTAGCTCATAGTGCTGCAAGGTGCATGTTTACAGTGTAACAAAAAGTGGTCAGTGGTTGGTCATTCCAATGAATGATGACCAAGATAATGGCCTCAGTATTTATATTAATGCACTTAATTAGATTATAAATGGTTTGTCAGGCTCATAGTTATGGATTACAGCAGATACATAACGTCAATAATGGCAAATACAAATTATAGGCATCTTTTTGTAGCACACTGTCACAGAATGCAGTACTAGTCTCATCAAATATCCTATTAAAAACACCACACATCTAAAAAAGGTTACAAAGAAATGTTTTTTTTGATCAACAGATACACAACTTGAATAATACAAAATACAAAACTCCGTAATTATCAGATTGTTCAAATGTAATAAATGTCTATACATGATCATTTTAACCCAGAAATCCAATAAAGACACACGGAAAGTTCTTCCAGAAATGTAAGTTTACAACAGCAACAAAATACACTGTTCAAGATGTACAGAAATTTGAGGGAAAAAAAACAACAAAAATTAAATACAATCACAAGGCAGGCATAAACAACATAATAGTAATGAAACTGTGTCCCATGCAAAAGTTATTTTGTTCTATGTTAAACTCAGCAAGTAATTAGAAATTGTTCAGAAAATATAATTTGTAGTAAATACTGAAAGGAAATAAAACATTTTCGGATGGTTATGTTTGGGTTGTGAACATCATACTCCCAGACACCGTTCACCACTGTAGTTTCTCTTCAATGAACCATTTCACATTAAAACCCACTCTGAATGACTTTGTTTACAACACAACACTTTAATTACATAGACATTTTGAAACATCGGTGGAATTTACCCTAATGATACTATAATGACATGCTGTTATACTACACACTTGCACTTGTATATCGTCACTGTCAGAGCAAAACCTCACATAGAAATCTATGAAGGGAAAAAACCTTCATAGTTTCCAAAGTAAGTTTACTGACTGAGATTTTTTGAGTCATTTGAGCTGTTTGTATTGGTCCATTCATCATGAACTTTTAACACTGTGTGAAGAGAAGCTGGTATTTTTAGTTAACGGACAAAAGGTATTTGTCCCGACAGCAACGACATGTCATACATATCATGTTCTAACTAAGGTATTAACAGAATAAAAACACAACTTTAGATACTAATCTGTTGGTCTAAGGATACTATAATAATAACCTACTATACTACTATACTAATAATAAAAGATGGAAATTGTATTATATGTGTGTGTGTATGTGTGTGTGTGTGTGTGTGTGGGTGGGTGTTTAATACTAATGACAGGCGCAGTGCTATCATTGTTTATTTAGTTGTTTTTTACAACTGTGAAATAGCTATAAATTACTTTTCCTGTGCATCTAAAGTACAGTAAGCCACAGCTATACAATTACACTTTTAAAACCTATTTGTAAAAAGCTATTTGTAGGATGGTAACTCTGTGTGGGACACTTTAATGCCATGTTGCCTACACTGTTCAGTAGAGCTATTTTAAGATGATGAAAACTGCACCCTGAAATAATCCATTAAAACTGAGTTCAAGTAATAAAGAACAAATGAGTAGAGATGAATGGTTAAGGCAATACTTCATGGTTTCCATATACAGTACCATGGAATAACAATTCCATATAATAATGATGGATCGAAAGAGGTTTGGAAAAGAAGACATATATAGCTGCCACATATTGGAAGATACATTTTTTATTTTTCTATAAAAGATGATATTAATAATTACAAAGTACGGATATGTCTTGGTTTCTATCAAATGGCAGAAAGGTTTTAGAAGTTCACTGGTCTCTCTAATTATTCTAGAGTATAATGGTTATTGCACACAAACACACACACACACACACACACACTGACAAGACTGCATTATAAGATGCCTTTTGTCCACCTCTAGCTGTGTTTCTTTCTCACGCTTCTTTCTTCTCAGTCCTGTCTTCTCTAGTCTAAACATGAGAGGGCTGTGTGTGTGTTAAAGCACCTTGTCAGACCCCTGCATGTTCCCTACAGAGCGCAGGCATTAATCAATTACAGCGGGCTTGTGAAAAGAAAAGAGAGATACATCAGTCCTTACTTCTGCAATATGAAAAGTCTCAGTCGGCCAAAGGCAAGCCTTAATCCCCTCTTCTCTTCTCTTCTCTTCTCATCTCTCTCACTCTCTGTGTCTCTCTTTCTCTCTCTCTCTCTGTTACACAACTAGGAGAAATTGACTTACTGGTTAGAAGATGATTCTCTGCAGCAGCCTGAATAAGAGAGTGAATATTTGAAGAAATTAGAGACAAAAAGGTAGATGGAGGGGAAAACAGAACAGAGAGAAAAGGCGGGAGGGAGGGAGGGAGACAGAGAGTGAGAGAGAGGGGTGAAATAGAGAGAATATGCACATTTTATCGAACGGGGGGGGACTTTCACTTTCAGCCTTTCTGAATCAGCCAGCTCTTTCTCAGGTTGACAGAGTGGATTGTGAGAGAGTTGAGTGGATAAAAGGCGAATATAAAACTGCAGAGAGCCTGACGATAACCAAACTGCTGATCTTAGTCATTTCGTTGGCTCTGAGTCAAGGCTTTTGTTGAGGGGAAAATTCAGCTCTTCGGCAAAAGCGGAGAGCACTCATTTTGATTTTTAAATGTCACAGTTATTACGAGTAAGCAAGCCTCGGCATTTATTATTCATAATGCAAACAGTATGAGTGTTATTTAGAGGACGCGAGAGTGCACACCGAGACCGAGAGCACGTGAGCGTGATGATGGACTTTAGTGATTTCAAATCGGTCTGAGGAACGTTAAACAAACTCTCAGTAGGTTTCGGGTTCACACAAGGTTCTTCGAGCGAGGCTACAGAAGAACCACTGCTGGTTCCTTTTAGAAAGAGATTTGAATGTGAAGAATTTATTAAATGTTTATGAATTTAAGGTCTATGACAATTTAAGGGTTCTTCCTAGTACATTTATCTATCCATTCATTAGGCTGTCAAAGTGGTTCTTCTATGACATCATGCAAAGAACCTCCTTTGGTACCTTTGTTTTTAAGAGGGTAGGCTCGAAACTGCAGTATGAATACATTCATTCTGCTTCAATTTGTATATTGTCATATAGTTCCAACAGGTTGACTTGGCCTCCAAATTCCCCACATCTCAGTCTGATTGAGCATCTGTGGGATGTGTTGGACAAACTCTGATCCATAGAGGTCCCACCTTATATCTCCAGGACTCACAACAGCACTCCTTCAAAAGTCTTGTGGAGTTTATGTCTTGACAAGTCAGAGCTGTTTTGATTGAGGTGGGCCTAAACAATATTAGGCAGGTGGTTTTAATGTTATGGCTGATCTGTGGGTGGGTGTGTGTGTGTGTGTGTATGTGTGTGTGTGTGTGTGTGAGTGTATGTGTAGGTAAGTATCTAGTGTTGTATGTGAGTGTGAAAATTAACATAAAAACAATTTATTCCAAGACATTTGGAGGTTTTCTTTTGGTACATGTACTGTGAAAGTTTCACACAATATAAAGAGCGGCTGCTGTTTTCAAACTGAAATAACAAACAAAAATTGAAAAAGGACATACATGGCTTTCTTTGCACAGTGAACATATGTTTAAAGAAATACTCCTGTGGTATTTTACAAAACAGAACAGTTTATTTAAGTTTGCGAGACACATGTAAATGTGCCTTTTCTCTCTATTACGTGCCCCTGATTACTGTGTGGAACAAAAAATGTACAGAATGTAGGCGTTTGAAAGCTGCTTCAGCAGGCAATTTCTTTTTTCTTTTGGCCTGAAACAGGGTTTCATATTCTCATTGGTTGATGCCAGTAGGCAGAAAAGAGGAAGATGAGATCAGAAAAGAATCGACCCTCAGAATAAACTGAAAGCTGCACTACACTTCAGTAAAAGAAGCCCACTGGCGATTTCACCCAAACAAGTTCACAACAGACATCTAGTCATCTGAGCAGCACAAAAAATGTACATGCCAAAGGCAGCCATGCCAAAGTCCAGAGTGTTTACCTTTCCTGAAGTTGGAATATTTTAAAGGCATTAGGGGTGTATGAGGCACGCAGGTGAGTGTCCATCAGCGAACACACGCATTCAGCAGAGACAGGCGCTTTTTGGTGGGGTGGAAGGCCACTGTTTACAAGGTGCTTTCCAGTCTATGATAGAATGGACTTGCTCCCAGAATCTCAGTCCAGTTTTGTACCTCAGGCGGGACTGAATATGCTCTGGATTCTGAAATAGGTCAACTGCTCATCAAAGAAAGTGTAGTTTTTATCACTGTCTCTGAAATGGCAATTTCTTTAGTGTCTCTGAAATATTAGAGGAAATAAATTGTATTTTTTTAAAAATGTATAAATAAATATCATGTTTTTTTCCCCTGCTGAAATGATTTAATCATTAATCTTAAGGTTTATTTAGTCTACAAATTATTTACTAAGTAATTTAAGTTTTAAGTGTATTGATTAGCAATGAGGGACTGAATCATTATTGTGAGGAAGCGTTTCAGTAAGGAAACCAGGAACACAAAAGAATCTTTCTACATCAACACAGCAGCTGTCCTTTATACTGGGTAAAACCTCGATGAATGGACCAGTAGCAATGCTTATAATAAAATGCTTTTGCATTAATGTTTTAATCTGCTTATGTAAAGTTGTGGTTTGGAGATTCTTGTTTCTTTTTTGTTTTTAACAGCATTACAAGAATTAATAATGCTGTTTTTTAATGAATAATTTCTGTTTTCTGTCCATTATCCAATTAATATTGATATTTACTGTCTTGTCTAAAGTTTACAGACTCCTCTGAAATGACTTTGCATTACTCATAGTTCACCTTGGTAAAAAAGCACACAGGGTATCTGACCCAGACACCGTTTTTCAAAAACCATGTGGTGGGAAGATCATGTTAAGTGTCTGGATTTTCGAGGTGATGCTCATTGTACCATTTTCCGATGTGCTTTTGGGAAACTTTGGGGAAACCCATAAAATTAATGTTGTAGAAGGACATAAAAGAGTTAATAAGCATAAATGTACCAGCAGTCAGCTGTCTCAGTACTCCCTACCGCCTCAGCTCACCTACTGCACTGCTGTAAAGCGCCCACACAGGTTTCCCCTGCTGCACCTACACACCATTCGACATGTGAAAACCTTTATTATTTACTATTATAAAAATATTCTTTTGGCTGTGTTTGCATTACTTGCACTAGTAGGTTGGGGAGCAAACATCTGGCAGTCATTACAGAGAGGAAAATGAAGAAGAGGAGCTTAACAGAAGCATCAACAGCTGCCATGTGAACAGCTAGCATTTTGGCTGCCGTGTTTCTTTACACACAAGGGTTGTAAAGCATGGATCAGGATGAATATTACAGCACTGATTTGGAAATTTTGAATTAATTACAATACTTTTCAGTAAACAATGTGCTCATTTTTTGGGCAAAAATAAAAATTCTCAGGTTCAAACACACATGCACACACATCTAATTCTGCATTATATCTTTGGCACATGTATTAGATCTAATATATGTTCTAGAGATCTAATACCTACAGCTTTATAACACATGCATTGGCTTCAAATAATATATTGTAAACACAATAACTGAGTATTTATGTACATCTTATGTAAGTATTCACAAGATGACAAGTTTATTAGGTAAATTACACTATTTACATTTTTTTTTCAAGATTTATTCAAGATTCAAGATTCAAGATAGCCCAGCCACATACGCAAGTACACAGAGGGTTGAAATAGTGTTCACTGAAGCAAATAATATACAAAGCAAATAGTGTAAAAAAAAAAAGACAGACAAAGGGCAGACTCAAAAACTGCCAACATTATATTGCAACATCAAGGTACAAAATTGCAAAGTACAAAAACAAGCAGGTAGTGCAAATAAACGTTTACTCTGAGATAGAGCAGCTTTTACACATTTTTAGCAGCAAGTTTTAATGCAGTTTTTTGGAAAGTGTGGTGCAGTGAGTTTAGGATAGTTAAAAGTGTCATGTGTTTTTAAAGCAGTCTCTGTATGAGGTCAGACCCTGTTTAGACCCCTGATGTTACGTGAAGGCTCTGAGCTCAGGAATCTAATGGTATGTGGGCAGAAGCTGTTGTGATGTCTGGTAGTGGTGGTACGGAGACTTATAAGACTTATGAAGACCTTATGAGGTACAAGCCTAGTTAAGAATACGCTTTCAGTGGAAAGGAAACTATATAGGAAACTATGAATTAACATTATCACTTTTGCTTCAGGACTTCAGAATCGTCCACAGAACTGGTATATGGTGTTGCTAATTAGGCCTCTTTCCTCTAAGTTTCATTACCTGAGAACAAAGCTTTGTGAATGGAAAAAATGTCTGTCACTCTAGAACAAGGGCCTTTCAATGGAAATGACTTCATAAACCATCTTATGACATGTTGTGTCAACTGGCATAAACTGTTCAGAAACTAATGCATGAGTAAGTGGTCTTCAAACAAGGTGCCAGTCTCTACCCTACTCACTAGGAGCTGGGGAGCTGGTGTCCAGCATGGCTTGGTAGTTCCTCTCCCGAAACACACTCACCAATCCTGGCAATTAACAGGTGAGTTGAACCAAGTGTGTTTGGGCAGAAAAATTAAAAAAACTGTGCTGGAGATGTGCAGCCTTTCTCCTGCCATGTAACATGCATGTAATTGTCTTCATGCATTAATTCCAGCATCCTGTCCTGTTAGTCTAGATATTTTGTTTGTTTTGGTATGAGCTCATGGTTTGGTATGAGCTCAGAGAAGCAGAAGCTAGTAGTACAGAGGTCCAGGAAGCATTTCAGCTAATATCTTGAAAAGCTTAGGCCATTACCCCTACTCATCTGACAATTTTTCATCGTATTGATTAAAGAAGTGAAAGGTCTTATAAATCACTGCATCCTAGCCATGGAACCCAAGGACATTAGCAGGATTTTAAGAGATGCGTAGGCTAGATTTTTGATGGTAATAAATATCTGATGAATAAAAATCCTTATAAACCTGTTACACACTATTCCCAAGGTAAAGCCTTCTCCAGTTGTCCAAGCAAACCTACTGTGGCTGGAAACAATTTGCTGACGGAGACAGTTTTTCTGGCCTTTGGGGAGTTCTTTCCAATTATGTGAGATATACATTATACCACCAGTCAAAGGTTTATGTATGCATGTGTGAAAATGTTTTAACGATTATCTATGCTAATAATTTTAAATATAGCCTCTTATAGATGGCATGTTAACACTTTTGTCATGTTTAGAACAGTTTCTAACAGTTTTCTATGTTTCCATACTGTTCAGATAAGCATTATAGTTAGATGTGTGGTTATTGTTCGTTGCATACTGCATGATGGTGATTCTTATTGTTATTGTTATTATTATTGTTGTTGTTGTTGTTGTTGTTGTTGTTATCACCAGATGTAAACACTTGTTAGTGAATATCTGCAGGTTAGAGTGCAATATGAATCAAATTGCATACTGTATTTGTAGCATATGCATCTTCTAAGTAAAATGTGTTTTTAACTAAATACAAAAATTACTCTTAATTGCTCCTTCCTGTCCCTACTGTCTCTAGTTGCCTTGGATCAGGTAAAAATTGTACAGAACAAGGGGACTCATAATACGAGTCTCATAACAGCACACACACAATATTTTTCAAAAATTTTTCTTTGCCTTTCCCTCATAGTCCAACAAAACCTGTAGGTCACCTCATCTGTCTGATTCACATCTTTTTGACACATGCGAATCTTCACTGACAGTTTTCAAACTGTTGACCATCCACTACCATCACCCTGCCATGTGCATGGCAGTGGAGTATTTTTCATTTCATCTCTCCTTGATTTCTTCCGAGACAGGGGTCAGTCCTCCGTGGTGTGGGAATGGCAGAAGTGGCTGAACAAAGCAAAAAAAATAAATGCTGAAAAACGAAATGAAATGTTGAGAAAGCAAACACAGCGGTTGAAAAAGTTATTATTTTTAAAATGTAATTAAAATTCAGTTGAAGCAAAAACAGAAGCAATCGGTCACCTATGGTTCTACAAAGCAGAGAACGAGCCCACAACTCTGCATGCACTTTACCCTGGAGAGCTAAACCTGCATGCATCTTATGACATGCCCCAGAAATGATCAACAGATGGTGAAGACAGGGAACCGCTTTGCTCTAATGTTACTGAATGTCATTGAAGCCATTTATCCACCACACCCACATGCTCTGTCCACTAATGTGTGCTCTCGCAACAACTGTTGATAAGCTAGACACACTTTACAGAACATCACTTTGAACATCATAAGCGTCATAAACTCAAAAAACTACTCTTACATAAAGATTTTAGCACTTAGTACTGTCCTCTGGTTTTCACACTGTCCTGAAACATTCTTAAAACCTGAATGGTTCCTCATATTGTAAGTTGCTTTGGATAAATGGGTCTGCCAAATGAACGTAATGCCTGCCAAAATATCTCAATTGAGAGTGCTTTAAAAATGTTTTTGTTACTATGGTGGGAAATTCAGTTTTGTTTCTAACCTGTTTAGTGACAGTCATCAGCAAAACACAGCTGAATAAACCAAAAACACATCAACACATGCCCTACATGACACTTAAACTTGATTTTTTGAGCATTTTATTGCACAATATTAACATACTGGTAACATAAAATATAACATCAGTCATAGCTTTTGCATAGGCTACATTTCACATTTGATTTTTCTCCAGTAAGTTAAAAAAGCCTTCCTCTGTAGACGATGTGTAAATACAATCACTTGGAATATCTACAAAACAGGCTGTTTGACCAGTGATGCCCAAACGTTTGTTTATGACTGCACAACAACTCAGCAGCAAGGCCCCAAGGAATCATAGCAAGGAAATTTATACTGGAAACAACAATGTTGTCCAACCTAACAAATGCTGTGACAGAAGAACACATTCGTAGGCAATGCAGTGCATGGATGGGTCATTTACATACAACTGGGCAAAACAGCAACTCAAATTTGAAGGCTAGATACAGTCCCCAGTATAACTTATTTTGTCACTCTTGGTGTAAGACTTCATATGAACCTTTGTGTCGCTTTACTTTTTGACAAAGTTTTAAAAATATCAACTACTGTTCACATGGTGTCTACATTCATGACCAACAAAAATGGTCCAAAGTTAATAAAATGGCTTTACATGAAATGTTTTTCCTTTGCGTGTACTATTTTAAGCTACCAGTTTGGAAATGGTACTTGTGGTGACAATATATTCAATATAGACCATTACTTACGTACAAGTGTAGTATCAAAAACTTCACCAAACTTCAGCCCTTAAACTGACAAAAAAAAGTTAAACTGATTATCTATAAAAATGAATGTAGCAGGTAGCTGGGTCACCTGTTGGTGTTTTGCTGTGAAACATCCAATTCTTTAAATTCTGCTATAAAAACTGGTTTAAAATGAAAGGTGTCAAATGAACTGAAGAAGCTTAAAGTATACTAAGGATATTAAAATATACTGAGGATAATCCATCACTAACATGACACATTTGCCTATGCCATGTTTCTATGTTTATTATTCAGTTCAGTTTTTATGCAAAACTAGATGGAAATGAATGAAACATCATGGTGGGGGGCTGAACCAACCTAAAGGTGGACTTAGCTAAAAAGATTAAATCAAAATGTAATGGACTTTACCACCTGTGGAGAAATCCCAGCCAAGATGCCACATTAAATTGAGCTACACGCAGAATAAATGTTCATGATTGGTGGCTGTGGGTATGTGGGTGGGTAAGCTGCCATGTGGGTGGGCTCAGGGCCACCAGTGACTTCGCTAAAGAGCAAATACACAGCTCGGCAAACCCCATGACCGGGGAATATACATATTATGATAATGGCATATGGTAAAGGAATGTATACATTTACTGGAAAGTGTCTGCTTCCCTTCTTTGTTCTCAGCCAGAAAGCATGAAGAAATATTTTAGATTTAAATGAAGAGGAAGCTTGATTTGAATATGAAACCCTATGAATCCATGACACATTCTGTGCATTCTTATGGTTTTCAGGCTGGCAGTTTTTCTTTTATTACTGTCTTTGGACAAAAGCGCTTTCCGAATACTACATCTAAATTCAGTTCACCCAGGTCAAACATAAACAACTGTGAAATACATCTAAGAACGATGAGGCATAATGAGTGTAATGCGAACAGCGGATGCTTTTGTTCAGCGAGGCGGCCGTGACGAAAGCTCAAGTTGACAGGCTCAGTTCGGATAAACCAGGAGTTCACTGATGCCCTCATCATTCTGACATTAAATAACACTTGCGTAACCTCT
Organism: Brachyalestes nurse; assembly: GCA_037974405.1. Classification (NCBI taxonomy): domain Eukaryota; kingdom Metazoa; phylum Chordata; class Actinopteri; order Characiformes; family Alestidae; genus Brachyalestes; species Brachyalestes nurse. The sequence goes on from JBBPCY010000109.1 coordinate 23,188,195, forward strand.
TCTTATTTATCTGCCTTTGCTTGTGATGGACAAATATGGAGAGGAGTACACACTCACACTCCAAACTATTAGACTCATCAAGCCACTGAAGAACATGCTGCGTCTGTGTTCATTTAAACAAACACACACTTAAAAAATAAGGTGCCAATTTATTAATTCATTTATTTTTTAGTGGGGGTTATGAAGAAGGATAATTTTTGGTTCCTTGAAGAACCTTTCAATTGATGGCTCTTTGAAAAATGTTTGTAAATGAGACATATGAGTGTAAATAAACCTTTCATGCTCCCCATCATGTAAGTGTCTTAGGAAAAGTTACTACAAATGCCATTTAACAGTGGTCACCAACCCTGGTCCTGCAGATCTAATTTCCTGTGTTTAGCACCAACCTGCATCAAACATGCTGCCCCCCCCCCCTTTACTTAACACTCCAGTCAGTCAGGGACTTCTGAAGACTTTCATTATCCAGAGCAGGTGTTGCAGATTGTGGCTGGAACCAGATGTCTGAGAAAGGTAGATCTCCAGGACCAGGGTTGGTGACCAATGCCATATAACAAGACTTTATATTCCATAAAGAATCTTTCAAGTGGCAAAAACAAAAAGGCATGTGAAGGTTCTGAGAGCCTTTAATGTTCTAAACACTCTCAAATCTCTTTTCAAACATGGTTAGGGTACCAGAAAGGTTTTTTTTTACAATAACATAGAAGAACCACTTTTGCTTCACTGAAGAATCTTTTAAATGATGGTATCTTTCTTTGTAAATGAAATGTAAGCGACAAATCTTTTCAAGGTTTAAGAAACCTCCTCATAATAATAGATTGGTTTATTCTATCTTTACATCAGAACCTATACATTGTATGAATGTTTTTAAAGCCTTCTAAAGGTTCTTTAGCGAAGCAAAAGTGGTTCTCCTATGGCCTCCTTCAAAGAATGCACCATTTTTTAAAGAGCATATAGAACAATGAATTAGGCTGTGTGTGTGTCTGTGTGAGGGAGAGAAGGAGGGAGAGAGAGAGGATGGGGGATCACTGCATTTCTCTTAAAAAAGTTAATTATTGCCAGTTTAATTATTTTAGAAAGTTTTAGCCTCCTCTAATGTGGTCTGTTTCCTTTCATTGACACTATAAAAGAAGAAGCTTCATTTGTTCTTTTAATTGGTTAAGTGGTGGAGTGATTAAGGCAGACTAAAGGCAGGATGTAATTGGTTTCTGTTGGTTGTTGCATAGCAGCCAATCAATTGTGGTAAATAAAACATAATTTTTTTTTCAAATCCCGTTGCCAGATTTGATTCCTTTTTGTTTAACACCAGAGGATGCAGAGAAGGGCGGCACCGCACATTCCAACCCCGTGATGCCATAGCAATGCACAGCTCGTTAAACACGTTAACACGCACAAACATGCAACATCTAAACCATGCAGGCACATACATGCATAATAACACACACACACACACAAAACACACACACACCACTCCCTCCACCTCTAAGCTGTTGCTTCTGTGGATTGACTCCACAGGCCCATGGAGTTCCCCATCTGTGACTTTTATTAAACAGGTTCCCACCCGAGGACCCTGTCCCACAAACAAACACGCACACACACACACACACACTCACACACACACACACACACACACACACACCACATGCCGCATAACAAGCAGCTTGATACACACACTGTCCTGGAGAGAATACAAGTGTCCTACTGTGATGACAATGACAGCTCACTCTCCCTCACACACACACACACCGCACACATAAACAAAAACAAACACACAAAGACAAACACACATGGGTGCCTGCTATGGAGAGGATACACACAGAGAGGTACACAGAAGTGTACAATAAAAAATTAAAAACAAACCACATCATAAATGTATTTATAATCTATGGACTAGTGGTTTACAGGTTAACCTGTATGTTTGGGTCAAAAAGACACTAAGCACTTTTTAAAAATAAATTACTTTAACACTGCAGATTAGGTTTGGGTTGTTAACTGATATTTTTGGCCGGGTGGGGCTCTCATAATGGTTTGAGTGGGTACAGGTCATAAGAAATCCATGCATCACTACAGCTGGTATTTTTAAAGAAGAATTTCACTGATGTATGCCAGAAATTCACAATAATTCAATTGTCAGTGTAAACAAAGTCATTCTTAGTGGTTCGATGTGATGTGTTTCATTGCAGACCTCTGCATGGTGGTGGGAATAGGAACCAAGGGTAGAATTTGATTAAATATCCAAAGCCAACAGTGAATCTAAACTAGCAGATCATAGAAACTAAGCGCTATTTGGGGACTATTTTGCCTTAAAACAGCCTCCGTGTATCCCTCAGCCATGAAAGGATTTTTGAAAACTAATTAACTCTATACAACAGTGTACCAGGCAGTATATTCGTAATAATTTTGTTATATGAAGTACGTTTTAGAGGCCTCACTCCTCAGATGTCTGGTTCCTATCACCATGACTGCGGCCACCTAGACAAGTTTCACATCAAACCTCTTTTAATTACTTTGTTTACTTTGTCTCCTATTGGTATACTTCAATTGTGCAGAAGCTTTAATTATGTGTCATAAGTGAGACGCCTTCTTTGAGAGGACATCTCAGACTTTTCTGATCAGAAAATTTTACTGATCTCGGCTTATGTTGCGACTGCACAGACGCACAGAGACACAAGGACAAGAACAATATGAATATATACATAAGTCAAATAAAAACTCTGCAGAAATACTCTGAAAATTACACTGTATAAAACACACTGTCCTATATACAATGAAAAAGTCTGCTGTTTACTTTTACAGGTCTGACCTTGCAATGGACAAATCAGGTCTTCTTATTCCACTAATGGGACGTAGGAGACTAAAATGAATACGCCCTTCAGTATAATGTCACTCATGTTAAAGGGATACTCTGAAGTCTTTCGGCCTAATTTCTATCTGCCGCCATCTGTAGCATACAGTTAGTGACCACAGATTTCCGTTTACTTGGTAAAGCAACAGAAAATGAGATGACTCAAAACACACATATAATAGAATGCAATGGGCAGGTGCTAAATCGACTGTCCTCTGACTTCTATTATAAGCCTGTTGTTTTTTTTTGTTGGTTCACCAAGCAAGGAAACGCGTGTTGAATTTCTGGAGGATTTCTTTAATATCCTTCTCAATTCGTGAGCATTAAAAATATTTTCTAGCATTGTTAAAGCTCTTTGTGCCTTTCTGTGCTTCCTCACATAGCCAGTTCAACCCACTCAAAACGTCTCTCCTTTGAACCGACTTTTGCATTCTCTCCATTCTGCCTTTGCTGGAGAAATGCATGAATCATAACCTTGCAGTCACAAGTTAACAGTTAGTTTGAGGGAAGCAGGAGTTAGTCGGGGTCCCTCTCTCACTGGCTTCACCTCGGTGGTCTCGGATCAAGGCTGGACTCTTTATCTGCCCCACTCGCCACTGCATGGTTCTCTCCAGAGTAGCTGCTTGAAGGTAGTTGTCAAAAGGCTCGACTTCTCTCCTCCCCCACTACACCCCCCACCCCATTTCTCTCTCCCCCCCACCCTCTCTCTCTCTCCTCCCTCGTTCCCTCTCCCAACACCAGAGGTCGCCTGGCATTTCACATGGAGGAGAAAAAGAGCGCGTGCTTACATTCTCCTGCTCCATGACAAAGCAGAGAGAGAGAGAGAGAGAGAGAGAGAGAGAGAGAGAGCCTGGAAAACCAGACCAGCCCCTCTCTCCAAACAAACTGCGTTAGCCTAGCAGTGTGTCCACGCTGCGTTTCTGAACAAAAAAGCTCTAAAGCGCCCAAAGTTGCAGCACCTTCGTTTTTTGCCAAGAGGCGTTTTCTCACAGATAAAAACAACTTTTTTTCCTCTTCGCGAGCTTTACGTGTATTAGTTAGTACAATATCCTCAGGCATCATTTTGCAAGAGCTTTCTCTCTCTTTTTGTAGCTTTAAGTAAAAAAAGCGCGAACGGATGTGAGGAAAGAGTGGAGAGAGAGAGAGAGAGGGACTCAGCCCCTTTTTCTTTCAATCGTTCTGTTTCTTTTTGTTTGGGTTAACAATAGAGCGAGTGAGTGAGAGAGTGAGTGAGTGAGGGAGAGCAGGGAGAGAGAGAGAGAGAGAGAGAAAGAGAGAGACTCAGACGCTGAACCTGTGTTCATGCCTTCAGTGTAGCGGAGCGGGCGATGGATGTGAGATTTTATCCTGCACCCCCTTCCAGCGTGGGCTCCTGCACGCTGCCTACCGACTCCAGCCTCGCCTCTCTGGACTATTACCACTGCAACAAGGTAAAAAAACAACAACAAAAATAAAACAACCATCTCAAACCACCCTCGACCCTGAACCCCCCTCCTCCTCCGCCTCTTCCTCACACTCACACTTCTGCTCCTGCACCTTACTTATTGTCGTTGTTTGTTTGTTTGTTGTTTTTTCCACCCTCTCAAAAAACGAGGTTTTAGCATACGTCTCTGTGTATGTGCGCAAATGTGCCCAAACGTGCGTCCTCTCTCTCTCTCTCTCTCTCTCTAGTTGCCTTGCCGACGCTTTAATTAATGTTGTTGCACGCGGTGGAAAAAAACAGTAACATCAAACAATGTAAATAATAAAAAAAGTAACAATAAAAGAAACTTTAGCTGCATCTCGCGGGCCGGATTTTTTGCTGTTGGCTAATTGGCAGCGCGCGAGAGAACCGAACGAGGGTTCGGGAAAACGGCAGAAATGTCCTGTTTGAAGTTGCACGAGACAAAATGCGCGAGAGGGATGAAGGAGAAACGCTGCTTCTGTTCCGCACGCGAAGCTTGTTGTTCGTGTTGATGTTGTTGTTATTGTTGACGGTGATGTTTGTGGGACAATCTGTTATTTTTAACTGCAGAATTTCGGTTCCGCGGTGACGTAGTGGCGGACGCACGTGTTAGTCCGGCGATTGATTAGTCTCGCGGGCTAATTATTTACCAAGGCGCTTCTGCTGCACGAGGAGCTGAACCGGGAGCGAGGACTAGGGGAGTGCAACGCGTGCACGGTATTATTAGTCCATGTGGCCGTGCGTCGCGGTTTACTAATGCAGTGCATCGCACCAGTGCATTACACACTTTAAGCCATGCTGTGGCATTGGGGTGTTAAAGTGGGGTCTCGTGCGTCTCCGTCCGAGTGGTAGTCCGGTCCTGTGGACGCGCCGGTCTTTGTGCGTTAAAGCACTGGAAGTGATGGAGCTGCAGCTTTAGGTGCGTCTGTGTCTCCGGTTCTGACTTTGCCACTGGAAACTAAAAGCCGTGCACGCGCACTTACGCACTCTGTTGGCCGCGCGGCTCGTTGCTGGACCGACTTGCATCACTAACAGTCCGTTTTCTGTGTTTGAAGCTGTGGATCCAAGCAGCCTGGACGTGAAATCAGAACCCTGCTCCCTTTTAGAGGTGCTGTTGGAGGTCTTGCACCTGTCAAACCTAGACTGAAGCCAAAAGACCCCTGTGTTGTGCTGGGACGGTCTATTTTGCAGCAACTTAAATGCACGAGGTTAGGATTTGCAGAGCTGGTTGGGATCTGTTTAAAGAGTGTAGTGGAACTTGCATGATGTTCTTTATGTCTGTCCTTTTTATGTTCGCTATTGGGGGAAAAAAAACCTCGGATAAAGCAGCAAACAAAACCCAACCCATGTTATATGTGTGTATTAACAAATGCATAAATGCATAAATTCTTTAGCTTCATGTTGGAAGCTGCAGAAGGTTAGGCTTGGCATTTTTGGCGCAGCCCATTCTGAGCAATTCACATTGGTTTTGCATGAATATTACTGAAAGCATGGAAATCTGCATTTTCTATTCTCTTATATAGGGTCAATCAATTGTCAGTTAATGAGCTGCATTGTTCGGAGCTGAATATGCTTTCCGCCCACATTTCGAGAGCTGCAGGCTTTGCAAAACGGCAACTGTGACGAGCGTAATTTGCCTCAGTGGGTCTGATTTGAAAAACACATAGATAGTATGCTATTATTTTAAGCGAATCCCATTGTCCATCATGCTGAGCCATTCTAGTGGAGAGCGCCGGTCATTACCAAGCGAGTTGTGTTCAGCAGGCTGCGTTCAGTCTGGGATCTGATTCCTGTATTGAACATTTGTTCTAAATCGCTGCCATAAAGTGGCTACATTTAGACTTCCCTGAGCAAAGAAACAAATAAAACTGAGTGCAGCAGATGGGATGCTGGATAAAGGCGTGACTGAACTATAAGGGAACTAATATAGGGTGCTGAATAGATGAAAAGCGATGGTATGCATTGCTCTCCAGCCAGTTCTCCATCTCGCCTATAAGTAACTCATAATTTGGCGATGTGTGTTTATAGAAGTGTGTCATGGAGTTTAGCTTGTGGCCGGGAACATATGGAAAAGATCAGCACGCGGGCCGAGGAGAGTACAGTATGCTGACTCCATATGCTGAAAAGTGAGTGGATATTATGCAACAAATTTGAAGGAAAACGTCTGCTCTCCCGACTACAATGGCTCTTTATTTGGCCTTACTTTAATAACGTTACCGTGAGGCTATGCAGGCTATGGAAGTCCTTCATGCATATGTGTAAGAGCTAACATTGAGATGTGCTCTGGTGTTCTGCGGCATTCCGTGAACCGGAAATGGTTCTGAAAAACTAGGCCAGCTGTGATGGGTGGCTCTCATTTCCTGTTGCTAGCATGCAGAGGTGCTAGCTATTACGCTCCTGTTGATTTACTCCTTTTCTCACAGTGGAAACTCGAACCCGAGATGTTCACTGTACAGGAAACTGTAGATGTAGGGAGGTAGAATTCCCGTCTCAGCTAGAGAAACGTCATCTCCTTCTAGCTCACCTGAAGCTCGTAGGCAAATATGGCGGCCAAATGCATGTTATTATGGGTCCCTGAAGTCGCTTGAAAGGATTAGGTTGCATGTAAATGGACAGGACTTTCAAAGCCACAGTGATAAAACTAAAGATTAGGAATGGAGCTCAACATCGTATGGAATATTTTCATTCAGCATTCAATAGAATTTGTACTTTCTAAATGCAGCAATGGAAACATTTCAGTTGCGTTCCATAAGACTGCTGCTTCGTAGAATGCTAAGACTGGATCCTGCCAGGCCAATAAGCTCCAAATACCAGTCAAGTGAGAATTTGTTAGCTTATCATTGATCTCATGAGCATCATTATAGACGCATACGGTGCGTGTAGTCTCAGCCACTGTAATGGTTTCAGTTTTTTGGTGACAGTATGCAAAAGATGTGTTGCATTTTGGAGAAGAAGAGACATTCAGGTCAGTTGTTTTCTTTTGCTGAATCATGAAATAGGCCGAGCAGTGCTAACTAAACCCGAGCCACATTCAGATGCTCTCAAAACACTCAGGTTCTACGGTGAATGGCGCCATATCCAGGTGCTGTGAAGCTGTAAAATGGCAAAAATGTGACATGACACTTCAAGAGACACAAATATTACAATGTTTAGTTCCTCTGATATGTTTGAAATACTCTCACAAAGTATGAATACAATGTCATTGATTCACACAATGAGATCTAAACAAAATTAATCTAGTTAAACTAAATCAAGTTTGGTTATACTGCCTTTGTAGTGGTCAGTCAGTGTTCGTTAAGTAGTATTTATCACAATATCACCCACCCGTCCTTTATATTGATGTGCACAAGAAAGCAGTTTATATGCACTGACATGTGCAGCGAGTGTGATTTTAAGAACATTTGCCCAGAAGCTGCAGAATCCTCTCTTACATATGCCTCTGAGCACAAGTTCGTTTTCTGTCGAGTTGTTAGTCATACTCACTTTTTAGCTTAATCTCTTTCTCCCTCTCTCTTTTTCTTTCTCTCTCTTTCTCTCTCTCTTCCCCCCTCCCTCCCTCAACCCCCACCCCCTTTCTCTCATGAGTGGGTGTATTGTTTGTTAAGCATACTCTCTATGCATTCCTCCAGTAAAGGCCATTTCTTCATAAATGCATGTTTTGTCCAGAGAACATTTGCTGAATGCATTATGACTTGTGCGTAGCCTCAGGCCCATTCACTTCATTAAAAAATGAAGTTGGATAGGTTATGAGAAGCTGAACCACTTTCCCTCTCCCCTTTCTAACCTTATTGTAAAGCATCAAAATGCATCACAAGGCAAACGCTGACATTAAACCAGCCAAATATGGAGTACAGTCAGCTCCATCAGGGTCGGTTTTATCTACAAATTTTATATCATACTGAGCCTCATTGAGCCATTACATGACTTGAAAACACAGAATGGCAACACAAAAGCTTTCCAAGCATGTACAGTAAGCAAGACAAACCCGAAGAAATGAAGAAAAAGATCATGCTTAAATAAGTGTTTTATTGAATTTTGGTGTATATGCTGTCAGAAAAAGGTATGGATACATTTTTGTTCACCTGTGCTCCACTGTAAAAGAAGCCTCAAACATAAACTAACACTTTTATTGTTATTGTGTATTGTGTTGTTATTGTGTAACTTTAGTGGGTTTTACTGTTAAAGTAAATTCACATTCCCAAAGGGAACGGGCATACGTGTACATTTTAAAACTTGATGTTTTAAAGCATAAAAAGGCAGAGTGTATGAAGTCACATTTATATAGATATATATATAGATATATATACATACACATATATATATAAATGTATGTGTGTGTGTGTATGAATATGCAATATTCTTGAGGGGTTGACGACCTTTTTTTCTGAGAATGTATAGTTATTGGAAGTTATTATGTTTCTACAAAGTATGGATCTACTGCGCAATTATATACCACTATATCTGTCAAAATGGAATTTAAGGAATTCGGGCCAGTTTCCCCAGTTAACATCAACACACACACAAAAGTTTCAGTGACAGACAGAAGTTTTCTTTTAGCTCATTTTCAACCTGAATCAAAGATTAGTGAGTGGGTGGAGATGGTATGCTATCTGTTGCATACCTGATGACTGTAAAAGACCTTGATTCATTTAAGTAGAGTTTGCAGCCCCATTAGCGGCCTCATCACAAAGTCTCTCTCTTTCTCTCACTCTCTCTCACTCACTCTCTCTCTCTGTCTCTCGCTCTCTCTCTCTCTAGCTTTTACTCGACCGCTTAAACCAACTAAAAATAACTCCCAGGCAGTGCAATTACTGGAAATGGGTTGCAGAGTGGTGAATCTAAGAGTGCAAATGTCTTTGACTTAAATACAAGACAAAAAACTGAATCAATACCAGGCAGCAAAACAATGCAAAAATGTAATAATAATAATAATGGTATACATGTGTTTTAATATTAGTATGGCATACTAGTTCCGTTATTTTGTTTCTGTATGTGTGTGTTTGTGCACATGGGCACTGTCTGTGCTGCTGTGTATGCAATGCATTCAAATTGACAATACACCCCGAGGCAAGATCTATGGAGCATATGATTCAGTAGGAATAAGCCTCAGGTGTACAATTGTAATGCTGATTTAACACTGGTATGCAACGAGCACTTGTGCATGCGTGGGCATACACACACTCTCACACATAAACCGTTATCTATCTTCTGATAACCGATAGCTTCTTATAATCTGGATTTTCTTGACCACAGTGACGTTCATTAACATCAGCTTTCTCTTATTGACTAACACAAGCTAAGATACATCTCATCCATTCATATTAGCCATCCCAGCATCTAACCTGAAAAGTGCCTGTTCCTATTCCTATTCACGGATTCCCGAAGCATGGTCTTGTTTACGGTCAATATAGGTTTTTTTTTTTTTTGGCATATGACTCAACCATTGTGGAGATATGAGATATGAAACGCGTTGGTAGGCCAAAGCGCTGCGGCTTGCACACGGCGAAGGTAATTAGGCGGAAAGAGGCAGTCTTGGCCTATAACTGACTGAGTGACTGAGTTTTAGGCTGCATTGGGCCGTTCATTCATTCTGCTGACTGGATAGATCCCATGTTGCAGTGGTCCTGTGCTCTCATCAGGCAAAGAGCTAAGCCATGCATATCATAAAGCAAGGAATGCACCACTGGATAAAAATGGTGGGGGAGGAGGGGGATGAAAAGATCAGCTCTGTTATGAATATTTATGAGTTTGAAGGGATGGCCATCAGAGTTCTCTGTGTATTGTGTGAACATGTCCAGATGAATGGACGAAATGAAATTGCCCAAGATACTAAAATGTTTATTTTTTCCAAAGATTTGATCACTTTGTTCTGTTTTGCTCTTCACACCTGCAGATAATTCATGGTAGAGATGGCGAACGAGGAACAAACAGACTGACCGGCCCAAAACAGCATCAGAACCGACAGCAGAAAGGAGAATTTCACCCCAGGATCGTGTCTTGTTTTAGTAAATTGTGCAAAAATTCATC
>JBBPCY010000109.1:23199502-23235661 GCA_037974405.1 Brachyalestes nurse
ATGTGTATCTGCTGTCTAATTAAAGTTAAGTCGAAGTTGTGTCCAAATCTTGTATTTCTAAAACAGGAAAGAAAAAAGTGCTTAACTTTTTCATTTTAATACATATTTTGAAATTATATTTAAAAAAAACAACAATGGAGCTACAATGTTTTGTATTTAAAAGTAATATATACGCACAGTAATGTAGTGAGGAGCTGCTGCTTTTTGAAGCCTTACCTTGTCAGTAGCAGTGGGAGTGCTAGCCTAGCGGTGCGCTAATTGGCCTTGGCAGAAAGACAGAGTTGGAGCTCTTGTTAGGGGGGTCGAGGCTTTGAATGGCTGCTGGCTGGACGCTGAATAGCAGGCTGATTCACTAATGCACACTGTAAATAATAATGATGCCTGTCCGTGGGGAGAAGAGAGCTATGGACTTCTGTTGAAACTTGCTAAAATAGCTGAGGTGAAAAGAAAAGGCTTTTCGTCTGTAGAGATGCCAAAGCCTGCTGAGAGGATCTCACAGCTCGTAATGTACGATAGTGGTTCCAGGTGCTGCCGGACAAAAATACTTGTCCGTGCAGAAGATAGATTCTATTGTTTGATTTCTGGTTCTGGGAATGGAGAGATTGTGTCATAGCTCGACTGTCAAAACAAATCTGTGTGCTTACGCCGTAATGGCACTAATTGCCATGGTTAATGATGCTATGCCGAAAATGACTTATTTGCAAGGTAAAACTGCATTTGGGTAATGGCTTATAGAGCATAATCGAAAGCTCGACACTGCTTTGCTTGTAATTACAGTCAGTGGAGCTTAATGTATCTTCACCAAGTGCCCGGAAAGACAGAGATTGAAGATGACCTCAGAATGAACTACGGAAAGCAACCCAAAAAAGCCATATTAATTCAAATCCCCTTCAGCACTTAGGGCACTTTGATCAGGATCAGTCGGTCCTTGATGTGGGCCTGCGTTTCCTACCCATCCGTGTTACAGAAACGGCGGTGCGCCGTGATGCTCTAGCGCACCCCCCACCCTCTGCCTCAGGAAGTGGTAGTGGGTTCAGCACTAGCTGACTGAACCCCTCACCCCTACATCCACCCCCACCCCCCTCATTCGCATCATATTTCTCCTGCTCCTCATTATATCAATGGGGGAGGGTTAACCTCCTTGAGTAAAGGGATGGATTTTTCTGGGGTGCATTATTTTTTCAGGGGTCTGTAATGTCAATCAGCGAGGTGGAAACCCAAGAGGAAGGAATGGTGCTTTATAAGTGGGTGGGCAGGAGGGGGTATGATGAATTTTTTCTTTTTTTCTTTTTTTTTCTGGGACACATTATTTTTCAGTGCACTATAATGTCAATCAGCAGAGTGGAAACCCAAAATGAGCCCTGCCACCAGATGTTGCCGTGCCCCGACTGTCACTTGAAAGACAGAGGTTTATTGTTCTAGTGCACCCGGCATGGTTCAGAACTCAGAACCCATAAAGTGCTGACTGATGCCTCTCTCTATAGACGTACGAAAGCCAAACAAGGCCTTAACTGTTTCGCCTCCTGGGAACATCACGTGCAACCAGTGACATGTTTCTGTTTTATATTATTTGCCAATCTCTTTTTTTTTCTTATATGCAATGGTACAGCAACAAGCGTGTACACCAGCCATGATGAAAGAACAGACGGATGGTGTTGATACGGTTGTTTTCAAAATGGCGCCAAGTGCATCAAAAAGGCCTTTTCTGTGTGTTCATTTCCGTTCCAAGCAGAGCCATTGTTTTGTACACCCTTGTAGTATGACTTCTTGTGTAAGTTTGAAATAGGAAATATCTTTGTGGCAGCAGAGCCTCAACCAAACAGGATGGCATCTCACAGTTAGCACAGTTTCTTTGTCACCCACGTGTATGTGGTTTCTGTATTGCACTTTCTGGTCAGGAAGTGTTTTAACCCCTGTGCGTGTGTGTGTGCGTGTGTGTGTGCTGATGATGAGAGTTGGAGGTATGAACTTTTTGTGAATTTTTGCTCTAAGCGTCATCATGCTTACATTTTTCAGTGTTTATATTAGCAGGATGTTTTAAACCGCGTGTGTATGTATTGCTGCAGAGACACCTGGATGTGATTAAAATCAAACTGACTGTGTTTTCCGGGGGCTGATTAGACCGACTTTGTTTTGCACTTTGTCACATGTCTGCAAATCTGATTTTTAGAGTGCATTAGTAGTTTTACATTTCTTCACGTGTTGAGGAAAGTGAGAAGTAAAATGATTGTAGAGTGGCCAATAAGACAGTATTTTATGATCAGTTATATAATGCTTTTCTGATCCGTAATGACATTGACTTCAGATGTGCAAGCTCAATTAAAACATATATAATGATTGGAAAAAACAGAAATTATTACCTGCATGTGGCATCTATAAATGCATCAGTGTTTCATTATGCATCAGACCTTCAGCTGACTCAACTGACTTTGCAATGTTAGAATTATAATATGAACCCAGGATGGGTAATATGATGATATTTTGTTATCATGATAACTTGCATCCCCAATATGCTTTTCTGAGCATATCATGGATGTTGTCAGTACTTTCTAACAGAACTGAATGTGTAAAATGTTTTTTAAAAATCGTTAGATTCATTATTGTAGTTTTGATAGAAATTTTAAATGTGACTGGTTACTGGCTCTGCTAGCTCATCAAACCTCAAAGTACCTTATCAATAACTGATCAAACATCAAACTGACTGTTTTTTTCTGGGGTTGACTTTGTTTTGCACTTTGTCACGTCTGCAAAACTGATTTTCAGTGTCCATTAGTAGTTTTACATTGGTTTACATATAGGACCCACTGTTAAAATCAGAAGTAAAATCTTTGTAAGGTGGGTAGTGTGACAGTATTGTATCATTATCATGATAAGTTACGTAACAAAATGCCACAATATGGTTTTCTGATCATATCAGTTGCCGCCAGTACTTTTAGAATACTGATTAACTGCATGTTTCCTTACAGGTAGAACACAGTTAGTCTTGTTCAGTGTAGCAGTGTCTGAAAAGTGGTAAAAAAAAATCATTGCACTCACTTTTTTTGATAGTACTTTATGATACTTCTTATTTATAAACGATGCACTATTGGTTAGAACTGAAAGATTAATCATTTTTAGATTTAATAATTGCAATTTGACAGGATGCGATTTTCAAACTGCAAGAGTTTAACTCACTAATGCCAAGCTCATGATCTGGCAACCTGGTGCAAAAATGGATGTCATCTTTCCAGGGGTAAAGTTATAAAAAAAAAATCACATTTAAATTGCAGTTGTGACATCGGCCAGAATATTTTTTCCCCAAATCAATCATCCTGTTGCTTGTTCCACAATAGTAATAATATAATAATATCAGAGTCATATGTTTAATATGTCATATATTAATACATATATAAATGGAAAAACAAATATTATTACCAGCATTTGGAGTCTCTAAATAAATCATATATCATGATATATTTTGTCTGATCACCCATCCTTACAATTTCACAAAAATGTAAGAAATAATTTTATTGTATATTGTTTTACTGATCTGCATTTAATCATGTGAAGAGTTGCTTTTATGTATTTATTTTATGTATATATATTTTTAATAAATTGGTTCAACTGGTTTTAAGAGGTTTTCGTTTTTAACAAATCAGAAAATTTGAAAAATTTGAGGATTTTGTAAAGAATCATAACTGAATCAAATTTTTGTGAACAGCCTTGCTTATATGTTTATTAGGGCATTCAAGTGACTCCAGAAAGGTTATGTTTGTTTTGTATATTATCGTTGTATTTTAAGAGTTTATACAAAGTGGGCGAAATAAGTTGAGTATGTTGCTCCAAACCCGAATGCCAAGTATTATAATCTCTGCAACAGCGAAATGCGTGGAGCAGCCGTGGGTTAGGGAGCTAAATGCTAGAGGAGGTAGTGTGATCCTGGGGAGGGCACCAGAAATGTTGACTTAGTAATAAAGGGTTTGGTAATGGCCTTTCTCTGATTGGCTGCTCTCGTGGCCATTTTACTCTTCTTACCCTCCAGTTGCTCTGGTGGTACTGCAACATGGCCCCAGGCCTATTCCACTAGAAACACTGCTTAATGGTGCTTGGGTAAATACATCAGTCTTTGAGAAAGGTGGTCCAAATAACCAGACATGTAATGAGTCTAGCTGCGTGAATATTTCTGTGACCTTTCACCCACAAAGCACTTGGCATTATTGTTGTCTTTCAGTAAGACTCAATGGTGCTCCCTTGCCTTCACCATCATAAGCTCAGTTTGTTTGTCTTCCCTGCAAATGACTGGTGTTCTCACTGTTGTGCTGTTCTGATGAGGGACTTTTTAAAGGAAGCGTTACATAAATACAATGAAACTGCTTGCCTTATTTTTAGCCCACCCGCTTCAACATAGACCTTTCTCATCTGTGGCTTTTCAGAGAGCCCTGCAAACTTGTAGCTTTTGAACTCGGCTCGCTCAGAAATCTTTGTTTGGCGCGCAAGCAGGCATTTAGGATTTTTTATTTTTTTTAAAAGGGCAACATTGCGTTTTGTACTGCATTTTGCAGTTTTTACTTATTATTATTATTTTCTCCATTCTTGAAAACATGAATAACTGAAATTCCATAAACCTCTCTGTCAGAATCTCAACCTCTATAACCCCTGTTTGCAGAATGTTACTAGTTACTATTTATCCAGTGGAGAGTGAATAGATCTTTCAGGACACTGAGACGTGGGGAAGAACACGAGCAGCTTTCTTTACTAGATGTGTGATTAGATGGACCTAGTTACTGCACTGATTTTTCATGCATACTCCACCTCAGGGAAATTAGAGTTTGTGTACTGTAAAAACACATGTACTGCTCTACAAGAGAACACTGTATGTATTTGCAAAGCTTTTCATCAAGAGACTCCAAGGCAGATGTGCAGTCATCTGGAGTGTACATATGCTTACGCTTTTAGGGAAGTTGTGTGGTGAATAATCATTTTTAGAGGTGAGCAATATGTCAGAAGTATAATATGACAATTTATCAAGACCTTTTCATAATTTACTGTATGTCACTGTGTTTTTCTGACAGCTGGTAGGTTATAGACAAAAAGTACTATCAAAAATACTAGCAATTATAATTATACTCCTCTTTGTAATAAAATATGCCTTTGGTCAGTTCTTTAAGTCCTAACTATAACCATGATATGCTCAGAAAGGTGTATTTTGACATTCTGTGATGTCATTTATCATGATATATAAATGATGTAGAAAAACAAGAAATATAAAAGTTCAATGTAAAATAGACATGACTTTTCTATAAGGGATATTACTATAAATTGGAAATTCACGATTTAATTGAATATGTTTTAATGAAAAACAATTGTTTTATTAAGTGAAGGAAGTATATAATAGTGAAATTTTACGAGCAGAATATATTCTATAATTTTTTTGCTTACAGTGCACCACTCAGCTTTGGGCTAGATTTATGGTTTGAAGTAGCTAGGATCATTAAAAATAATAATAAAAAGTTGAATCAGAAGACTCATTGCGTGAGATTTTCGCCGCGTCAGCAGCGGTTTGCGTTTTTCTTAACCTTGAAGTGGTTTAGTGTGAGGAGCTGGAATCTCATAGTGTAAGCATGAAATACTTGTGTGTATTAGCATGAAGTAATAGCTGACTTTGATGGAGCTTTATGTGAGGGAGTTATTTTGGTGGCTTGCCGTGGTCGCTTAACATAACAGAACGTAGCTCAACAGTGTGAAATAGACTCTCATCACCCTCTTTTTATCAGGAAATGAAACACTGAAGAGAGGAAAGAGAGCCTAGAATAAAAAAAAAACGAGCAAAAGGAGAGACAATTTCATGGAGCTTTGAGTGCCTGCAATGTGGATAAAAGTTTAACATGGCCTGGAAGTTGCTGATATTGTATCTCTGCCGATTATCGGAACATTTAGGAGGAACGTGGGGGGGACATGTGGAAGCTGTTCTGGCGCCTCACCGGGAGAGCTGGGCCCGCCGCACGAGGCTGGCATGCAGGGCTAAAGCTCGCCGGGCACTGACCGCAGAGTTTGCAAGGTTAGCTGAACTGTGACCGACCGCATAGTCCCAGTGGGGTTTGAGGTACATGTAGCAGTCCAGGTGGTGCCAAAGCGTTTCTTCGACTAATGATATCAACCTCTGTCTAAGAATGAAAAGGCTGTTCAGTACAGCAGCATATTTCAAGTGTTCTCATCTCCTCGGGCCATTTCTGAGAAGTAGAGCTACAGCTATGTAGATTCCATAGGCTAAGCAAGTGGATATGGGATAAACAAATAGAGCAGCAGTGTTGTATGGATAGAGGGGAGGAATGTAGGGGCGGGCTTTAGGGAGAGAGAGAGAGAGAGAGAGAGAGAGAGAGAGAGGGAGAGAGAGAAAAAGAGAGGGAGAGAGAAAGAGAGAGGGGAGAGAGAAAGAGAGAGGGGAGAGGGAGAAAGAGTAGGAGAGATAAAAAGAGAGAGAGAGAAAGAGAGAGGGAGAGAGAGAACGAGAGAGAGGGAGAGGGAGAGAAAGAAAGAGGGGAGAGAGAAAGAGAGAGAGAGAGAAAAAGAGAGAGGGAGAGAGAGAGAAAGAGCGACCGAGAGAGAGCAGGGTTGGGCAAACACAGGCAGTTGTCTTAGGTTCCTATGGCATGTCCTGAGCAAACAGTGGCAGAGTTGGCTGGCTTTAAGCCCAGCTTCAGCTCTGGGGCCTCCAGGAGGAGCTACCCCCAGGGCCCTGATACACACACACACACACACACACATATATATTCCTGCATACTCGTGTACATACCTTCTTCTAACATACTGTACATCTCTGAACACTTTTCTTGCCCCCTTAAAAAAAGTTGCCATAGGAGACTCCCTAATGATTCTCAGAAGAACATTTCTCTTGGAGATTCCTTGAACAACTGTTTGTAACTGAGATGTGTGTGTGTGAAGAACATTTTCAAAGCTTAAAGTTTTAGCCAAGAAATACTTACCATTTTTAACAGGTTATAATGTGGTAAACTAAAACAATAAAAATAATAAACTTATTTTGAGAAAAGTGATCCACTTGTGACACCTTTATGGTTTTAATGACCTAAAAATGTCAATATTCATTTGTACATGATCGTTTTCCATCCTCTCTTTATCCTTCAGAGTGAAACAGGCTGTTCTGGTTGCTGCTCCTTTAAAGCTGATAAATGTATGTGTGTTCTGATTGGCTGCTCTGTATTATGCCTCTTTCAAAAAGCAGTCTGGACTGAAGGGCTCCTTGTCAGGTCGCTGTGAAAAAGCAGCGTGAAGCCGCTGGAACCAATGGATTGGTTTTTGTGACATCTCAAAAACAGTGATTTCAAAACAGGCAACTGTATTTACATGGACCACATGGAAGCCTAGCAATGTTTATGTATAAGATCAACCCCTTAGTTAAAAAAATAATAAAAATAAGAAAATTCAGTTTACCCTGATATGGTCACTTTAACTCTTATTGAGATTAAAGCAGCACAATTTATATAGAAGGCAATTCATATAAAATATGGGGTTTGCACTTTAGTCCAAACGTCTGTCAAACTCTGAGAGTTGAAAGTGTGTTTTTTCCATATTGGCCCCTAACGTGTGCATAAATTCTGTATGAATAAAATACATTGTATGTGAGATTGTCACACAAGTAGTGCAAATGATAGTATGGCAAATATTTATTTATTTATTTATTTATTTATTGTTGTCTGACCACCACCAAGTGTTAATGGAACTGAACCCAGAAAAAAGGTTTTACAGCTTAATTTATTATCTGCATTCTTTTTATATCAACATTAAACTCCTCAATGGTGGTGAAACACATCAGCCTGGTGGTAGCTTACTGAAATTAACAACTGAAAGTACTGAAATACGGTGTTGAATCGCTCGCCACATTGCCGTATTGAAAAATGATGAAACTTTCGATGCACTGTGCTCATCAACACACTTTTGCTTTTCATTTGAATCTCTCCTGATGTGCTGCAATGAAAGATCCCCCCTTAAAACTTATTCTTAAAACATTATTATTGCTCTTTTAAGAGCTGACAGTCTTAAGTGTGAACTTTGAGCCGTGCTGGGACCCTCCCAGCCATAATCATAACACCTGCAGTTTCCTGGAACATGCCAGTGACTTCAAGTTGCTACTCTGAGAGTAGCTGCTTAACACTTGAGTTTCTACACTTATTTAGCAGTCTATCAGGTTCTAATCTCAACACATAGTGTCATTGAGTTTCAGTCTTTACTGTGCTATGGGGAAGTGTTAAAGCAAAGCATTTGTGTAAAGAGGATCTGTTTACAGATCAGTCACTTTTCTGAAGGTTTTGATTCCTGTGGAACTGTGTGTAAGTATGTAAGTATGTATGTATGTATGTATGTATGTATGTATGTAATTATATGTGTATGTATATATAACCTATATATAAATACATACATACATACACACGTACATACATACATACATACATACATATATATATATATACACACACACACACGTGTTTGTGTGTGTGTGAGTGTGAGAGTGTGCCGGTGTGGAATGTGATGTGTTGTTGTAGCAGAGATAATGTACAATCACAGTGCAAACAGAAAGCTCTCTCATTCCAGCTCACTCCTAATCACTCCTAATCTTTAACACAAAAGACACTGGAATCTGCTCCCCCCTTCTCCCCCCCTACTTCTGTCTTTTTCACCTTTTCTTTTTCCTACATACTTTTTCTTTCTTTCTTTCAGTCTTTCTTTCTCTTTCTGTCTCCCTCTTTCTTTTCTTCTCTTTTTCTCTCTGCCTTCTGCCTGCTCTTTATTTTTATCTGCCCTCTGCCTTTCTTTTCTTCTTTCTCTCTTACCTTTTCTCTGTCTTTTCTCATCTTTCTCCAGTTTTTCTTTTCTTCATTTTCTCTCTCTTTCTTTCTCTTTTTACCTCTCTCCCTTTTCTACCTTTCTTTCTTTCTTTCTTTCTTTCTTTCTTTCTTTCTTTCTTTCTTTCTTTCTTTCTTTCTCTGTCTGTCACCCCCCTTGCTCTTGCTCTTTCTCTCTCTTTCTCTCTCTCTCTCTGAATGGTTGGATGACAGATTGGATGGGCGTGTGGGTTGCAGTTGGTAATCACATACAGCATAAAGGCACTATGGCAAAAGAACTGACGGCTGTCTTTATCATCCCCTCTGCATGTTGGAAAAGCCATTTAGTACAGTTTCACTCAATTGCAGGGTAGATGGCTTTTTGTTAGCAGTGAAAGAAGGTGTATGGGAAGACATTTCCCTCTGATTTATGCCCTCGCTCAGTCCGCTTAGTGATGCTGCCTGGCTGTTTTGATGTTATAAAGGTGATTTGATACATTTCCGTTGAGTATAGACTTTAATTATTCAGACTCGGTAGGCTGTTATGACTGTCGTCACCAACAGGAAATGTCTTTTGTTAGTGAGAGAGAGAGAGAGAGAGAGAGAGAGATGGAGAAAGAAAGACTGTAGATTAGACATGTAGAAGAAACAGCCTGCTAGTCTTTCCCCTGACAGACGTCTGTTTACTAAATGACCTGTGTGTGTGTGTGTGTGTGTGCATCCGCGAGCATGGGTGTTGTGTTTGAGTAAAGTTTTTTTTTTTTTAATAAGAGTTTGATGTGTGAAATAATGATGTATGAAAAAAACTGTAATTCACTGCTTTTTGTAATGTCAAGAAAACCAAGGCATTTGCATTTATCTGCCCTGCCCCTTCAGACTGAAGTTATAAGATATGTTTCAGTTCAATCTGCTTTCAAATGAGTTTCAATACAGCGTAGCAATTTGCATATATTAAACCTTAAAGGGGCATGTACAAAACCAGCCTGTTTAATTGTACGGGATAAGGAGAGGTTGTTAAAATGTAAGAATGAATTATGACTGAGTAAGTGGAGCTCAGGGAAACAATGCAAAACAAACGTAGGATATGGACCCTGTGGATTAGGTGATGAGGAAAGAATGGATAACAGCTCAGCTAAATTTCACCCTGCCCACCCCCACCCAGATTCCAATCAGGCCCTGTTTTCCCCCCAAACTACTGTACATTCAGAGCAGGCTGCTACAGTACACTTACTCTGTGCTCTGTTCTGTAATTATCCCGAACCCACAGCAATCCGTTGTATAAACCTTCGCCGTTTCTCTTCTCCCGACCACCGTTTTTTTCCCATCTCTCCCAGTCTGCCGAACCTCTGACCCCTAGTGAAAACGAGATAAAATGTTTGTTTTTCCAAACGCGGTTACAGCGCTCAGTGGTGCGGGGTAAACTTCAAATTAAGAGCGCCAAGCAAAAAAAAAAAAATACAAGAACGAAAAAAAGGCACAACTCCTGCTGTTGCTGGCATCTGGTCTCAACCAGGTCCTCTTTGTCAGCCTCTTTTTTTTGCATACTGGAGCTAAACAAACAAGCGTCTCTTAACACTTTCGTGATTGACTTTTTAAAGGAGGCTAATCAGTAAAGCCAGATGATGCTGCAAATTGGACTAACAGACTCTGCTTCTGTGTTTTTTTTTCCCTCTCTCTTTTTCGGTCTTTTTTTCCAGTCTGTTCCTTTTTAAATGCCTCTAATTTACTCCCCTGCTGTCAGCTGCGATTAGAGAGAAAAGAGGGAAGCATGTAATGCAACAAAGTCACAGCGTTACTGAAGCGCTCTTATTTTAGAGCGTTTTATTTTTTATTTTATGTTATTTTTGTTTATTTTTGTCTAAGCTGAGTTGGAGGAAAGCACATCACCTATGGCAAAGCTTTTTGGTGGGTTGAGCGCTGTGTGCAGTTTTGGAGAGGACCGTGTCCAAACTGGCCATTTGCCAGAATGCATGCATCCATTTTATGTATCAGAGAGAGAGAGTGAAGAGAGAGAATGTGAAAGGGAAAGAGAGAGCGAGACAGAGACAGAGAGAGAGACAGAGAGAGAGAGAGAATGTGAAAGGGAAAGAGAGAGGGAGAGAGAGACAGAGAGAGAGACAGAGAGAGACAGAGAGAGAGAAAGAGAGAGAGAGAGAGGGAGAGAGAGAGAAGGTGAAAGAGAGAGAGTGAGAGAGGGAGAGAGAATGAGTGATGGAGAGAGACAGAGAGAGAGAGAGAGAGAGAGAGATGGAGTTTATTTTTAAAGGATCGCTGCAGGGGAAATAGCACGGTTGAATATTTGTAATCCTTATTTAGGTTTTAAATGAGTTTAGAGATGAGTTTAGTCTCCACCCCACCACCACCACCTTTGTTTTTTTTCTGACATTTCGAAGGTACAATCTGTTCAGCTCTCATAGCCAGTAATCTTTTCTCCACTTTTTCTTCCCTATTTTCAGTCTGTTATTGATGTTGCTTTTGGAGTATAAACTCTTAATGAGGCCCTGTGCCTTTTCCCCTATGCTGGAAACTGTGAGGCAACTCTGCTTTAAAAACAAAAAAAGGGTGAAAAAAAGAAAGTTCTTAATATGAAAATTTTATTTATAGTAAAGCTTGCCCTCATTGCGAATAACACCACCAGACTTCAGCACTGTCAGCATCAGACTTCTCTTATTGATTTTTCAGAACCAAAGGTTCCATCAGTGTTGTGTTTTTTAAAGCATTTTGGCTTTAAAAAAATATGACCCCGTGACGTAAGAAAAATGAATGACGGAAGTGTGCAAATAAACATGGCCCCATTTTAATGGCAGAGAAACCCCACATGTGAATAGAAAGAGCCAGCTAAGAGCAAAGCGGAGGCCCTGCTCTAATAACAAGAACACCATGGTCGTATCTGTGTGTTCAAATAGACCTCAGGAATTTTAAGAGGAAAGAACTGCAGATCTGAATGAGAAGGCACTCTGCTGTGTTAGCAAAGTCCTAATAAATACAGGCCTTCACTCTGTTTCTCTAGGCCTTTTTTCTACTTTTCAACTTTAATACAATATACAGATTAGGACTGGGCATCTGATACTGATCCCCAAGAGATTGTTACCTCCTTTTTATTACAATTCGAAAGGGGGTAATGAGAAAAGTGAGATGCTGGGCATGACATTAATAACATACATTCAGACTGTAGTTACGACAGCCAGTCAGCCGTTGCTGCCAACAGGCAAGAGTGCCTATTGGCTAGACTTGAACAAAAATATCCAATTGCGATTTTTCTGATTAAAATTATGACTTCAATTTTTTATTAAGTATTATTTTATTTTATTTTGTTTTTTTTTTGTAAGTCTGTTTGTCACTTGCATAAATTATCCTAAGCAATAAATAATCCTTGCAAAAATATACTTGCATAAATAAGCCTTAAGGTTTAAGTTAAACTTTAAACCTTAAATTTTGACCTTGATCTTATGTGAGGGGTAGTAAATCTCTTCAGGTGTTTATCCTTTAAGTGCAAAGTCAAAGCTTTTGACTGGTCTAACTTGTCTACAGGCAGATCACAAGTGGAATCATATTCCACTTTAAACTTGATTATATAGGTTTTAAGTACTTCAGAAATTCTAAATGCATAAAATGTTGCAGCTCCTGCAATTTTTTGAACTCTTTCAAATCACAATTTCCATATAAATGATTCCTTCGGTCCTACTAGTGGCCTGTACATTCTAAAACTGATTATTTGAGCCCATTTTACACCAAACCACACTCGCAATCAGTGTAGTCTTTTACTCTGGCCTCCTGAAATGCTGCGTCAGTAATATGTGCTTGATGTGCAGAAATTGGATCTATTTTTTACAGGATGACAAACTTCATAAACCTGGTAAAGTTGATTTAATTGTCAAGCTGAATAAAGTTTCAGGTTATATTAACTGATCTGATGCTGTAAAAATACATGTGCACTGAAAACACCCTTTGCTTCATCTGTGCAATGAAAGTGGGTGGAGTTCAGTGTGAAGCGTCTGTGGTGCAGTGCAGTTAAGGCTTTACACCACGTGTAGTTTTAAATCAGCTTTAGGCACTGAAACTGTTTGATATTTGGTATCAAATGACAGAAATGTTCAGTACTTGGTAGTAGTGAAGTGATTTGGTCGGTACTACAGTCAAAGATTGGGATTTTCTACATTTGCATATTTTTCACTTAATATTTACTAAAAATACTCTCATTCTTTGCTAACAAATACATGTACTCTATGCAGATAATTTGAGTACCTTTATTAGCCAGAAAATATAGTCATTTTTTATGAAATGACCTTCGACCTAGTATAGTTATAGTTATAAACTGGATCACCAGACAACTGTTATTTGATATTTAAAGAAATATTGAGTGACAGTCAATGGGATGAAACATTTGTGCATTTAAAGTTAAAGGACAGTCTAGAATTTGACTTTAGACTTTCCATGTTGTAAAAGAAACTTGTTGTAGTTGATATATTTTTCTTTGTAGTTCACAGTTCACAACTCAACAGCTTTCCAATGCTTAAAAAGAATAAAAATAAAATAAATGGATAAGTGGTAAAAACCTGTGGTGTGCAGAAACTTATAAAAGTAATGAATTTCAAGACCCATCCCTAATACAGATTTTGTTATATTTATCAAGAGCTTGAATGGAAATCTGTGAGCCAAATCAGTCACCTAAAACGAAATCCGTGTGGCTTCTGGTGGATCCTGTATATTTTCACAGCCCCAGTGTCTTGGTGTCAGAGTCTGATAAAACCAGTTCTTTTCTTTCGTGCAAGGTAGTGATGTCCTTTCAGCCTCACCTTTAGATTCAACCTGATCAGCTTGGCCGCACACTTCAAAAAATCGCTTTATTGGCCATTAACTTTGTGTTCTTGTGGAAGTGAAACAGCTGAAAAGGTGTCAGATAAGGAACCGAGTGCAGTGTGAGGCAGTCAAATTAAAAGCCCCTTTAAAAGAGAGGGGACAAAGCACAGCCATCAGCACCGTAAAGAACAAACACTGTCCATAAATGTATCGGCTGAGGCCTTTCTCTCCAAACTCTCTCCTTCAGTAATAGCATTCCTGTGTACTTGTCCTGTCAAATCATCTCCAGCTCTTTTCTGAGCTATTTTTGTAATATTCTATGTTCAGCGTGGAGAACAGCTCTCGGAGACGAGAGAGGAGAGCAGAGCTGCAGAAGAAAACCAAGCCTTCACTCCAGGTAACGCAAGCCTGTCTAAAATGTGTCAGAGTGATATTCTTTTCCGGCAACATTCAGTAGAAAATGCAGTAAAAAAGCAAATGAACATAATTTTCCCCATAGACCAAATGTAGTCAACCAGCCAAGACCATCCTTTGTGTCTGAAATTTTCTTCTTTCGTTCTGTAATGAAGCTGCAAGGTTAATGTAGCCAAGACGTAATGGACTTGTGTGTGTACTGATCAGTGTTATACAAACTAATCAAAAAATGCTATAAACTTAAATCACTTGTTGCAACATGAAAAGCGCAAATGTCAGATACAAAATATCTTCCTGTTTGACTACTTTTGGGGGACAATCAGTGTAAATTTTATTTTTCACTAAGCTATTCCTTTAAATGACTTGATCTTTCACCACACTTCAGGATTTGACTTGTAAAAGTGATCCTAAAGTTCAAACTGGTCTGGACCTGGGTGTTGCATACATGAGTGGGAATGCTTGATAAATAACCTGAAGCACATGACACCCATGGCCAGAAGTGAACAGAATGAAAATGATGTCTGGCACTGACTTGTGCAGTGAGCACTGGATCACGTGCTAGAAGTGCTGGGTGAGAGCACCAGCGCTCCGTCCCAGTGTTACACTCCACGTACGGCAGAGAGCGCGTCGCAACATACAGCTTTTTTTCCTCTTTATGATGGTGCTTTCTCTGTATTCCTGCATGAAATCCATCCAGGGTCTTAATCCAACAGCCATCTGGAATAGCATGCTAAATCAGACATCAAAAGCCTTCCCAAAGCCGCCGGTATTTCGCCCGGAGAATCTAGTTCCTCAAGTGATCTGACGAGTGTGGCACTTCACGAGTGTTACGTTGAGAGAGAGAGAAAGAGAGAGAAAGAGAGAGAGACAGAGAGAGAGAGAGAGATACAGACAGACAGAGAGAAAAAGAGAGAGGCTAAAGACCTGGAGTGCATGTACGCCAAAGCCTCGGGGGCATGCGTGGGGTGATGCTTTCATGTGCCTCGAACATGGAAAGACAAAAACACAGCAGCACACACACACGCGCCGGGTCTGTAAACGTTACCCTTGTCATTTGTGGCCAAAGTGTGAAGAGAGAGAGAGAGAGAAAGACAGTAAGAGAGACAGACAGTAACAGAGGAAGGGAGGCAGAGGTCCAGTGGCAGTACAGTGTGAAAGGAGAGAAATAGAGAGAAAGGCCCAGTGACAGTTATGGGTTGATGAGAATGGAGAGAGAGAATAGTGCTCCAGCGCTCGGATTAGAAGCGTAACAGCTGGTGTACAAAGCCAGGATACAAAAACCTCCAACAAGCCCCTCAGGCTCATCATTCGCTTATACAGCCACAGTAACACACACACACGCGCGCACACAGCCTCAAAGCCATTTATACTGAAACACACACTCACATGCCCATATCTCAACATACACTTATTCTCTCACATAGACATATTCATATAAGCAGTAATAATAATGATAATAAGAAAAATGCTTTTGATACAACAAATTGTATAACTTCTGTATAGCCAAAGACTAAAAAAAGCCACAATAAGAGACACACACAAACACACAAATAGTCAAGTCAGCTTTCTGATAAACCTGATGAACTCCAGTGGCCTAAAGCTAAATTAACTCAAAGTTGTAGTGAAGTTGACTGCCTAGTACTGACATTTAGATTTACAGTGTGTACGTTCCTGTTTTACAGTGGCTATAATGTTATAATTTAGAACCGAATAGCAGTCATATAGGTCCCTATTGCATTCCACTCCTATAACACTTAGATTACACTCATATAACACCATTTAGCACAGCACTCATACTGCACCATATACCACTATATAGAATAGCACTCAAATCTCCCATGTAAAGTACTTAGAATCATACAGCACCATATACCACTAACACAGCACTTGCGCAGCACCATTTAACATAGCACTCATAGAGTGTCATATAGCACTCATATAG
Organism: Brachyalestes nurse; assembly: GCA_037974405.1. Taxonomy (NCBI): domain Eukaryota; kingdom Metazoa; phylum Chordata; class Actinopteri; order Characiformes; family Alestidae; genus Brachyalestes; species Brachyalestes nurse. The sequence goes on from JBBPCY010000109.1 coordinate 23,215,475, forward strand.
CATATTACTCATATAGCACTCTACTGTACCAATATATCACTCAAATACCACCATATATCACTCATACGGCACACATAAATCATGTACGTAGCATTCTTGTAGCACATGTATCATATACGTACACCATATAGCCTTAATATAGCGCTCTTATAGAAATACCAGTCACTGGAAAACATGCTCACCATTACTTAAATACTGTTCATTCCCCATTTCATAAATCTCATATATTGAACATAAACTGTAGCAGTCTGTTCTGGATTCACTAATATGTGATTTCATGTGATTTCTAATATGCCTTTTTAGCCTATAGCAGTTTAGCCCCACCCATTCATGTGGACGTTATAAGCCTGGACTGCTTTTTGAATAGGGCTCAGTGTAGGGTGGCCAATCAGAACAGACCACATTTACATATATCAGTATATATTGATATATCTACGGAATGAAAGGAGGTTGGAAAATGTTATTGTAAAATAAATTAAAAATCTCTCTCTCTCTCTCTCTCTTTCTCTTTTACCTTACATACACATACACACACACACAAACACAAACAGAAGGAAGGAACCAGGGCAGGATGGTACATGTGTTAGCACTGATTATGACTTTCTCTCCTTGCTGGAGAGTGTGTGTTTGTATCGTTTAGCCTGAAGGGCCTCTTTGAGTCACCACCAGTAAAGTCTCTGACCCTTCTCTTTTAATACATCAGGCTTTTAAACGTGTAGCTTGAGTTAATGAGGAATTACAAGATGCAAACTGTAACTTTCTCCAAGGACCTCTACCCCAAAACACAGACACACACAAACTTTGCTTTCAATAAGGCCTTGCCTCCGGGTTGATTTGTGGCAGAGGCAGAGCCGCATGTGGGTGGCTATGCTGGCAGCGGCGGCAACTGCCTGGTGTTCATTGAGTTATTAAAATAATCTTCAGTGATTAAAAATGCTAATTTCCTTCTGATTCGTTTTGAGAGTTTACATATTTAGTTTTATTAAGCAAATCAATTATGCAACAAATGGAACAAGGCGCAGCTGATTGAATCGTTTGCATGACTCGCCTCTGTGAAGCCGATTTGTTTCGGGACACAGAATCCGATTATGTTTACGAAGAGAAATCAAATAGGACAGAGGCCAGGATGCCTCCAGCTGTACTGGGATGCTGCTGGAGTAACCCGGGGTTGATTCTGATGTAACTGATACTTGTAGGTGCGTAAGGGTAGGACCTGTAGACCTGAGGCAATAACATTTTGCACTAAATGTCCATCTAGGGACCTGTTAACTCTGGAATGCCGTAGCGATCAAATTTACAGTTTTCTTTCTTGACCTAAATGCAGTTGATCAGGCGAGACATGATTGGCATCTGTTTTTCTTCTAAAGTTTTGCACAGGAGCTACAAGTCTGATGTAGTGGACAAGTAATGGAAGGTTATAGCCCACAGTCCTGGGCAGAAGGGATGCCTTGATCATCACACATGTCCCTCAAACCATGTCTAATTGTGAAGTAATCACATCTCCTGTAGCACATACAGTTATTTATAGGAATGGACAAAAGTTCAGACCAACTTCAGGCTGCCAAAAGAGTGTCAGTGTTTTTAGCTCTATGCTGCGTATTTTTGCCCATTGTTAAAGATAAGAAAAAGGGTGGGCAGTATGACATTGCTTTCCATCATAGATTACATCATAGGACACTACCAGTCATTCGGTTTTGCTCACCACAGGTTCTTACAACTCTTACAATTTCATAAACTGTAGATTCTTATTCTTGTTACACATTGGAAAGTTGTAGAGTGAACAACTCTATATGAAACACACTAGTTAACTGTTTCATCCCATTGATTGTTGCTTGATAAAGATACTTAAATGGTGAACATACTGGACATTTGTTCATTAGTAAAGAATATTGAGTGTATTTCAGTAAATATTAAGTGTGTAACATGCAAATGTAGAACATCTCAGTCATGAATGCTTTTCTGAGCGTATCATGGATATCGTCAGTATGCAGAGAACTATATATCATGATGCATATTGTGTGTAAAATGTCTTAAAGTTCTGTGATGTTGTATTTTTGCCATATCGCCCAACCCTAGATAGAAGTGCAGCATAACAGAATCAGCCTTCAGGCGTCGAAATGTCTTTGCAGGTCAAAAAATTGCTCTTTTTTTTGAAGGATCACTTTAAGTACCACCGTGTCCTCCATCTGCATCAGTTAAAAGGTACAGTACACTTATAGGATTTTATACCCCCTCCTGGTGTGTCGTGCTTGTGCAAGCATGTCATGTTCCTCACGCAAATGAATAACACATGTTCTCCAGCAACCGAGGGTGATCAGACCTTATTGGGCGGAGCGGTCCGCCAGAGCCTAAAACGGACTGTAATGCAGAGCCGCTCAGATATTTAATATGGCATCTGATGGTGAGGTAGAGCTAAGCCTTGATTATATGCCTCACACAATGTCCAATCTGTTCCACCTGCCATCATATCCCCTGCCCTTCACTTTGACCTTTCGCTCAGCCACTTAGTAGCCCGTTCTAGCACAAAAACAAGACGAGCCATGATAAAGAAAGGTTTAAAAGGACTCGGGAAGAATGAGATTCACTTTTCTGACGGCGACTCTATTTTGATTTTTCCTCCTAGAGGGAGTGTTCGCGAGTGTGTAAAATATTTGTGGTTGTCTTTACTATGATTGGCCCAGAACAGAAGCTTCTAAGGGATTCTGTTGTGGGCTTGGCAAGTCCTCCAAATCCACGGGTGAGGTTTGATGGCTGTTCCTTTGACTTGTAAGATGGCTGCCAGTTTCCTGGACACACTCTCTCTTACTCTCTCTTTCTCACACTCTCTCTTTCTCTGTACCTCTCTCTCTATTTCAATCTTCCCTGTTCCTCTACTTAAGCAGTGACATTAATATAAAGCAAGCATGGGAGCAGGGGGGCTCTATAAGTTATCACTCTATCATCTCTTCACATTTCTACTCAGCCAATCCTCTCTGGAAGCTGGCAGCCTCAGCCCTGAAGTCTCAGCAAATTAAGAGAAAGCTTTAGAGAGCTTGGCACAAATCCAGCACTTTTTTTCCCCATTCCATCATTTTTCTTTTTTCCATCCAGTGGTCAAATTAAAATCTCTCTCTTTTTTCCTTATTTTCCTTTAGTGGGGTCAGCTCTTTTACTCTTTTATTGGTAGAGGTGGATGTGTGTGTCTGAGAGAGAGAGAGAGAGAGAGAAAGAGAGAGAGAGAGAGAGAGACTGACTGACATTGTAGGAGAGACTATTTGTTTGTCTTAAAGGCAGACAGACACACCCTTAAATGCTACATGCATTTTTGGACCCCTTAGCCAGCCAGTGCTTTTAAAACCAGCAGAATGTACTTTTTAGGATTTAATTCTGTACTTTTTATAGGACTTTATGCACCTCCTCTTCACTCTCCTAGTCTGCACTGCACCTGCCTGCCTCTAGAAGGCACGTGTGAGGCTTTTTATTTACTCTGAAGTTTCGGAACCCATGCTCCCTGAATGCAGCTACTCTTGGATAAAGGTCTTACAAACTCGACATAGCTTTAATGTAATGACCTAAAGCTAATCTAGTTGCTTCTAGGAAACTATGAAGTCATCTAACATGTTTGATAAAATCCTAAACCTTATGGTCTGCTAAAATCTAATATTAGAGTTGAACCTATCTTGGCCAAAGTGGAAATATGACAAATGTTAACTTTTACTGGGCGCCTAGTGGTTAGTGAGTTCCCCTGCAATCAGAAGGCCATGGGTTCAAATCACAGGACTGCTGGTGGCCCCACTGAGGTACCCTTGAGCAAGGTACCGTCCCCACACCCTGCTCCCTGGCCGCAATGTTGCTGGCAGCCCCCTGCTTCACTTGGTGAATGGGTTAAATGCAGAGAAAGAATTTCACACTGTTCACACTGTGTGCTGTGGTTTGTACACATGTGACTATAAGGGGCCACTTTACTTATTGTATCTGCATGCCAATCAAGTAGCAAAGCAAGCTGAGCTAAACATTTGTTCATCTGTTTATGTTCATCTCTTTATGGGTACATAGCAGTTTGTGAGACATATTATATATATTTAATTGCCATTTTTCACACCGTGTGACAATGGGTGTTTCTGCTAGAAATGATAACAGTAGAATCAACGCAAATAAACAAGAAGCAGTAAAATTATCTAGATGTATTTTGTAAAAAAGTAGTTGATATTGTGTGAGCTGTGAGGAGAACACAGGTTCGGTTCCAGATTCCTCCTCGGTTCCTTCAGTCGTGGTTTGGATTTATGAAACTCCATCAGCAGCTCCTGATTTAATCTAATGAAGTACTGATTGAGTCAAACAATGTTTCTGGTGAAACTACAAGTAATAATCGACTTTCAAAAGGAACACATTGATTTACTGTTCATAAAACTCACTATTTACTGTATAATATTATTTGTAATTATTCTATTTAGTTTTATATGTTTCTTTAGTAATATTAATGTGAAAAAACCCGGTTCATCTAAAAGGTTTTAAATATTATTTCTGCAGATGCGGAAGACTCTTGCACAGTACGGTATATGTATGTATGTATATATATGTGGTGTATGTGTGTATTGTCATACTTGTATGTATCTAGTCATTCTCTTGTGCTCCAGGCCTTCCAGATGTCTCACACATAGCAAGCTCTTGTGTGTGTGTTTGTGTGTGTGTGTGTGTGTGTGTGTGTGTGCACATCTGCATGTGTGTGTGTATGAGTGTGTGTTCAGACTGGTCCCTAAATGGGTCACTCAGCCTATATCACCCAGCCCACACACACAATGACCCCACTGTTCTGCCCTTATTACTACTCACCAGGTGGCTCTTTGGCAAAGCCATCGCCAAATAACACTCACTCTTTCTCACTCATAGACACACACACACGCACACCCATCCACCCCCACACACACACAAATGAGCTCACTAGACATGTATGTACACACAGTTAGGGGACTTTGTATACACACGAGGGAAATGACCTGTGCTTTAAGTATCTTAAACACAAATGCATTAATAAAATATTACATCACAATTGTGTCTTCCAGTTTACTTAATTCAGCAGAAAGGGAGTTATTTTTCATGCCTTTGGAATGATACACAGTTGAATCGCATAAATCCAGTGCATCATTTGTTTGGTTTGTTCACGCTGAATATTAAAGATCTTTCATGCAGAAGTTGAATCGGGAAAGGTTGGTTTGTGGGGAAGTGGAAACTTCTGCATCAACTTATTTCAATATAAAAAAAAACAGGCCTCTAAAACACTTCATTTCACAGATAATTACCCGTTAAGAACATGGTTTGCTTCTAACCATGCTGTCCCAGAAAGAAACTGGAATCGGCTGTCTGATTTTGGAGAGAGAGTTGGTGTCAAACACAAGCCAATTATGTCTCCCAGCAAATCAAATAATCGTAGAGGCGTGACAAGGCGGGATTTTCTGCTGTCAGGCAAGCCTTTTTATGGTGTTCATCGTAAAAAAAAAAACACCACCAATCAGTTTCACACCATTCAGAGCCACAATGAGACTGCAGCACGTCCAGCCATCCTTTCAGACCCAGACAGGGCTGGAATTGAGTTGAAATTAAAGTGGATATAGAGGGCCCAGATTGAGAAATCCATGCATGTGTGTGTGTGTGTGTGTTGACTTAGATCTTGACAGTGTATCAGGACAAGCCTGTGTGCGTTCATGTGTTGATCTGTGTTGGTCAGTGATCACTTACACGAAGCTGTGATGGTAATTTAAAATGGACTTTTTACTGTCACTTACGTTTCTTTTGTTAATATTTCTCTGACTGGAGAGCAAAATAAGGTAATGCAGTTCTCCCTAATGCAGCAAAGAAAGGTCCATTGCTTGCATGTTCGGTGATTGTGTGTGTGTGTGTGTGTGTGTGTGAGAGAGAGAGAGAGAGAGAGAGAGAGAGAGAGAGAGAGAGAAAGAGAGAGAGAGATTTTGTAGGATGCATGCAGTGTTGCACGTTTAGGGTTATGAGGCTGGAGCCGGAACATAGAATGAGTCACCTAAAACAACACAGCACTGTTTATGGGTATTCTCTCACACACACAAACTCATACACACACATTCGCTAAGCTGTCTCCTGGGTGGCCTTTCTGAATGCCATTTTGGACGACTGAATCATGTGGCACAGGCTGTGGCATTGTGTTGTGTTACCGGCAATGCATGTTTTCCTCCGACACATCAAACTGCTAACGCTCAAATTTATTGCTGTTTTTAAAACGCCCTCATAATCGAGAATTTCCCAATCCATTTACGTTTATAGAGCATTTGAGGTCATTTCACTATGCGTCGCGTTTAAGGTCCAAGACCTTAAAAGATAACCACTCTGGCAAAAGACACATTAATGTGTTGTGTGTTATATTTGTCTACTGACCCATAACAATGACATAAGTATATTGTCACTGTTTTCAGTGAATAATAACTGTGTGTGAAGGCCCACCCGTGCTCACGTGGTGATTTCCCTCACTGCAGGTGTACGACAGAGAGCTGGAGAAAGTTGAGGGTTTTGAGAAGCTGGCTGATTTCTGTCAGACATTCAAGCTTCACCGTGGACGAACTCAGGATGAAGGCGAAGACCCCTCTGTGGTTGGCGAGTTCAAGGTGGGCCCTTTAAGAACCCGTACATGACCCTAAAACTTAGTCACGCAATGACATGCTAATAATTTGAGTTCTGTTGTTTGTTTTGCTTTTATCTTTGCTAATGTTTGAGGGACAATTTTTTTTTGTTTTTAAAGAGAGAGCGACTTCATGAGAGAGCCAGATGAGAAAAGCGATGCTTATTAATGGGCCCATGCAGTGACTGTGGAGGAAAGTCATTAGAGACTGGCCCTTCCTTTTCAGCTGGCCTCATACACTCCTCTTGGAGCTAGAACTGGAGTCTGGTCTTTGTCAAAGTGTGCCTTAGACCAATTATTTAATTCAGAGCATGCTTTTAATGTTGAATTAGAGCAACGCGGCATTCTCTGTAAAAAAAAATGCTTTGTTCGTTTTCATTTGAGCTGTTGGAACTTTCCAAAGTTACATTTTTCTGAATGTTTTACAAAAGAATTACATGAAAACAAATCATACATTTAAAACCATATGTGGAATGACTTGTTTAGATGTGTGCCATTAAAAATGAGAGTTCCTAAGTGGAGGTTGAAAGAAAAAAAAATCTTTACAGAACACTAACAATATGTGAGGCTTCTTTACATTTTGTTTACAAAATGTAGTGTAGGATGTAGTTGACAATATACTGATGCCACAACTTTCTTGTTACACAGGGCATGTTCAAAATCTACCCCTTACCCGATGACCCATCTGCACCTTGCCCCCCTCGACAGTTTCGTCAGCTGCCCCCTAATGGCATTGAGGACTGCCTGGTACGCATTTATATTATCCAGGCCTACAACCTGCAGCCCAAGGACGCCAATGGCAAGGTAGGCTACCATTGTCATAGGTATAAGACTGCTACATCACTAAGACCCTAAGACTGTATCCTGTTTTTATCAAATAAATGATTACATTTTGTCATTTTACCCCATTTGAAAATGCCTTTTACCTTGTTTGAATATTTCTTCTACCCAGCCTGAAACTATAATGCATTTTTATTCCATATGATGTATCTTCAAGAGAAACATGGTATCAAGAGCGGGTATCAGAGCAAACTGAGTATTTATGCTCTGTGATTGGTGGGAGAGGGAAGTGAAATAGGATATCATTGTTTTTACCACCTGTTGGTGCACAGTGATTTTCACATTGTTCACGTTGTGCTGTGGTGTGTTCACGCGTGACTATTAGGGTTAATAAATAAATAAAAAGTACCCAGATTGGTCTCAAATGCTTTGAATCCTGTTATATTAAAATATTTTGCAGTTACATATGTTATTTTATCCTTCTGTTCTACCTTTTTGAGATGTGAGGGTTCCTTCTTTCTTTCTTCTTGCTCAAGTCACACCAAACCGGTGCGGCCTTACGAACTTTGTAATCTTGCCAGATTATTTTCAACAATACATTTTACAATGATATATTACTACTAGTGTGCTGCTGTATGAGTACTCACCATACCGTACACACACCGTAGGAGATCCATTACTGAACCAAAATAAGAAGGCAGCTTTTTTTTCCCGATGGCTGTAAAGCCTCAATCACACACAGCCTGCTGCCCACTGGCCTGGCCACAGATGGGCTGTCCTGTCTGTCATTAGCTGTGGACATGCATGGATGACGTTCTGTCATTACCTACTCGAGCCAGGAGTTATGATATGGAACATTTCGCACCTACACTTACAGCCTACGCTGAACCTTGCAATAATCATAATGAGTTTGATGCATTTTCCACCGTCTTAAGGAGAGAGGTGATGGCTGGAGTGAAAAAAAGAGGCTGTTTGCTGTGTGTGCTTAACACTGATGGAAACGTTACAGCTTGAGTGTGTCTGTGTCACTGCAAGCACTTAAATGATTATTTTCCCTCTTTACACAGTGTGACCCCTATGTCAAGATTACACTGGGGAAGAAGTCAATAAATGACCATGACAACTACATTCCCTGCACCTTGGACCCCGTTTTTGGAAAGTAAGGGACTTTCTTGCTTGCTCCTTTCTTCCATTTCTATTTCCACACCTCATCCACACATATAGTGACTACTTTAGAAAAGGTATCTATATATTGCATTGTTTATTTGCTTGCTGTTGGAACTTTTGCTACACCAGCAGGGGTCGCTATTCTCATAGCAATGGCCACAGCATGATTACTGTAATACTTAATGTGTCACTCATTTGACTGTGATAAGTTAAACACGAAGCTGATACAAAACAGATAACTCCACCACAGGGAGATGGTATTAGTAAGAAAATGAAACGCTATAGACAGAATGAATGAACCAATGATTCTGTTTTAAGAGAGTGAGTTAGGAGAGTGGATGAGTGATGTGTCTTTCTGTTCAGGATGTTTGAGCTGACGTGTACACTGCCTCTGGAGAAGGACCTGAAAATCATGCTCTATGATCATGACATGCTTTCTAAAGACGAGAAGATTGGAGAGACTGTCATTGACCTTGAGAATCGATTTCTCTCTCGTTATGGTGCTCGCTGTGGCATGCCCCAGTCCTACTGTGTGTAAGTGCACACTCTCACACACAGGTTTATTTTGCTGCTGTAGGTTGTGTGTGTCTGTGTCTGTGTGTCTGTGTATATGAATATATTTACATGAGGGCTGCACTATATGGACAGAATATTAGTGTTGCGATTATACTGCTCCATTTTGTGATTGATGCCTTTGAATGTAATAAAGGGTCTGTATCATTACTTTTCCAGAATTTAAAATGCATAAAGTATGTAAATGTTCATAGTTCATACATGGAAACCGAGCTGCAACAACAGCCGGTTTTCAAATCCGTTTTGTGATGTCACAAAAGCCACACATTTCCTCCTTATTCAGGCTATAGCAGTGTAGCCCCGCCCATATAGCAGTTTAGCCCCGCCCACAGAGTGTTGCAGCCCCGTATTGTCTTTTGAGTGACAATTCAGTACAGATCAGTCAATTGAAAAAGACATTGTTTACATACAGCAGCCTTAAAGGTATAGTAACAAACAGCCTGTTTTATCCTGTGATTGGAAATTTGTCATATAAGAGTGAGCTATGATGAAATCTTTTTGGTACACAAAGCCACCAAACAGGGAAATTAAATAAAAGAAAAATGTAGGATATGGGCACCTTTAAAACACCTCAGCCATTCAGTGTCTTTGGCAAGAGTAAATTGTCTTTTGTTGAATTAGAAGAACGTCTCGGTTTATCAGAACATCCTGTAACATTCACCCAGAGCTGTGATTGGTCACCTTGTCGGAAACACTGTGATTGGTCATATTGTATATTTCACCACTGAGGAGAATGATCATCACAATAATGACTAACAGAGTTTATTTTTGCATATATATATTTATTTTAGGGCTGCACAAAATATCTCCTGTTAATCCACTGTAGTACTACCAATTTATAATATATCCCATATGGCATATGTATGTATAAATACTTATATGTAACAATATATGTATATATATATATATATCCCATACCTCAGTAACCAACAAGAACTTAAAACACAAAATCAGCATCTGGTTTTCTTAAAAGAATGAGGGTATTTTTGTCCTGAAAATGAAAATGAAAACAAAAACTGGATCAGTCACTTCAATTTCACACTGCTTTTAAGTCAGTTCAAAGCATGCTTTAAGCAAAAATATAAAAAATCACAATGTCTTCCAAGGCACCTCAACTAAAGTGACATTTTTACCATTACACAGGCCTACTTCTGCCTACTGACATTTACAGTTTAAATAAAAACGCATAAACCTTTGCTGATCTAGCAAAAAGTTTTTTTGTGTGTGGCGGTGTACTTGAGTGTAACAGTTCAGTATCATGTGGCTGTTCTTGCCATGTTCTCTAGGTCTGGAGTGAACCAGTGGAGAGACCAACTAAAACCCACTCAGCTGCTCCAGCGCCTGTGTCAGAGGAGAAACTACAAACTGCCCATCTACAAGCAGGACAGAGTGTACTTCCGAGGTCATGAGTACACTTCTGCAGACCTGGGTCAGTCAGATATACACATACATTTTACATTACCACTTTACATTACCACCAAGTCACATTTTCAATCCGCCAGTACAACGTGCGTGTGTATGTGTGTGTAAAGCAGACGTTATTTCTGCGTACATAGACTGCAGGGTGAGAAATGGAGGTGGAAGTCTTTTCTTTGGACCTGCTGACTGCATTCATCACCAGTAAAAGCTAATCAAAGCATCGGCCCCAACTCCATCAGATCTTCCGTCATTAAAAAGCGAATGGAGCGCAAGATTGGTTCTGTGAAATCACTGGCAGAAAGAGAATAATGTATACGTCCCAGACGCTCACCATATATCATATTGGTGTGTATGGAATTGCAGGGGACTTGGGGAGACTGGGTGGCAGTTCCTACTTGGGCGCTATCAGCGGAAACAATGACCTGCTCCTCAGTGTAAAAAAAAAAAAAAAACACGCAATAGAGTCTGTATAAATGTACAACCCCCTGACATGGCCATTTATCACAGCAGATACTGTATGTGACTCCTGCTAATTTTACAATCCCACCCCTTCACTTCCCTTTCTTTTCTTGAAACGAGAGAAGCTAGCAGCAACTACTAGGTTGTGATTAGCATTCCACTGTGATGAACCCACACTAATTTGGCTCATTTTGCTAACCCATTCTCCCTCGTACCTTTTTTCTCTGTATTCTTCCCATTTCCTCTGGCCAAAACCCCAAACAGATATTCAGATCAGTGCAACAAATCCTTTTTTTTCCCTTTTTTTTTGGTAGCAAGGTAAAGCGCACAGCGCCTGAGGGAGGCTAAGCGCTCTGGCAGCCATCTTTCCAAGGTCAGCTCCAGATTTACAGTGCGCTAGTGTATTAGCCTGACCCAGCCAAGGTCAACACTGCGGTGGGCTCCTCCACCTCCAGCTCCCATGTCTCACCACCGAGGAAAACTACTTCTCTTTGTTTCCCCCCATGTATCTGCGGCAACCCACGCGTCGGAGCGATTGTCAGGTGGCCATTTTGGGATTCCAGCTTCGCGGCTTGAGATCGTCTTCCTCCACTCCTCTCATCTTCCTCTCCTCTCCGCACGCTGACCATGTTTCCCTCAGGGATGTGACACAGGGTTTGAAACCATAAACTCAACAGAGGAAGGTTTCTTTCTTTCTGTCTTGGAAAGGGGAAAATCTGCTCTTAGATCAACAGCGTTGAAATCAATGCGTCATCCAAAGATCCGAGAAGGATAAACAATTCAGACTGTAGAAATGAAATGCTTCATGCATTTACAGCACTGTTTTTTTCTTTTCCCAAACTCTCGTCGATGACTTTATGAAGCTGTGTTTCAATGCCCCAAAGCACTATATCTTAAATGTGAGGCTCATGTAACTATTGTTTATATACATAAAATTCTATTATGGTGAATTTTCTATCTTCTGCACATCACTTTTTCAGAACTAAAAGCTTCACTTTGCTTCAACTACAAAAAATTTGGCTTCTTCCTGCTAGGCACAATAAATATACATGCTGCAGATTCTGGAAACTACTTACGTGCATACATGAACCTATTTATTGCCCATGTACACCACAATATTGCTGTAGTGTTGATGGATCTCTCTGTCACTCCATTGCTTCCTTAGATGAGGCAAAGCTATCCTGCCCTCACCTTGGCCCACTGGAGGAGCAGCTGGCTCTGCTGGTGCTGAGGAGGCAAGGTTTGGTGCATGAACACGTGGAGACCAGGCCTCTTTACAGCCCCCTGCAACCTGAGATAGAACAGGTACCATACATAGGCTTTCATAAGAGCTACAGCACTATTGAGTTAAACAGCACTGGGTCAGGGTTAAGGTTAGAAATTTTGTGAATGTTTTGACTTAAGTTGCTGTTACTGTCAGAATGGGTTACTTGAATACAAGTAAAAGTAATAATCAAGGAAATTACTCGGGTGAGTTACTTTCTTGTGCGTCTATAATCACAACCTGAAAATATTCATGACTTGACTTGGCGATCACAGTCTATTAATGTCCAACGAAGTAGTTTAGAATCCATTACTAATTATAGTTTGTTAGTGTATTTAAGTCTTTTTGTTTAGCCTGATGACTTGATTACTGCTTGTTAGTTTTTACTAAACAAAAAGCTTATATTAACTTAAGTAGATAGCTTACAGGCAATAAGCATACACATCTTAATAAATAGCTCTCTCTGTCTATATGTATATTCTATAACCAGAAAACAGTACCTGTTTCTCTAACATTATAGTAATGCGATTTTCTTCTGATTGGTTTAGAAACTTACGTTTGTTTTCACTCTGTAACAGTCCTTAATGATTAAAGTCGTTTATTATAACTCAAGTAAAGGTAAAATGTTATGATTTAATTCCACTCAAGAAAGCACAGTCATAGTGTAAATTATCAAGTCAAGTGTAATCTCCTTATGTCAGGCCTGGTGTAGTCTTAGCCTTACCATGCTATATACACCTAACTGTACTGATAGGTGCATGTATAGTATATGATGTCGTACATTGATATCTGATTGGGTTTTGTATTTTTTTTAATTCAGGGCCGCTTACAAATGTGGGTGGATCTTTTCCCTAAGTCTTTTGGCCCCCCAGGGCCACCTTTCAATATCGCTCCACGAAAGGCGAAGAAGTAAGTCCAAAGATCTAAATGTCACAAAACAGCCCAATTGTACGTCTTTTTTATTTTGCTCAAGTCAGTCTTTACCTCTCGCATAGGTTCTTTCTACGCTGCATCATATGGAACACCAGTGATGTCATACTAGATGATGTCAGCGTGACTGGGGAGAGGATGAGTGACATTTATGTGAAAGGGTATGTCTGTGTGTCATTTTGCATATTGAATCTGCTTGGCAGAGGCTGGTCCTGTTTCCCATGTCACAGGTTTGTTGCTTGTCTGTTGCCAGTGTGACTAATAGTAACAGAAAGACGCTAAAGAGATCGAACAGTGGCAACAAACACGGTTGCAGGGCAACGGGAGCCATACATCAGACCTGGTGACATTGTCTTAGTGGAAATGATGTGTTGTGTAATTATTTGCTACGGATTTTGTTTTTCACTCACAGCTGGATGCATGGACACGAGGGGAACAAGCAGAAAACAGACGTGCACTACCGCTCGCTCGGCGGCGAGGGCAACTTCAACTATAGGTTCCTCTTCCCGTTCCATTACTTGCCGGCTGAGCAGCTGTGTACCATTGATAAAAAGGTACATTTTAAACAGAACATGTGTAGTCCATACACATGTATTGTGTGTTGCTTTCAGTCAAGGCCAGTTTAAGCTAGTGTTATTTTGTCCTATACTCTTAAGAAAATTTGTCATCATGGCCATGTGGACTGTATGATATGGACAAAATTTCATGATATGGACAAAATTTCATTTCATGTTTCATATCACAACCAAATGACAACATTTTCACCTCGAAATACCAAGCAGGGCAGGGACAAAACACGTTGTTTTAAGTAAATAAATAAATAAGCAAACAAACACAGTAAAAATAAATAAAGCTATGGCTACATATATACATATAGCATATGTCATAATAATGTCTCAATAAACCTAGAATCCCTTTTAGGTTTCTAACAGTGACAGTGTTGTCAGTTATGACTGTGCATGATAACTTAGTGACCTTGCATACTTTGCTAGCTGGAATCTCTGTAGATCATCAAATCTTAGGTTACACTCCACACAACATTAGTGAACTGCATACGTCCTCACAGTCAACGTAAGCTCACAGACATGTTTACTGTTTTGGAAATGACTCGCTCCTCCACCTGAAATGGAGATTTGGACTTTGAAAACCTTTTTGTTGTGCCTGTAGGCTAGTGGTCCATGCACTAAAGGAACACTTTGACTTTGACAAATTTTCCACTTATCCCAGATGTGTATTTTGACATGTTTGGAGTCCAAATATTGCTTCTTTACTTTACACCTCGAGCTACATATCTTATGTTATTAACAAACACAAAAAGCCAACTGTGATCCAGACTGTTTCAGTAAGTACTTTCCTTACAAAGTCACAAAGTTCCCTAAATTACATCCATCAGCGAATTTGGGCCACGTTAACAAAGATGTGGTTTAAGCGGGCTGAGAAACGTTTTGATGAAGTATTTTTATGAAAAATTACTATGGGGTGACTTTTGATGTCTAGGGTTTGTTAGAAGTTTCACAAATTCTGTACTAAAGAAGCAACATTTGGAATCAAGATATATCTTGGTTGATCACTAATATTTGGGGAATGTGGAAAATAAACTAATCCTTTTTCAAGAGTGGAGATTATTTCCTGTATTATTTCCTTATTTCCTAAGTGTCCTATAATCTGTCAGAATGTTGTAGGTCATTGCCCAAGTACTTCGATAAGTGGTAGTTCAAATTCCCACTTGTCTCCATGGACATCTCTTCATCAACATCACCCTAAATTTAGAAAACCAGAAAATTGCTGTCTCCTATGTTGAGTTTCTGGCCTGTGTGAATAGTGAGGCATCCAATAAGGAGTCCTTTCATGGAATATGCCTCAGGAACATGTAAGAGAAAAGAATCAACCCTACCATGACATGCAGTTTATTTAATCATTTCAGACATAATAGAGGGCTGCCAGTCTGTCAACCTACTTTGTTACCCCACTTTTCAGTTCTAAAGTATCTTATCATTTATTGGTTATCACAATATCAGCCTGTTCGTAGTGGTATTGTAACATTGCTGATCACTTCATTATGGCTGAGAGAAACTCTTTTCCCTAGAGGCATGACAGCTGTTTTGAATTTCATTTGGTCTAATTTCAAGTGCTTATTTTTCAACCACAGATTAGTCAGTTACTGATGTTCCAGTTTATGGCCTTTAACTCTTTTAGGGATGACACAAACAATGGTTTGTTATGTTCATAATGTGATTGCTTGTTGAAAGTATTTGATATGTAAAGACTATGATTTAACAGAGCTGATTTGTAGATTTTTATTTTATGTATTATTTATTTCATTTAAGCCACACACTGCCTTTTTAAACAAGAAAATGCATGAATCGAAAATGCATTTCTATTAGAGGGAAAAAAACCCTCACATATCAGTTATGTTTAGTTATTATTCAGACTGACAAATCAACCAATCTGAATGAGCTTGTGCACACTCACTGAGAAAAAACTGCATTTAGCACATCTTTTATACAGTCTGGAAAACATGATAGTCCACAGAAAGCATGGCTTACCTTCTACTATGGCCAACATGGACACGCACACACTGTAACTACTTTAGCAACAGATTGAAATGATTTAAATGAGCGGTTGCCAAAGAAGCCGTTCATTGCCAAAGGCGAGTCGTTCAGTTTGATAAGGATGAACATGTAGGGTGTCATAAACCAACAGCAGAGTTCTGCTCCCAGCAATCTGGGACCCTTAAGCAACTGGCTGCGCTTTGTTGCCCGCACGCCAGCCTTGGCTGTAGATAAGTAGATTGATCTTGACATCTGTCAGCCATTGAGACATGTACAGAACATTTATTGGGATAAAATTAGGTAGTGATTAGTAAACAGATTTCTGCAGCTGCTAGAGTCTTCAGTCTTATCAAAGAGGCTGATATTCAGTTAAAAAATGAAATAGTGTTCTGCCATACCAGGGTCAGCTGTCAGATTGAGCGCTTAGCTGGAAGCTAATTGCAGCGTACACTGCCCATGCTTTAGCCAGGTTTTCTGGGCAAGTTCTCAAGACTTAACTGATATTAAAGCTGCCACAGACAGGTTGTGCTTGATGGAAATCCTTGAAGCAGACAGGTGCAGAACAACAAATTGTCTGAAACTTCAGACATTGGCTAGCTACGCCCCACCTCCCAAAACAAGATCTTGTCATGTAAGAGAAGTCTTGTCAAAGCATAAGTGCCCTCTTCCAAGCCAAGACTGGCTCTGGGAAAACTGCAGTGATGGACAAAAGCACTTAGAGTGAGGTTCTGGCAGGCAAAAGAGCAGTTATGGTGAGATTTAAGATAGCGGTTCCACTGCTTGACAGATCCAGTTTTGGCCCTGTTCTGGACCCCACAGCTTTCGAGGTGATATGTTAGGCCTGCGTGATAAAAAAGAGGATAATCTCAGGCAAGCA
This sequence comes from Brachyalestes nurse, assembly GCA_037974405.1. Taxonomy (NCBI): domain Eukaryota; kingdom Metazoa; phylum Chordata; class Actinopteri; order Characiformes; family Alestidae; genus Brachyalestes; species Brachyalestes nurse. The sequence goes on from JBBPCY010000109.1 coordinate 23,232,121, forward strand.
TTTCTTTTTATATCCATGAAATGAGCTTGGGATATTCAGGCAAAGAGAATTTATGTTCCTCAGTCCAGTTTTTGCAGCCAAGAATAAAACGTTTTCTGACAATTGATGCTGCAGAATTATATATGCGCCTTCTACTCACTTGATAAGGATAGAGAAGAAGTCTAGCCATTCACTGGTAATCTCAATACATTTTGTTAAAGGTAATTTACAGGTTTGAGGTAATATCTTTGGGATTAAAAGGAAAAAACACACTTATCTTCTGTGAGGGAATTGTAATTTTTGTTTTTCTAAATCAGACGCACCCTTAAAATTAGCATCTGATGTCAGAAAAAGTATGCAATAATTATTAATACGAAATGATATAGAAAAATATTTTGCAATGGTATGGCCATATAAACATGGTACATTTAAAAAAGCACTTGCTTACAGAGAAAAGAGTGTGAGAGATCAGGTGAGAGAGTTTGTTTTGATGCCTGTTGCATGGTTGTCAGGCAGGCTGACCAGATAGACAGGGCCTGTTTACCAGTGCAGGACAGCAGCATGCTATCGCGAAGCGTGACTTCATTATCTCTGCAGTGCTGCTGCTCACATCAGTCACGGCTACTGTACGCTGCCTATATTGTCACGGTGATGGCATCCTGTCTGGCGGCTGGGTGTGGAAGTGAGCTTAGAGTGGCGCTGTCACTCTTTCACTGTCTCTCTTGCTCGCACCCGGGCTCTGTCTCTCACTTGCTCTCTAATTCTCTCGCGTTCTCTCCATCATTTTCTCACTTGAGCTTTCTCAGTCACTCTCTAGGTCTGTCTGTTTATCTCTGCCCCTCCGTCTGCTTTCCTTCATCAGCCTCATTAGTTATTGTTTATCTTTCTGTCTTTGTGCAGGAACACTTCTGGAGTTTGGATAAGGCCGAGACCAAGTTGCCTCCTAAGCTCACCATTCAGATTTGGGACAATGACAAGTTCTCCTTTGACGATTACCTTGGTAAGAAGTAGAGATGCCCTTAGCCTCCGTCTCTGTCCGCAGAGGTACACTGATCATCTGCTATTTGTTGTATGCTAACATGGCCACAACTGTCTGCATTTCATCAGTTACGTTTCATAGTGTGTACGTCCATGCACACTAAGGGTCAAATGTACATACAAGTGCATGTCCAGCTCAAAACATACCTGCTGCCACTGCAGTGCGCTCTTAATATGTGCCCAAATTTAATGTTCTGTATACTGACCCACAGTATACTGATAGTAACTTGAATAAACTAAATATTAACTAAGTCATGAGGCTTTAAAAAGCAGGTCATATTTATGTTGCCCTCTCTCAAATCTGTATGAATGAGAGAGAAGTGCATTGTGCATTTCACCAAGCAAACTGCCCATAAACAGCACGTTTAGGTGCTGTACACACATTTTCGGCAAAAAGTATCTGAAACGAACGCAAAAATCGAGCTGCAGTTTTTGTCAGACAGGAAACAAAAACAATTACCACATTAAACCTTTTGGAGCAAAATAGAATGTACCAATCCCACTTTTCTCCCGACAGTACTAATTTTGGTACCTTGATCCATACTGTAGTAGTTCTGAACTATAAATCTAACCTATAAATCTCAGGTGGATCTGTTGGAACCTTTTAAATATTTACTGTCCTTACCTTATGGATGTATAGTTATTAATCTGAAGTTGCACAGTTTGTATTAGTTATTCTCTGCCAACTGCTGTGTGTGATCCACTCTGTGCAGCATACACACACACACACAGAGAAACATGCACACACTAACATTCCACTACCATGTTAGTATCACTGCTGTGCCGTGAATGATCCACCCAAATAATAATAATGTTCACTGGTGGTCATGTGGGGGGCCTGATCATTGATCAACGGGAAAAAATGGTGCTAACAAATAATGCGGTGAAAAATATGGAAAACAGTCTGTAATTGTAAACCAGAGGGTAAGTAAAACTGATAAAATTCAGGAGTGAGTGAAAACACAAGCTAAGTGACTCATTTGTGTTTATTGTTCAGTGTATTTATTGTTTTCTGTGTCTCGTGTCTGTTATGGTTATTTATTCATTCTGTACTCTGCACGTTATGTTGCACCGTGAGCCTAAAGATCAACATTTTATTCCAGTCTATTCATGTTATATTGAGGGATGTGAACAAAAACCAGTTGACATGACTTGACTTGAATATGCCCAAATAAATGCACATGATAGAAACAAAGTGTAATATTACCATTACAGTGTTATACTGAATAGTCAATGTGTGGGTCGGTATGTCTTTTTAAAAGGTGAGTACTGAAGCCAGTACTAATACTGATCCAGTGTATCAGATTGGTACCCTGTAAGTAAGGAGAGGTAGGCAGTGAAAATCGCAAAGCCTTTGTTAGACCTCCACCTTAGTCAGTTCAACAGTGTTAACCTTCACAAAACCACAGAACTGTTCTGCTGCACCATTTCTCAACCTTGACATGACAGCAGAAAGGGAAGCAAAACACAGTGTGAAATAGAACCATGCTGATGGGATCCTGATGTTCGAGCATACTGTATGTGTATGTGTGTGTTCTCATCGTTAGCCTGTGTGTGTGTTTGCGAGAGCCTCAGTTTGAACCTATATAACTTCAAGCTTCCATTCATGAGGTTACGCCACACACAGTAGCCCGGTGCATATACAAATACATCATTCTGACCAAAATTCAGCTTTACTACCTCTGTTATTTTTGCACTTATTGTCCGTATTTCCAGCATATCAGCACATTCGGGGGAAATAAAAGTTATTGCCTTTGGATCATGACTCCCTAAAGGCGCACAGATAGGGCTCTATGCTAAAATATGGAATATGTACATGCTTAAAATAAATATCATCCCGCCACAATGTAAAAAATCTACGCTCCATGACAAATTGCCCACTTTGGAGTGAGGAACCTACAGCACAGTGTACTCCTGCCACAACTTTATCAAAAGTGAATGATGAGAAAGAGAGAAAATATGCATTAAAACGCTCTTTCTCTCTTTCTCTTCTCTCTCTCTCTCTTTCTCTTTCTTTCACTCTCTCTCTCTCTTTCTCTTTCTCTCTCTCTCTCTCTCTCTCTCTCTCTCTTGCATTCTCTTTCAGGTTGTTTGGAAATGGATCTGAACCACATGTTGAGGCCGGCGAAGTCTCCGGAGAAATGTGGTCTGGAGCTGCTCTCCCAGCCTCAGGACAAGCTGGTGTCTCTTTTTGAACAGAAGACAGTCAAGGGCTGGTGGCCCTGTGTGTGTGACCGACAAGGAGAGAAAATCTTAGCTGTAATTAAAACACAAAAACACACGCAAATACATGAGCCCATACATGCCTTTAAGCAAAATACACAATACATACAGTAAACCCTCGCTATTCGCGGCCGCGTATAATAGAAAAAACGCGTTGTTGTGTTTTGGTTCAAAAAATGCCTACAAATGCCCATTTTTATAGTGTAAATCCTAAATAACCCCCAAAATATGCTCCCAAAACACTTTAATTTCATTTTAAACTCAGTTTAATGCATTACCCTTAAAGAAAATGTAAAGGTAA
>JBBPCY010000109.1:23261866-23276027 GCA_037974405.1 Brachyalestes nurse
GGTTTGTAGAGAAAGGTTTGCATACATATACGCCCACACGCAAACACACACACACACACACACACACACACACACACACACACACACACACACACAAAAATTACTCATCACTAGAGTGACAATGTTTGACATTCAGTCACAGGAGTTAAAAAGTTAACTTTTTCATTTTCCTTTCCTTTAGGGATTTAATTTAATGCTCATCATAAAATGATCACCATTTTAACCTACACAGAATGCATTTATCTACATAATCAACAAATGAAGATGATAGATTCCTTTTCCATTCTTCCTCTTAACATCGCAGTTTTCTGAATTATCTCTTCAGAGCACTGCTGACTCCAAACCCCAGCAAATTCAACGTTGTGGGTGGGTTCTTTTTTTAATTATAAAGGGACAGTATTGATGTTTCAGAAGGCGCCTTCTTAAATCATTTATCACCGGCAGAGTGCTAACTGAGCATTTCCTACCAGCACACACTGCCCAGTGCTAAAGCTAGATCTCATACGTTACTGCAGCCAATACTGTAAGTGCAGTCCTGCAGGACGATTCTACACAAATCATCCCAATGAGTGTCAGAGAGAGAGAGAGAGAGAGAGAGAGAGAGAAAGAGGGAGGGAGAGAGGGAGAGAGAGAGAAATAGAGAGAAAGAAGGAGGGAGAGAGAGAAATAGAGAGAAAGAGGGAGGGAGAGGTTTTGAATAAAGTCTCTCATATTTTTTATATTTTTTTCTAGAAATTTTTTGTCCAATTAACCTCAGATGTGTTATTTTTTCAATGTTATCAATATATATATATATATGTGTGTGTGTGTGTGTGTGTGTGTGAAAATCATTTTTAAATACATTTTTCTACCATGTTAATTTATCCTCACTTTTTGCGTGCTCTTCACTTCACCCCAGCCTCATTCTCAATGTCCCGAGTGTCAGAGAGAAGTAGAGAGAGAGAGAGAGAGAGAGAGAGAGAGAGAGAGAGTGAGAGAGAATTTGAATAGTAGATATTTTTTTTAACTTTTCTAGCAAGTTAAAGTTCTTTTCTTCACGCTCATCACTTCATCGCAGCCCTGAAGGAACAGTCTAAATAAATAAATAAATAAATAAAACAACTTTTTGAGTTTTTTTTTTTCTTTTTCTTTTTCTCGGTTTCCGGATGCGTGCACATTTCCATATGAATGCTTTTTGAAATTATCTCCCTTTTATCAAACATCTCCTCTTTCCTCCTTTTAAGAAGTCTAACCAAAGCGTCTGCATGGTTTAGCACTGAACAACCACTTAAGCAGCTTTTAAAGGAAATGTGTTCTTTTTTCTTCTTCTTTTTTTTTTACCCCCCCCCTTCTTCCCAACCCCCTTTGCTCATGTCAGGTGTTGTGGTGGAGTGAGGGGGGGTTGGTGGGGGGGTCTGAGGGTTTAAGGCCTTTGTTCAGTATCTCTATATCACTCCACACAGGGTTCAGTTAAAAATGGGTTCAGCTGAACATCCGCTGCTCCGCCAAAAAATAACCTCCCTCCCCCTCCCACCCCCTCTGCTGCTCACCTTAGAACACACACACACACGCGCACACACACATGCACACACAGACACAGTCTGTTGCAGAAGCACGCACACTTGTGCGTGCACATACAAGCACACACTGTCACACAGCACACGCATACACAACCTTGCAAGACGTGCACATACACACACATACACACACACACACACACATGCTGGGTTTATTTCAGGATTTTATTTCTCAGAAACCTGCTTTTCTCTTTCTATTTTTTTCTTCTTTTTGTCTGGTAAAGGGCACAACTTTAGGCTCATGCTATCACTATAGCAACTCCACAGTGGCCTTATCCTTAAGCGCAAGGTTCAGCACACGCAGCCAAGGCTGCCAATCCCGACCCAAAGAGAACAGGCAATGGGATTACTGCTACTGGAATATAATCCCACATTTCACTGGCCTGCAGTAAACGCAGTAATGCACCATGCCAGCCTCAGAAACAACAGTAGTGATCTGCCATGAAGAGCTGCAGGCACAGCGCTGCTCTAATATACATTTGTTAGAATTAACATTTGTTGTTTTTGCTTGTTTTCTTCCGTTTTCTTTCTTATTTGAAATGCCAGTAAGGTTTACAGTCGTCTTCTTCTTTGTTGTGACAAAGAAATCAGTGATACATTGTTTGACATGTGGATAATATGGATTACATTAACACAGGTCTGAGAGACATTACAGTCAAACTGATTTTACATGGCTGAAAATATTCCAAACTGTTGGACGGTTGTGTCCAAGTTCATTTAAAGTTTAAGTCTATGTCATTTTTACTGGTTTCACTGGTCCGCTTGTCATGATGAAAACCAAAATTATGAAAAAAAGATGCACAAAATCATTTGACATCATGTTTCGAGTCAACTCACACACACCTTTTGTTAGTGTGTGTATATGTTTTATTCTGCTTTTTCAGGAATTAAACCTGAATATGCGTTCTTTCTTGGGATTATTCTGGAATCGGTGAAAATCAGATTCCCTGTAGTCGTTAGTGCTAGCCTGTCAGTTTCTGTTTTGAACAGAAGCAACATCCCAGGCCTGCTGTCCTGTGACTATTTTTAAGGTTTATGATATGATCAAGATGAATTATTGATATGTGCTACCGTTCTGCTCCCGCCCCTCCCCTCCCCTCTCTCTCCCTCTCTCTCAGTCCTTTACTTACTCTCTCATGGTTAAGCTGCATGCATGTGTACTGTCCCCCCTTCGCTTGTGGTCCAGTAGTTAAGCCCTTAACTTTGCTCTTGGCTTATGCTGATGCTGATAGAGTCTGCAGTAGTGCACAGTAAGAGCTGTAGTCATATCCAAACAGCCAACCGGGAAATAGGGCAGAATAGAATTCCATTAATTAATAACTTTTGTAATAATAATAGTAATAATAATAGTAATTCGCTGGGGCGTTAGTAACAGCAGGTTAAATTCAGGTTAATTGGAAAATCTGCTTTTCTCAGCTTCTTGTAAATGGAAAACACGACTGAATGTAGAATTACAGGTAAAACAGCAACGAAACAATAATTTCAGACTTTAAAAAAATGCTTCAGCCCTTAGAAGGCTGGAGTTATTAATATAGTTTTGCCATGCTGTGCACTTGTAACTGTGTAATTATGTAATAATTGCTGTTGTGTGCAAAGGTTTGGGTGCCTCTATTTGAATGGTGTTCATATTTTTTGTGGGCAATTACTGCTTATTTCTTCAAGAAGCCTCGCACAGTCAAATGGCACCATTCCAGGCTGCTTATCGGAAAAACGTATAACATAAAATATGGCTTGTGCAAATAGAAATTGTACACTCCAATGGCAAAATGGCATATTTAAGTTCTCTTTACTTCAATAACTCACATAAATTGCATGATGAAAACTTTACTGACATGTTTGAGTCTGCACTTCAAACTTTTTTCTTTTGTTTTGAGGTCAAACAGTGGCAAAATATGTCAAAAAATGTGAAATGTGTTTCCATGACCTGTGAGAGAAAAATTGCATGAAAAGATTCCATCGTGGTGCACTGTAGCCTTATAAATGTTCTACTTTCAAATGCAGGCGTATTATTCAGTTATTGATTTTAAGTCTTATTATTCAGTAGATACTATGAACTAAATATTTAAGTTATGTAGCTATAAGAGCGAAGGACTGAAGTATGGAATCACATGCAGTTAATTAACCCTATTATTTAAAATGTTCACATTTGCCCCAAGTAGTTGACATGTGGTGTCCATGTTAACCATAGTAAAATGACTCAGCATGTGGAAGTGGAGTCTTCTGTTGACTCCAATTGAAAAAGTGTTTTTCCTTCTTGTGTAACGCAATTTTTTTTGTCCAACGTCAGTTTGTTTCAACTGCAATTATATTCTTTTTGTATGTTTGCTTGCGAATAATTAAGATGAAATGATTCTTAGTGGAAAAATATAAATTAAACAGCACTGATTATTGTATGGGATGTGAGTTCAATGTCGACTGACAGTTGCAGTGCTAATGTTGAATAAATGGCCAAATATCAAGCTAACATCATCGCTGACGGATGCCTGTGTGCCAGGAGTGAAGGAAAGAATTTCAGTTTGAAGTTTAACCAGCAGACTAACAGGTGCTTCTCTTTTGGCCTGTGTGTGGTCAGTATTCCTTATCTAACACTAGCAGGGTACAGGCCCTGTTGTTTTGTGGCCACAGGGTTTGTGTGTGTGTGTGTGTGTGTGTGTGTTGGTGCATGCATGTGTGTCAGGGTCAAAAAAAGTCCAGAGAAATTGTACTTTAGTTAAAATATGAGTTCTTTGTCAAGGTCCTACCCAATTAAAAGTAGAAGTTCGGAATATACTTGAGTGACAGTACAAAAAGTATCAAGATTTAAACAATCTTAAGTTTCTAAAAGTAAAAAGTAAATGTTTGGTGGATTCAGATGTTTGTAACAGATCCAGTTTTGAATAGCACACATTTGTCATGTTGTTAACTGTGTATTTCCTCCTGTGGGGGTAGCAGAGTGTTCCAGTAGTTTGAGCAGCATCATTTCTGATGCTCATCTTAAGTCAGGTCTGTCTGATCTAATCCACAAAGGGCCTGCATGGCTGCCAGTTTTCACCCTAACAAAGCAAGAGCTCCCCTGATCAACTGTCCAGCTGATTAAAGAAAGTGGAATCAGGAGCAGTCTGGCTTGATTGGAAGGAGACTCTGCAGTTGTGCTGTCCTTTGTGCTTAAATTGTGCTTAAATTAAAAGCCTGTTATTTTTACATCTTTTATATATAAGATTGTTTATATACAATCAAAATATTGGATTGGTATCAGCTGATACTCAAGGTTGCAATAGAGGTGTCAGGATCAAAGAGGAAAATGTGGGAAGTCGGACCATCTGTAGAAAAAACTGCTACAGTTGTAACAAATATTGACCAAAATGAAGTCATAAAATGAAAATGTAAGGATAAAAAGTATGTTTTTCTCTTGAAAGTGTACAAAAGTACCAGGGCTCGTTTCAATAATACCAAAGTACAAAATCTTTTATATTACACGTAAGTATAGTAACAAAGTATTTTTCAACCATGATATGTGTGTGTGTGTGTGTGTGTGTGTAAATCCAATAGAGCATGGTGAGGGCAGAAGTCTGGTTGGCATTGTGACACCTCTTTTTTTACCATCAAACCCATCTCTGTTTCCCTTTCATCCTGAACCTCTGCTCTCATTTACTGCCCTCCTATCCTTTATTCTTCATCTTCTGCCGACGGTTAAAAAATTATACTCTTTTCCTTCAGGTTTCAAATAAAAATACTAAAAATCAAACACCCTCACCCACCAAAGACACACACACACACACACACTCACACACACACTCACAGACACTCTCCTCCCCTCCCCTGTCTGATTCGGAAGGCTTGCATAGTCAATTACGTTGGATTTTTGAGAGATGGAGTGAGTCGCGAGTTGCCATATTTTTGTATAATATTAATATTTCATAAGCGCCATTCTAGGCTGCATATCTAAGAGAGAAGGGGAGCCTATTAGATTCTGCAGCGACGGGACATTATTCAGCCTGCACAGAGGAATATACAGCAGCTGCAGTGACTATCATTACAGCTAGTGCTCTTTATTTTTATCCTGATTGAGCGAAAAAATATATAAGGAAGGAAAAAGAAAAAGGCAAAAATGATGAATACAGCACTGGCAACCCTGATGTTGTCCGATGTGTCACGGTCAAGTTCAGCCACTTGTTTGTACGCATGTGTTGCCAGATTGGAGTGTGTGAGACAACAGGTACACGCCACTAAGGAGGTCACATCCTTGAAAATCCTCAATACAAAGTATATTGGAAATGAATTGGGAGTGAGTTAAACGCGGCACAGCGCTGTTAATTGGTACAGAATTGAATTGGGCTGAATGGAAGGAAACCGGCAAAGCAGTTGGGGAAGAGGGGAAAAAACAATCGATGGTGAAAAATGGAACGATTGATTAAACTTGCTCGCTGTTGTTTCTCAACCAGATGAGGTAGATATGTGGCGCAGCAAACACTCACGGCTTTGTGGAAAGACAAACACACAATTCTGTAAACACACACACACACACACACACACACACACAAACGTACACAGCAAACACACACTAATGCACCAGACCCAAATGTATTAATGTAGTCTGCCAGCTTTCTCTGAAATTCAAATGTAAAAGGCGGGTGGGGGCCTCCTCCCTCCCTCCCTCCCTCCCTCCCTCTCTCTCTCTGCCTTTCTCTCTCTATCTCTCTCACTCTCTCTCTAAAAAAAAAAAACCTGCCATCTATCTATTAGTGTACCGTAAATATTACATGAGCATTGGATCTTGCTGACTTTGGCACGATAGCAAACGTGTGTGTGTGTGTGAGAGAGAGACAGAGAGAGAGAATATTATTTTATTCCAGCACTCCTTGTTTATTGCTACTGTTCATGACCTACTTCTATCCTTCCCAAGTCAGCGTAGCACACTCCAATCTGCCCCCCATCTCAAACGCCCGTCCCCGCAGTACAATTACCACGCAAAAGGGAACCCAAATGGAGATGTTTGTACTAAATAACACACGTGTAATTAAGACCTAATGAGCTCTTGTCACTACGGAATGTGCAATTAGACTGGTAATAGAAAATCTCAGCACAGCACGCAGAGAGAGAGAGAGAGAGAGAGAGAGAGAGAGAGAGAGAGAGATGGAAGGAAAGAGAATAGGAGGGTGAGAGTGAGAAAGCAAGGAAAAGGGAAGAGACAGGGAGACAAAAAGGATGCTGAAATGAGGAGAGGAGCGAGAGAGAGAGAGCAAAGGCTGCTTAACAAAAAAAATTACAGTTTTATCCTCTTTATCTCAAATGTAGTCAAAAAGCCAAGACATGTCCGGTGTATGAAGTTTGCTTCTTTAGTTTTGCAGTGGAGCTACAAGGTGAATGCTGGGCAGTGGAAGTTTAAGCTGTGTCCCAAATGATCACACACTCGCCTCAACCCATGCTGAGTTGTTAAATATCCTGGAACGCTTTCCTTTGTGGTTTCCTACACTGTATGACATTTTTAGTACCGCTACCCTTATAAAAGAGCTGTGAATTATTAGTGTGTTCATAGTTATTAATTAGGTCATAAACATCTTAAAAGCATTAATGAGCAGTTATAACACATACATTAAAAAGGAAGGAGGGGGCTGATATAGCTGATGAATTTGTGATAAAGCTCACAGGTTTAATGCTAACTGAAGGAGAAGACAAAGTAAGATCAGTGATACTTAGTATCTGAGATTTAACCGTATAAACGAATGTGGACTCACTGTTTAGCTGTTATCTATGCTGTAGCTGCTAATTCATATTTGAATGTATTGAATGTTTGACCTAATTAATAACATTAATTAACCAAAGCATTCACAAACCTTTTATAAAGGTAGTCTTTATGCAGCTGGTGGCCTAGTGGTTAGGGAGTTGCCCCTGTGATCAGAAGGTGGTGGGTTTGAATCCCAGGAGTGCTAGTGGCACCACTGAGGTACCCTTGAGTAAGGTACCGTCCCCACACACTGCCCCCCAGGCGCCCATGCTACTGCCTGCCCGCTGCTTCACTTGGTGAATGAGTTTAAATACAGAGAAAGAATTTGGTGCTGTTCACACTGTGTGCTGTGGAGTGTTCACTTATGACAAAACAGTCACTTTACACTTATTGTAAAGTGCCACCCATGTTTCTTATAGGTATGAGTGCATTGCATAGGTAAGACACTTGTTATACCTTTAATTTACAGTATTGTGGTGGGTTTGATGCATTTAAGACAAGTGTTTGCACTGTTGCTCCAACATCTTGTCTGGGGATTGTGTGAGTTTGTTTTAGTTTTTGACAAACTTTTTCTTTGAAGCGATATCATTATAAAAAATAGCAGTCAGAGAGCTTTACGCTTCAGCTGTGATGGGGGAGATAATCTTCTGTAACCTCTGGAAAAGCCAGCGGGGGACTAACAGCATAGGATACACTTTTTTTGTTTAGCATTCCTGCCGTTTGCATAAACACGCGTCGCGCCGAGTTTGTTTAAACATTTCAAATGAAAAGGTTCATAAGCCTCCTGGAACGGACGCTAATATGAAGGCGTGCTAGAAAGCGGACTCCTGCGAGCACTGTATTTTCTTCTGCACGGCTCAGTCTTATAATACTTGTCTTTATTAGACCTAAACGCCTGTGACCTCGCTAGCTTGACCTTGCGGAAATGTTCCAAATGACAACTGACCGAGTCTGTTGGTTTTAATATAGCGGGGTAGTAAGTTTGCACATTAGAGTTACGTTTATACATTATACCCTATTATTACATTACGCAAAGAGCAATGAAACGATGCCTTATAGCGTCATATACGTAATAGAAGATGTGCTAGACAGTAATGAAAAGCCATTAAGGAAAAACTCATCAGGGATAAATGGAGCAAGGGATGAAATGGATCGCTGGGTAAAGAGCTGTTTCTTTACGTGCAAGCACACACACGTGTTTACACACACAAACCCACTTTCCATCAGCTCCGCCGCTGGATTGATGTCCTAAGCTTCTCGTCACGTTTGTGCGAAAAAAGAATCATTCGCATTGAATTGGAAAGAGGATGGAATCTCCCTCCTTCCCTCTCTCTCTCTCTCTCTCTTGTTCTCTCATGTCCTTGCAGTGTTGGGCATGTCGTGTATATGAAATGGTTTTGATGAGTCTGCTTGTAGAAGACACTCTTTGTTGCGCCCGCTGGGATTGGCCTTGAGAGACGTGCCTTTGTTGTCCTTTAGATCTAATGCAGGCTCCTCTAATAGATTAAATGGTGGCCAATGACAAAGTTTACAGGCTTTTATATGAAATACACACAGGCGCGCGCGCACACACACACACAAATGCAATGTATAAACTTTAGAGTACATGTAATTCTTTAAAATACAAAACCAATCACTTTGATTCTAATGTTGTAGGCTCTGCCAAGGTCTTAAACAGGGACGGAGAATTTCTTTTTAACCCCTTATTACATCCTAAGGCTTTTTATTCAGCAATTACATGGGTCAGGCCAGGCATCAAAACAAAGTGTTTTTTGTAATTCAAAGGAATTCTGTAGTTCATTTACATGCTAATTTTCCAATGTAGCCTTCTTCTCAGGCCATAAATGACTTGCTGAAAATCCACATCTTCGATAACCCAGGTTTTTGCTATTGTTCTCTGTAGGTTTCCCACAGTACTTCTACTCCATGTTGAATGTAACCTGCCTCATTTGAACGTGATTATATAAAAATATTTAACTTTGAACTTTGCTGCCAGCACCATTAGACACATTCACAGTGATATATCTATGATCTTAACATTATTTTTTTTGGTCTAAACTGGTCGCCCCCACTGTCAATGAAAATGTGATTGTCTTATTCCTGTCACTTCCCAATTTCCTGAGTGGTTACTCTGAAACGTAAGGGCTTTAGTCCAGGATCTGGCGTAAAATGTGGATTTGTGGTTTTTCAAGAATTTGATAACAATAACTAGAATTAACATGACAGACATATTGTTTAGTTCTCATAAGTCATTGTGCCTTCCCTGGCCTATTCTGATATTTTCTCTTTAAAAGCTAAGCTGTAAAATGAGCTGTTTTTGATCGAAGCACTTTGCTTAAGATGAGCATCTAAAAGTAGGCTATCATGCTCGAACTACTCAAACACTCAACTACACCCACTAGACGAAACACACCACTATCAGCATGACACACAAAGACAACGTGGTCCATTGCTGGTTGGATTTGTCAAGTTCATTCTTTTTTCCCAATATGCAGTTCAGGAATTTTGGCTTATGTGTGACCAATACTGATACCAGGGATCAGATCAAGGCCATTTCTACTTTGCATACCAAACAAACAAACAAAAAAGTTCATTTAGTCAACAGTAAAATCTGCAACATTATTTCAATACTACTATATGCAGCATATCTGGCATATAGTATTAGATTTTTAGTGTTAATATGACACTGATTAGTGTTAAAAGGAGCACCTGCAGTGTGCGCAGTTACACACACTAGTGACGTTCATAATTAACACATTTGGTCCATTTAACACTCCTGGTGTTGTTTGTATTCCAAAACTGATACCAGAAGTCCAACTCTGCTGGACTTTGAAGTTTCTTGTAGTTTCAATGTGTAGAATCATATTGTGACTCAAGTGTCTTAATAACATACCAGGGGGTCTCCACTTACCCCCACCCCCCAGTGCAGCATCTTTAAACAACATGTTTGACGTGTAGTTTGCATTTATGATCGACTCCTCCTCTGTACCACCTCTTACGTTTCCAGCATGTGACAGATGTGGCCGAAAAATGCCATTCAGTGGAAGCTCTTGTGTCAGCACTTTCGTGTAATTGCTCGTTCCTCAAATTAGATTTTGGAATCTCGTTGCACTAAATCTCTTCTCACTTTATAAACCTAGTTAACTCCAGGCTTTGTTTTGCCCCCCACCATCCCACCCCCGTCTCCCTCCGTACGAGCAGAGTTGGGGAAACAGGGCGATGAATGAGGCCGCATGAGTGCGATAATCCAAACACTGAGGAGTAATTAAGACCAGCAGATGATGGCGAATGATTCTCCAGTGGTTGCCTTGATTGCTCACACACACACACACACACACACACACACACACACATACACACACACACACACACACACACACACACATGTGTGCGCACACGCACGTGGGCACGCGCTCACACTCACACACTCTCTGGGAGAGGGTGTAATTTGTGAAGGTGTCTGCTGGTGTCTCCGTTTGGATACATTTGCATGTTAATTAGAGAGGCGGTTCAGCTGTTCTGGCTCATTTCTTCAGCCTTTGGTCCATAAAGAAACAATGATCATTCTCCTCAGCGGAGCAGCGTGTGTGTGCTTGAGTGTGTGTGTGGGTGTGTGTGCTGAACTCAGAACATGGGGGTGTTGAGGGGGCCGCAGCAAGCCCCCATGCCCCCACACCCACTTCTCCATGGTTAAATAATTATTTAACTTCAACTGCTTGAAGAAACAAAGAACAATATTAAAAGAAATGAATGATTAAATAATCTGAGCACAGGCTGGGCAGTATGGTGATATATATAACTCTTGTAATCAATTATGTCACATTGTGTCACAATTCTGCCTTATGTGATTATACTAATTAAAACTACACTCCTAGTAGCTCAACTATGGGCATCACACAGTTACCGTGATACATAAGAACAGTGTGATTGGTTGTCGCTCAGCTCATTTGCATAAAATTCAAAATGAGTCAGAGTGAGCAGGGTGAGTAGTAGTCTGTGTGCTCCATAAATAATCTGCAAAATTAACAACATTTGCAACATTTGGACAAAGAAAGGTGCACAGTGTCACTTGTGACTCCAAAACGCCTTCCCGCAGTCCTGGCTCCCATTTTCCTTGCATATACCTGTCATTCCTCACGTTTAACCAGACAGTCATTGTTCATGGGCACACGTGAGCACACACACACACACACACACACACACACAGGGAATTTGAATGGCTGTCTGTCTCTATCAAGTGTTTGATTGGCATGTCATTAGTCATAGTGCAGGACCACAGTGAGGTGTCAAATTCTTACAGAGAGAGACTGATAGAAAGAGAGAGAGAGAGAGAGATTGCAGTGGGGGTTTGCTTTCATTTCAAGCACTAAATTTGAACCAGACATGAGCATGCACACACACACTTATGCACACACACTTCTATGTACCATTTCATGTGGCTTTTGTTAAGAGTGTTTGCAGCCATGTAGTTTTCAAGGTGTTGCACTCCAGTGTAACGTTTGCAGTTCAGAGCTGCACTTCAGTCTCAGATTATGAAACTGAGAAGAGTCAGTCAGGACACCTGAGAAGAAGCACAATGAAATAGTGTTCCACAGAAGCAGCACTTGCACCAAAGTGGCTGTGGGTCTTTTCTTAAACACATGTACTCACATTTCTGTCTACACACAGACCACTGTCTCATCCTAATCACAGTTTTGCATGTATTTGTAACCCTGCACAGTTTGGACAAAACGCCATATTGTGATGATATTGCTGCCTGTGCGATATGACACTCTAGTGAGTCCTTGTTCTGATATATCTGGCCCTTTGAAGTCTGTGCAGAGAAGCATCTGTTTCTGTTTTAATCAGCTCTTCGTTATCAATAATGCGATTAATCAATGCTGTGGTTGTTTTTATCTGGTATGCAAAGAAAGTGATCTGACAAAGCTGAAAATGTGTCAGTTTTTATTCTGTATACATGAATAGAAATATAATTCACATTTCAGTCACCATTTATTTCCACTCTGATGATACAGATCAGTAATTAGTGTTTCCATGGTGATGCATCCAACAATAAAGACAGCACAGAGCTTCTTTTGTATATTGACATTGACTGAATGTTTTTCATGCTCGTACATAAAAATTTGAGGAAGTGAGATGACCAGAAGTAGAATTACAGAAATCAGTGCATGTGCTCGCTCTGTGTGTGTGTGTGTGTGTGTGTTTATATATATATATATATATATATGTATGTATGTCAAACTTTGCCACTGTGGTGCTAAGTGTTCAAACCCTTTAACGAAAGGCCTCTGTATGTGGGCCTCTCTTCAGTTTCTCACATTTTAGTTTCACTATCTACACCAAATAATGTGTAGATATCACGGATATATGAAGTCTTTAGAATAATAACTACGTTCAGGGCTGAGTTCAGATAATTAGGGATTTTTGTGCTGCATTCTCTCTCTTTGTTTACAGCAGACCACCTGTTCTGTCCAGGAAAAAAAAAAGTAGTTACTCCGCTGTTTTTGGCCAGTTTCTGTAATCTCAACCCTCGTCCACAAATTACATAATTCAGACAAGGAGTCAACTACTGGCACACACACACACACACAAACACGGTCTGGTGAAAGTCTGAGCCATTCCAAGCTGGGTCTTCTGGCCAAAGCAAGAGTGTTAATCACTCCCTGTCTGGTGTGTAAATACACACTGGTGCGCACACGCTTTGAGGGTTGCAGACACACAAGCACACACACACACAAGCACTGCCTGGGTTGCCCTGCTGTGTCAGAGGTTACTGTGGAAGTGAGCGATGGAGCTAAAGGCCGTTCTGCCCTCTTAGCTGCAGTGTGTGGTGTGTGTGTGTATGTGGGGGGGGATATGACACTAGGTTCTGCTTGTGTAATTAACGCTTCCATGTTTCTGACACCCCCTGCAGTCTCATGTGTGCCTCTCTCTCTCTCTCTCTCTCTCTCTCTCACTCTCTTTCTCTCCCTCTCTCGCTCTCCCTCTCTCGCTCTCCCTCTCTCTCACACACACATTGTTCATCCACACCCCTGACTGGCCTAATTACCCCTTAGCTAATGAACTGTAATTACAACTGCAGAGCTATGGGAGCTTCTCAGAAAGTCAGTCTCTCTCTCTCTCTCGCTCTCTCTCTCTCTCTCTCTCTCTCTCTCTCTCCCTCTCCCTCTCTTTTTTTTCTGTCACTGTTTGTTTTGGTAGGTTTCGCAATTCCAATGTTGTATGCAATATTTTTGGCTGACCAGCTAACCCTCTATTTCTCTCTTTCCAGTTTGATGGTGAAAACATGTATATGAATGAAAACAACCAAGAGTTCCTTTCCCCAAGTCAGGTAAGAGTTATTTTCTCCTGCTCGAATGTGGTATGATAAACAGTGTAATACAGTTTGCCCTCAAGAGAAACTCTCAGGCATTTATAGTGTCTTGATTCCCCACAAAGCGGGAAAGTTCTCATGCAAATGTTAATTTTCAAGAAGATGTATGATGTCACCAGCCAGGGTGCACTCATACACACACACACACACACACACACACACACACACACACACACACACAGCTGTGAGGAACACATGGTAGGGCATATGGTTGTGTTTGTGTATGGGGATTTGCTGAATTAGTTGTATCTCTCCACTATTAAACAAACAGAAGGAGAGAAAGAAAGAGAGAGGGACTGAGAGAGAGAGAGAGATAGTACATATCTCTCTTTCATTTCACTTATCCTCTCTCATCACCCTGCCATGCACACATTTTTTGCTGCCCCGCTCTTACTGAAAAAGCAGCGCTTCTATAATGTCTCTGTTGTCATTATGGTGGATATAATAAAAAAAGTCACACAAATGTGGTTTTAAAACATGACCCTATTCTCATGTTGTGTCCCCTTATAACATATATATGTATATATG
>JBBPCY010000109.1:23294019-23313206 GCA_037974405.1 Brachyalestes nurse
CCTCTCTCAATCTCTTGCTTTCCTCTCTCTCTCTCTCTCTCTCTCTCTCTCTCTCTCTCTCTCTCCCACTTGCTCATCTCTTCTGTTATTTTAAAACTGCTCATCTGTTTATATCAAAACAAGAGATGTTGGTTTATCTGTGTGTGTGTGTGTGTGTGTATGTGTGTGCACGCGTGCATGTGTGTGTATGTATGAGCTCTTTCCGGAGGTCCCATTTAATAAAGCAGCACCAAATGTTTTCAACATACCAAGCACACATTGTAAATATTCCGAGAAATTTGATAGCGTTCATTTTCCGAGTTGCTCCTCTGCTGCAGTTAATGAAGGTTCTAAATTGAAACCCTCAAACTCGGTGCAGGCACCATCTTGCATCCAAATTGAGTTCTAATATCCTTGAAAATTGAAGAGAGCGACGGATGGGGACAGTTAAAAAAAAAAGAAACAACAACAATAAAAAAAGAGGAAGAGAAGAAGTCGACATCTCTTCCAATGAAAAAAAAAACAACACATCCTATTAAAACCACTTTTCTTGTTTAGATTTTTGGCTGTGAGGAGAGTGGGGGCGCGTACATGCATTAAATCTGTAATACACACAATCGCATTCTGAAGTGAGGCGTATGAATTATGTATTTTTTCCAAACCGTTCAGCTGGGCATGTCCTTGAGATTTACATTTCATCGTCAAGGGCATTCGGATGAGCTCAAGCCTAATGCTACTTTTGACAAATTCTCTCTCTCTCTCTCTCTCTCTCTCTCTCTCTCTCTCTCTCTCTGTCTCTCTCTCTCTCTCTCTCTCTCTTTCTTTACCCCCGTTTCTCTATTTTCTTTGCCCCCCCGCCCTCTCTACCAGCTGCACCAACAAACATTTCGGGGAAGCTCTTATTGTCCGTCTCTCTGAGACTCAGATCTGCAGGTATTTGATGAATATGGCCTTTTACCTAAGATAAGTGATGAGTCAGCCTCCTCAGCCATGATGTTTCAGAGATTGGTTGTTGCAGTTACAGGATCTGAAAGGAAACACTCCATTCCTACTCTGTCCACTGAGCTTGCTGGGTTTATTTAAACTGCGTAACCAGTACAATTACTTTGCAGCTAACAACCCATGAAGTCTCAATATATTCAGTTCCACAAGGAACTCACCACCTTTCTGATAGTATTGCAGAATAAAATGCCTGATTTTTCAGCTTCTCACTTTATTTTTTTCAGTTTATTTGGAATGTAGCCCAGTTAGAGAACATACAGACTTGAGATTTGAAAGGGCCAATATCATGGGCATCAGATTTATTTTTTTGTTTTTTTTTTTAGTAAAGGAATTAAGTGTGGTATTTTAACGCTGTTAAAATGGGAAGAGATATAATTTACTCCATAAAGTGTGTGTGTAGAAAATAAGCTCACAGGTATTTACTGGTATTGTGGTATCACAAAAGCCGAATAAATGCACCATGCAGCAGTTTAGGCCTTTCAGTTTACAGTTTACTTCTAATTCTAAGTAAAAATGGAAGAATGGACACTGGTTGAGTTTATGTAACAATAACATGAATTCATGAATTCGTTTATAAATCAGAAACACTGTAGGTGAATACAAGAAATATTTCAAAATGTTGTAATACCATTTTAAATTGGGGCAGCTGGTGATAAGGAAGTTCCCCCTGCGATCAGAAGCCCATGGGTTTGAATCCCAGAACTGGCAGTGGCACCACTGAGGTACCCTTGAGCAAGATACTATCCCCACACACTGCTCCCCAGACATCATTGACGGCAGCCCACTGCTTCACTCAGGAGAATGGGTTAAATACAGAGGACTCAAGTATCAATATAGCAAATAAATACATAAATAAATAATAAAATGAGCATTCTCCAAGAAAAGAATTTTCAATGTTTTATTCTGAAATGATGTGAAGCCACCACAGTTCTACTTATGATTGGTGTATTTTTTTGGCCTCAAATGAATTACTTTTCACACGAATGTGTGAAATTATTAAAATGAAATAATTAAACTTTTAATGAAGTGAGTCAGTGGGTTCAACGTTTCTCTATGACAAAAGAGCAGCCTGAGAATCAGCAGAAAATAGTCAGAAGAAAAGTAGAACAGAGAAGTAGTGAAAGAATAAGCAGAACAAGAAGGAATGAGAGATGGTACAGCAGGGATTAGGAGTGAGAGAATGAACAGAAAATAAAGAAGGAGAGAGATAAGCAGTAGAAGAGGATAAAGGAGTGTGAGAAGAAGGAAAATGGGCAGAAAGTGTAGAACAAGGGAACGAAGCGAGTGAAGAAGTTTTAAGCAACTTCTAAACAGACCTGCTTCTGAGACGTACAGATGTTCATGAGTTAAGTTGCCTGTTTTTAGTTTAAGGACATCCTTTTACACACTCTTAGAGATAACAGTAACACAGCAGAGCCAGGTGTGTGACTCTGCATGCAGTTTGCACTGTTTACTGGTGGTTTATGAGTTCCGTTACTTGTTACTTGTGACATTAGTGTTGCACAGTTGTATGAAAAAGTTTTGGCTCCCCTGGTTTAATGTTGATTTTCTAAGTGTAAATACATAATTCTCTGAGAACACACTTCTACACATTTTAATGTACAATTACTCTGTATTTACTGAACTGAACATCAATATAAAATACAGACTGGGGAACATTTTTAAGCGTATTTGTTGTACATTTTTTTACATTTTTTTTTTATCATGTTACACTCAACAAGTAAACAGTAACCATGCATGAGCATGTATTTGTGCTAATGTCACTAACAAATAACATAACTTGTAAAACCACACCTGGCTCTGACTATACACCAATCAGGCATGAGATTAAACCCACCTACCTGTAGGTCAGCCAGACCAGCTCTGACCCATAGAGGCATGATCTCCGCAAGACTTCTGAAAGTGCTGTGGTGCCTGGCACCAAGATGTTAACAGCTTATGCCTTTGAGTCAAAGGCAAAGTGAACCTCTATGGATTGGACTGGTTTGTCCAGCACATCCCACAGATGCACAGTTGGATTAAGATCTAAGAAATTTGGAGTCCAAGTCAGCATTGTGAGCTCCTTAAACCATTTCTGAACAGTTTTTGCAGTGTGTTGGGACACGTTATCCCACTGAAAGAGGTCACTGCTGTTAGGGAATACAGTTACCATGAAGGGGTGCACTTGTTATGCAATAATACGGTTTATGTCAAGGTAACATCCACATGAATGCCAAAATCATTACTTAGAGCATCACACTGCCTTTGCCAGCTTGTCTTCTTATAGTTCATTCTGGTGACATCTATTCCCTAGCTAAGTAACACACATACATCCAGCCATCCACATGATGCAAAAGAAAATGGGATTCTTCAGACCAGACCATCAGGCCATCGTTGATCCATGATCCAGTTCTAATGCTCGCATGCTCATTGTAGGTGCTTTTGGCAATGGACAGGGGTCAGTGTGGGCTTTCTGACCGGTCTACAGCTATGCAGCCTCATATTCTATAAGACTGCATAGCTGTACATCAATACGTCTTACAGACCCATGACCTTGTCACAGGTTCACCAGTCTTTCCTTGGACTACTTTTGGTAGTTACTAACCCTTACAAACCAAGACCTGCCATTATGGAGATGCTCTGATCCAGTCATCTAAAATAATTTGTTCCTTGTCAGAGGCAGTCAAATCCTTACACTTGCTCATATTTTCTGTTTCCAACACATCAACTACAAGAACTGACTGTTCACTTGCTGCCTAAAACATCCCACCCACTGACAGGTGCCATTGTAATGAGATAATCAGTGTTATTCACATCACCTGTCAGTGATTAAAAAAAAACGGAATCTAAAAAGGTGTTTCAGATCTAATGCAAAGCTCGAACATAAAAAACTCCTCTGTGTGATTAGTACCATGTGGGCATTTTAGTAGTGTAGCTATATCACTGTAACCAACCCTGCAGTACAAGTCTTTAAAAAAATAGCTTTTATTTTCTGGCAGACTTTTTAATATGGGGTTTGTGTGAGATGATTTATTACAGAGATAAAGTTATGTTCAAACCAGGTGTGCTTGGAGCAGGGAAAACCCTAAAACATGCAAAGCAGGGGGGGGTCCAGGGTAAGGCTTGGGAACCATTGGACTACAGTAATCACAGAGTAAAAGCCATTTTAAGACGTGTTTGTTAACTAGCTAGCTTGCTCACGCATCAGGCTAAAAAATACTTTGTTTCACAAAAGACAGGGCTGTAGTTAGAAGCCACTCTTGAGAAATGTGGCCAAATTCTTAATGGTTTGAAGAATGACATGTTGAAAATGTCATTCTGTATAGTCAAATAATCTAACCAAGGAAACAAAAGTGAAAAAATAAAAACTCGGTTGAAATGACGAAGATTGCTCTTTATTTGGCATTTAATAGTGCATTGATGCAGGAGTAACCTGAATAAACAAAACAACTCTACAAAATAATGACTTTGAGTTAATAATGACTTTGAGTGACTGTTGCGATAAAACACCTTTAAATTGATGATTTTTGTGAATGACTCAAAAACGACACAACAACTTCCAGTTCTTCCAGTGTTTTATGGTTGCTACACATTTCACACTGTTCAATGTGATGCTTTCTGAACCTCATTTTGACTCGGCTTCCTCCTTTCATATGCTGATAATATGCTGGCCTTGTTGCCGGAATAGTGACTGTGTTGTCCTGTTAGCAAGTTTGCAAAACATGAGTCCATTCTGGTTGTTCAGAGGTTAACACAGCTTGCAGATTTAAAGCGGCGTTTCTGGTAATCTGCAGCCTGGTTGTCAGAGATCATAGCGATGTGAGAAATCTCCCGAGGACGCGGCGAGGGACTCTCTTCACACAATGCCCCTCGATGTTTACAACAGACAATTTAGTTTCCTTCCAACAATTATGAGGGAAATTGAATCTCAGGAAATGTTCGTTTTCACGTCCATTAGACCAAACAATAACAGGGAGGCCCCGAAGCTTTACAAAGACATCTGTCTTCAAAGGGACCATTTAGAAAATTAATATCCAAAGCCTGGCAGGACAATGCAGCCAACAAGCAAATCACACTGCAAGCAGCAGCATTTTCTTTGCACTGGTTGTAAACTTTGGTCAGGGAAATGATGGTATTCTTGAGAAATAGTGCCCCATCAGTGCCTTACACAATCGCTCCAAAAATACACATACCTTTCCGTAGTTGTTCTATTATGCAGTTTATGGGTCTAATTTTAGAAGCGTGCCCTTTGCGCAGATTATGGCCCTGTTTACACTCCACATTATCATCTGATCATCAAGATCATGGTGACCAGATCATCATGCTATCAAGACAGCACAGCTACACTCACATTGTTCCAGCTTCGCTTTTGCTTTTAGATATTGATCTGACCTCATTTACTCTCACAATATTTATTTATTTTTTTTAATCATAGAGGCACAGCACTGGAGTACAGCAGACATAACTTTGTTTAAGCTGTGTTTAATACTTTATAAAACATGCCGTCAGATTGCACAGCTTTCCCAGGCATTCTAAAGAGCAGTTCCTGCCTAAAACTAGCCTAATATTATTTGTCATTTCATGTCATAGTTTGTAGTGCAGAATTGAATCATTCAGATTCATTGGTTTGACCAAATTCACAATTTTGTAGCATTTTGATGTTTTAAACCGTCAGATTCATCCGTTGGGAATCCTGATTGGTAGCCACTTATATAAAGTCCGAAAATCTTGCTCCATACACTACTGTAGCACCACTAGAAGACGTGAGTAAGCATTTTTGCAGCAGATGTAGAGGTGGTTACATTTTTCATGTGGCCCAGAGTGCTGCTTTAAAATATAGACGACGAAAAGACATCGAGTTATGCGCGTTTTGCTTAGAAGGCTACAACTGGCATGCAGCCAAAAGTGAGATATAGGTAAAATGGCCCCAGGAGCGGTTGGAGAATTGTGAACTGTCTTCTCCAGCCAGCAAAAGAACTTTTCATGTAGTTCCTAAGCCATGCATTGTAATACATACCCAGAGACCTAAAAATAACAATGAGACAGGCAGGAGCAGTCTTTAAAGTTAGTGGAGTACATATGGCATTGACATGAATGTAGCCAGACTGGTTGTGTTGCATTTGCAAACACATTAATACCCTGAGATCATATAGATTTGAACCCGTTCTGAACACAAGTGCGCTGTTTCATGCTAGTCTTTTTAATGTGTAACATACAGACACAGGATACAGTTTGATGCCATGTGACAGGGCCTATACAGAAGAGAAAAAGACAGTGGCTTTAGGCGTATAAGCATCGTATGTTCTCACTCGACTTTTTGTGTTACTTTTCTGATCCTCTGTGTTACTGGCCTTTCAGCCTTGGATAAAGGGTGAATTATTGGGACATTGTAACGATAGAGGTCTTTTATTTAGGTAATACACGCTAGCCAGGTGAAATCAAAGGTCCTTGCTTCTGTCCTTTTCCACGGCCGCGGATTTGCTAAAAGTATTTGTTTGCAAGATAAATGGCCGCTCGGTGAGAGAAGATGACAGGCAACACAAAGATGATATTGAATTGATTTCTGAAATGTTGCAGAACTGACTGTTTGATGTATACGGCCAGACATGAATCATAAAAATTCTATTAAAAAAGCTCTTGAATGGTTGACAGCGGAATATTATTTCTGATGATTAATTTGACTCAGTCATTATGGAAGGGGCTCCAGTCAGATCGCACAAAATTGCTTTTCATTCCCCCTTGAATAGCCCTGCGATTTCTCTCGTACTCTCTCTCTCTCTCTCTTTCACTTTCTCTCTCTCTCTCTCTCTTTCTTTCTGTCCTTTCAGTTGTCTCAGTCTTTCTTTTCCCATAGAATGTAGAGTCACATTTTTCTTCCGTCAAATCCGGATTTAAATATGGGAAATACAGAGTTGTGCATTAGTATGGAAAAAGGAAAAAGGAAAAAAAAACATGATAGCGAATCATTCTTTCATCTGTGGAAGTGGTAATCTAATGATACAGTAGCACATGCTGATTGCAACTATGCATAATTCCATGTTCCTACCACCTTGGAGCAATTTGGAGGCGAAATCAGAATGACTAATTACTAATCAGGGCCTGTTTCCCAAAAGCATCGCAGTGTTAAGATCTTTAAAGTGAGCTGGACTGTATAATAAAACTCTGTGTTCCAGCTTATGAGCTTTGTTCTTAACAACAGTGTTTTTTTTTGTTCTTAACCACTGTTTGCTAACAACAAACATACACTTTTTTATTCAAACAGTTAATAGTCTATATTTTCTTCAATAGGTTGGTGTTTTCAGACAAGAATGACCAAAACAGATACAAGATTTTGTTCTAGCTGCAACAAGCCATATAAATGACCTCTGTTCTGATTGGCTAATGTTTAAGGCAGCTCATTCAAAAAGCAGTCCGGACTGAAATACACTTGATCTAAAATCCTAAGTAACTTTAGAAACAATGAGCTCCAATCACTTCTTTTATATTCGAGTATCCCTTAGAAAGTAGCAATGATTAATTAGCTTCCTGACACTCCTGACATTAAGGGGCAGCTAAACCACTGTAGGTTTGTATGTAAAGGTGTTCATGATTGTTGTTTTCACGAACTTCTGTAAGCTGAATGGGTGATCTTCTGTAAAAATGTGAATTACATTACGAGCCTTGATTTAAAATGGGCTGGTTTTGCAGCCTAATTCACATTTTGAAACTTCATAAACGTCAACATGGCATGACAGATTTCAAAAATCAAGGAAAACCTGTTTGTCCATGACACCGGTCTTTTGAAAATGCACTTCTGGCTTTCTGTGTTTCTTCTATAGCTTCATAATAATAGTTCATATATCTCACTATCTCTCTTTTTCTTTTACTCCTGCAGAACTACTCTGGTCAGGGTGGGGGCAGTGGGAACGGAGGAGGCGGGGGTGACGAGGATTACGAAATACCCCCCATAACCCCGCCAAACCACCCTGAGCCACCTTTGCTGCACCTGATGGACCCTGAGTCCAGTTACCTGTGTCACTCCCTGCCCCACAACGGCCTGATCAACCCCTACTCCTATCCTGAGCTACCTGCCCTCATGATGTCCAACATGCTGGCACAGGACGGCCACCTGCTCTCCAGCCAAATGCCCTCAGTGAGTTAACATCGCAGGGTGCCTGGGGACAGTATGAGGCAAGAGGGAGGGAATGAGTGATGATGGATGGATGGATGGATGGATGGATAGTTGGGTGGATGGACAGATGTGCTGATTTCTGATTATGTATAAACAGAAGAAGAACATTATTATTATATCTGTTATTATTTCTCTATGATACGGGTGGTGGGGGCCTAGTGGGTAGGATACTTGCCTCTGGACCAAGAGGTCATAGGTTTGAATCCTACCTTCAGCATCCCACCACTGGGTTCCTGAGCAAGACCCGTAGAGTTGCTCCAGGGAGACTGCCCCCTGTAGTTAGGGAATGGAGGTCGCTTTGGATAAAAAGTGTCTGCTAAATGTAAATATGTCTCATCGTCACCTATTTCACGCAAGGGCTTCTTGGTCAGTTATTCTCACCACCCCATCAAACATTCACTCAATTGGTGTAAATATTCTCAGTTCCTCCAGCTCTTCTTTTATCATCATTAACTCAGAAAGCTTAAGAAAAGCTGTAAATAAATCCGCTCTGAGATTGTTGCTAAATATGTAATTCATGTAACGTATTTCTAGATGTTTTTGTTTGAAATTAGTGCACAATTACCTTTTAGTTTGCTTTTTGTAGAGGATATGTACTAACTTTCACTTAGAAAATCAACAAAATATGTCAGGTGGCCATGTGATTCAGATTTTTGCACACAGCTGTACACTGAGTAGATTTATTATTTTCTTATAAAGTTTTTTTTTTGCCAGAGAGACTGTCTAAGTCTTGAATTCTGGCATCAGCATCCTATCTAAGTGCTTTTTTATATGCTTACTGCATTCTGTAATAATGGCGAGCAATAATGTAGTCTACTGTTCACTATGAATTACTGTTTTTAGAAGCAGTAATAAAGGCAGATGTTTTTTATTGCGTTATAATAACAGTTTCAGTAGTGAAAAAACTGCACTTTTACCTATAAAAATAATCTGGTCTGAGCCATTTAAATAGTTTGAGTGCATTCATCTGCCATTATTTTAATTCCACTCCATCTAGCACAAAATGCAGAAGGCACTATTACTTTATGTGTGTGTGCATGGGTACTGAAATGTTTCTGTAGCTGAAATATGTGGACAATTTCTTTTCTGGCATCTGTAAAGCTGAGGAGCGGAGCAGGTAAGTTTCATGGACTGAAATGCCTGAGTGACAATAAATTCAGCATCATATGGCCTCTAAAGTCATTAGAATTATTTATTACAGCTGCTTCTCAAGCTATGGGAGAATGGTCCTAGTTTGTCCACCCCAGTCTTCTCATTTGTTATCCAAGTGTTAGCCTAGGCAGCAACATATTGAAAGCTGCATTGCGTAAATGAGAATTACTCCCAGCTGCTAAACTGATTCAGTATATGGTAGACACATTTTCGAAAGGATAAAAGGGCTCCCTATACATTCATCTATGCACTAAAGCTATAGCATGCTGCATTGTCTAAATGAAAGGGATAAGTGTACTCTCGTATTCATCCCTGCACACGTTTGCGATCTGTTTGAAGCAGCTAGTTTGCCTTGTGGTAGCTTCATGGCCTTGTTTTCTCTCACCATAGACTTACCCCACCTTAACAAATCTAGCAGCCCTGTTCTCGTTTCTATAGACTCTCTGCGGTTCGGAACTCAAACCAAAAACCTGAACACCAAAGCGCTCTGGAGTACTGTGTACAGGTAGCGTTTGAGAAGACCTAGTAACAAAGGTTGCTTTGGTGTGTCATTTCGGGGTGTTGTTTGACGTGGTGTGCCGTTTCTGAGGGTTTGTTTGTGCTTCTTTGGCTTCCACATAAACAGAATCCGCAGAGATGAAACGTATCAGACGCATCAAGAGGTCAGTGCATATATTTCATCGCCATAAAAGAAGAGGAGAGGAGGGGGGGGGCGACGAAAGCCATTAGGGTTCATCTTCCTCCCCCAGCTCCTCTGCTAAAGAGAGATAGAGAGATCTGTTTTCATTAGAGTGGTTTAGAATGAGGTAGAAGGAAGCAAAGAGAGAGAGGAAGAGAGAGAGTGTGTCAGTGGAAAGAGATGAGAAAGGGAGAGAGGGATGGAGAAAACAGGGTAGAAAAGAAGGGCTGATAAATGGTTGAATGAATGAAGAGGGAGAAAAGAGCACAGGTATGGAATGTCATCAGTGCTAAGAGGTTTGTGGGAGTTTTTGGCCCATGAATGCCGCTCCCCACTCCATTAGGCATCAGTAAGATTGCGCTTTTAAGCGAGAAAATTTCCTTTGCCTGCTCATGTTTCATGTAAGGTTTGATGCAAAAGCTCATTTTGATATTCAGCTGCTCAAATGGTTTAATGAATGAAACGCAGGGGACTGGTATTACATTATGATCTAAAATCATATGTTATAAGTAGAGGGCTTTCAGTTTCGATTATTTTATGCAATGACATACCAGAAGGAGTGCCATGCTGTGAGATAATGACTTTAAGCAACAACGGCAGTTGTGACAGCCTAGACTGTCTGTAAAAAATCTGTGCTGCTCTGTGCAGGCACAAATGTGACATGTGTGTAAAGTTAGAATTTTATTTGCACTAGATAACACTATTTCTGCACTTCAAAGAAACAGTGGTTAAATTAGTAGATTTCTCTTTTTTCTGAAAATAAGTGAGCAAAAACACTCTGTTCCAACGTCAGGGGAAGTTGTGGCTTAGTGACTTTCCATACCATCAAGTTACATTTATTACTGTCACCATAGCCCTCCCTCCATTCGTCCCAACGAGAAAGTTGCACATGAACGATATCTCCATATTAGTCCTGCTGCCAATAAATACTACTAAATTATTGCTTTACAAAAACATAAGGATGTCTACACTGGAAACAGTGAAAAAGTCTGCTTTTCAAAGGTAAACATTATATGAGCTTACGGGTTAATTTGAGAGAACTATCCAACCCATAGTTTACATAGTTTACATGATCTAACACATTTAAATTCAATGCCAGTAGCTGACAGCAGGTTACAGATACTAACTTAAACCGTGACACCAACTGTTTCAGCACTTTCCCTCTAAACTCTTCTATTTTGGTCAATGTCCTTACAAATAACTGAGCATATTGTTCTCATACCTCACAGTTCTTCATCTCATTAAATAGTTTCCCATCCATTCATTTGATAGTTTAATTATGCTTTGATTACAACGTCTAGCTTTACCTAATTAATTTAAACTGGAACATCAGCACAGTGCCACTTGCATCTGCTGTAAGTTTGATTACAGTGGGAATAATCTGATTCTGTAGCTTGCATGCATCTTTTACAGTTCAGAGACAAAGTAATTTATTATAGTTTTTATTCCTTTTTGGCATGCTTGTTACTTGTAATAAACTTTGTTGTGGATGATACTTTTTAAATAGCTGGTTGTCGTTGCTAGGTTACAGGTGAATAAGTTGGAGTGCAATTCAGTTGGAATGCAATTATGCAAATATCTCCCTATGATGGCACTCATACAATGCCTCTCATCACATCACATGTAACTTTAGTATAATAGTAATCAAGTAATCTACTGATAATTTTGATGATTCAATAATCAGTTTCCTTGAAGAGGCCAAAAATGCCTCTGACATAATGAGAAAATAACAAACTATGATAATTCTTGTGTGTGTATTCTTACTGTAAGGAAGACCAGTATGAGAATTTACCGTATATACAAATAATCATTGTTGATTCATGAAGAAGCTACATGATTTTGTTCAACTGAGGTGAATTGAGTAAATTGTGACAGGCAACAATGAGCAATCCAGCAACTGGATATCCAGTTATTTGCTTCTTGGTTTCTCTTTTAATTCTGCAAGAGAGAAAACTCTGTGGTCATGGGTGTAACCCAGGAACCAGAGGGATGCCAAGTGAGTCTAAACTGGTACACTGAGGGATGTAAATTCATCACCTTGGAGCATTTATATCCTTAAGCTATGCTTTTAACCTCAAGTTACAGTAAGTGCAGTACCACATGAATATGCTAGCAGTAGACTCGCCCGACCTCCCGTCCCCTAAAGTTATCTATAATGAGTTGTAAACACTGAATTGTAATTCTGTGATTGACAATCTAGTAAGATGTTTGGTTCTAAGACAACACTGTAACCATGGGATTTTATTAGACAGTGTACTGCCAAGTATATCAGGGTCATTTACACGCTGATCTTAATAAAACAAATGACTTTAAAGCTAGCCATGCATTAATTTTTCAGATGCTAGCCTAGACCCCATACACCAGCCTCATCAGTTGATTGAAAGCGTTTGCCCATTTGCCAAAAAGGCCAAAGATTCCTTCAGGAGAGAGTATCAAATATTTCCAGATGAACATGATATCTGCTCTTGATGCACTGATGCACTTGGCAAGCCCCCCACTCGTCTCGCTAATGCGCTAGCTGTCATAGCATCTTCCACTGGCCCCAATGCATTAGACATCTAATATCCACGATCAGGTGGCATCGATCTTATCAATCAGACCCAGGAAGGTACTGTACAAATTTTCTAAGGAGGGAAGAGGGGATTTGATCCCTGTAAAGGCTTAGTAAACAAGGATGTGATGAGGAACGTTTAGCAAAGCTACTTAAAGCGTTTTAATTTAACAGTCATAAGTTTTTGTAATCTGTGAGGTCCAGAGAGTTGTAATGAGCGTTTACTGTTTCTCAGACACCTTCTTTATTTGTAAATTAACTTTTAGTTAGAATTTTACGTCCTTTATAACACTTGAATACACAACTGACTAGGCTTTAGTATAATGTAGTTATGATTACAAAAAAAAATAATATATATAGGTTATATATTAGGTTGCGTTTTGCATGTTATCATGCAAATTATGTTTTATGGCTAAAGACCGGCTTTTATTTTATTATGTCTGTTTTTCCCCATTTGATTAGCAATGTGTCATTTAAATGAGCACTTAGTTCCATTTCCACATTTCACTTGTAAAGCCAGAGCACTTGTTCATGTCGAGACACACAGCTGGGCCTCATGACTTGTCGTAAAATCGGAATGAAACTCCCAATGTTGCCGAGCTACTCAAGAACAGAATGGCATTTTCATGGCTCATTTGCTCAACCGCTATGAGAAGCCTTCATTTCTGGTCACTGAGTGACATTCCATACCTGCTTTCATTATATAACATTCCTTCTTTTTTCTTAATATTTGGTCAGGGTTTAATGGAAGATTCTGCTTAGTGAACCTTCAATATTTGCCTTATCTTGCCTTTTCAAAGGCTGAGATACCTGCGGTGTATTCAGAGGAGAAGTCATGGTTCAGTGTAGATATATAATTGAAAGAAAGTAAACATCAGGAGCACTCATGATGCTGGTATGCTAATACAGTGTGCCAGTTTACTCTTTAACAGACTCCGAAAAGTGAAGAGACTTCTGAAAGACTAGTAAGAGAAAAATCAAATATTTCAGGCCTGTGACCTATTAGTTTGATGCTAATAGGAGGATTCTGGTATTCACTTATTCTAAGTAACTGCAGTGCTGGCACAAAGACTACATACCTGAATTATGGACTTAAAATCTGTCTGAGTATATAAAGCATGTTTGGAAATAAGTGGTAAAAGAAGGGACCTTTGCTGTTTTGTTGATTTCTTGTCAGTGAAAAAACTCATAGATTTAGAAACACACCCAGCCAAATTGCAAGTTTTGTTGGATTTCTAAGTAAAAATAAATTTAAACCACCTTTACAGGGAATAAAACACTGGCCTTGATTTTCTGAGTTCAGCATCATAAAACTAATTTTAAAAATATAGAATGTCATAACTTTTGCCTGGGTCATTTTATTCTATGAATTTTTTTTCTCCAATATGTTACACTTACTGTAATTGTGCATTAAGTGTGTTGAACGCAGTTTGACCGTAGGCCTGAACCTTTGCATACAACCGTACACGCAGCAGCTGCTCTCATACATAAACGAACCGCACCGAAGCTAAAGAGGGAAAGTGGTTATAATTCTTTCAAATGTGAGAAAACCAGGTTTACAAGTCAGCTCGTAAATCGCTGACGGTCTTCTCACCTCCAAGTTCATTTGCGCGCTCTCCGCCATCTGCTCTTTACAAGCACTTACTCCTGCAGTGTGTTTCTGCCGCCTTGCCCATAGGATCCCGCTGCTTTTGAAGCCACTTCCATAATGTAATGTAAGTGCAAAGGAGCAGTTCGATGCAGCAGTGTGTCCTGCACCAGCCTGGTAAATTCATCAAGGCCCGAATTAACTGGACTGTGGTCGGCCCTGGGCCGTAAATAGCCTCTAGATGATGGCCTAGCAGAATTCAGAGTCTGTTTGCGGACATTAGGACTCCAACCAGCTTTAATCAAATGTATTTATGTTGAATCCAACCCAGGGTTTCTAAATAAACGTCCAGCCAAACAACTCGCTCCATTCATCATGTCCAACGCCTGTCTACGAGGCGAAGGGTGGCTCTTGCTTGCTTGTTTCATGTTGTAGAATGGGGGAAAAAAGAAAAAGAAACAAAAGAAAGAAAACATATATATATATATATATATATATATATATAAATAACACGCACACACACATATATATACACATATACACACATATATATATGTTTAATGTGTGAAATATTGTCTCGATTAATCACCTCTAGTCCACAGATATTTGCATCACCACACATCCCCAGAATTACGTTCTCAGCGGAAACACTTTATAGAACTATTAATAACTTTTTTATTTTGCCCCTGCTTGTGGCAGTTGAAAATGCATGATAGAAGGTACTTTCTGTAAGCAATATTACAGAGATGATTGATGCATTCACTGGAGAGAAAAAAAGAAAGAAAAAAGAAAGAGAGAGGGAAAAAGGCTATCTGTGGGTTCTGTGAAACTCGAGCATGAAAAAGAGGGGGAAAAGGAGGGAAAACCCCTCCCCCTGGTTTTTAAACAGCTTTCTTTTCACCTTTTGCGATTATTTATTTTCAAATAGTCCTTCAGGGTAATGTACCATTTTCTTATTTCACACCGCTATTTCCCATAAATGAGGCGAAGGCGCGATAAATCAAGAGCCAAACAGAGACTTGTGCGAAAGCTCGGAGAGGTCTAAAGATTTATGTAACACATTCATGTTTTCCACTTCTTCATTTTAGTGCTGCACTGTGAAAGCCTGCCTAATAAAAGGCCCTATTAATATTTCCTGTTGCCTAGCAACCGCAGGCAGCAAGTAATAGCATTCCGTGGAAAAATAGATGACCGGGCCGATAAGGAAAAATTCAATTCTTTTATTATCTCTGGGGAGAAGGTGCCTTATTTCTTTCCCCGCAATATGATATGAGACTGTGCTTGTGTATTAAGAAATGTTTTAAAGAAATAGAAGTTATTTTCCAATTTCATTATATCACAAAAGGGTGGGGGGGGGGGGCTGGGGGGCCGCTCCACTTTCCAATGAGAACCCCTCTCTTTTCTCTAATAAAGTTAATTAGCCTTCTAATCAAGGCACAATGTATGGATTTAATTTAGTTTCTTTTTATATGTTAAGTGAGATTTCCTGGCGGTGGGGGGGTCCATTAATCTGCACTTTTTTCACATGCATTTACTTGTAGACTTAATAAAACTGGCGTGCCATTCTTCAAGACTGATATTTGAGGTTTAAAAATATTACAAGGACCCTACATGGATGATTGACAGTACTCCTGTCTGAGATCTTAGGTTACCATGTTTCTGTTGTTCAGAATCAGAACTGTTATTGCTGACAGTAACAAAAGCATGTCGATATTTTATTTTCTTCTCATACTGTATTTTATTTTCTTCTCATACTGTATTTTATTTTCTTCTCATACTGTATTTTATTTTAAGTTTGTGTGTTTAACAAAAACAGTCACTATTCACTTTTACATGACAGTTTTCCAACAAATCTTTGGCCATTAAAATTACACATATATGCAAAAGATCTATGTATGTAGAAGATATATGACACATGTAAAAGATCTCTTTTCAGTTTTATGCATCACAGTCCCTTTAAGTACTTCTTATTCTGTGGACAGAATCAATATCACTTTTTAATTTATTATATAAATATTATTATTGAATATTATTATTGTGTGCACAGCCTTGTTTTACAGAGAATTAATAAGCACTTTTTAAGCATTGCAAGTAGAAAAAGTCAGATGTGAACTGGATGTGTCGATGCAGATTGTACATCAAAGGCTTTTGCAATTAGTTCTATAGTTTTGCTTGAGTAGTATAGAAAAATGGCAATAATAATAACTCAAACTTACAATGAGAGGAGTTTGTTTGCTTTCTGCTTTGTCATCATTTGTCGGCAGAGTTGCGTCGGCTTTGGGAAGGACGTTGGTGTTGTTGCTGGGAAAACAAACACTGATTTGATTGCGACTCAGTGTACCAACAGCATATCCTCAATGTCTTTATCTCAGCCAGGGAGAAGGAGATAAAGACAGAGAGTGGTGGTGGAGGGTGTAGGGGGGCTGCTCTGTTAGCAGCTATTACTACTGCTGTAGATAAAGCCCTATTTTATGTATCTCGTTTGGCCACCGGCTCCTCCATCTTATCGTAGCATGAAATCGTGTCTGTATTACTGTGCTGTGTATCTTCTGCATGCATCAGCTGACTACTGCAGCTCCTTCCAGACGACATACTTTTAGCTCACTGCCTGCCATTGGGTGGAAGCAGGGGGGTGGATGGAGAAAGAATATGATAGAACAAGGGATGATGGGAAAGGAAAGGCAGGGGGGAAGAGGAGAATTCGATGCCCTTGCTCCATTTCTCCCTGTTTTTCCAGTTCTATTCCAGCATATCCTTGAGGAAAGTGATAGGATGGTGTATCAGCTAATGGGCCTGTCCATGCTCCGCCCATAAATGTCATCTTCGGTAGCAACTGTTGCTAGGTGGTCAAGCTTTACAATACATTCATGCAAATTTAGTGGTGACCCATGACTTTTGGAGCTAGGCCCCTAAAAATTTAAGCTACCTAATTGAAGATTTTTGGTTGTTCTAGATGTATCTAGATGTAGAAATAAAAGGCACTGAAAGGTCCCTCCTGCAAAAGTTAAATTATGAGAAGCTGTAACCAAACTCTTTTTTTTTAGCAAATTGCCTAGAATACATTGCATTTAAATATATTGATCTTGCATTCATGTGAAGTCACATTGTTATTATAAATGTAGTCCAGCTTTGTAGGCCAACATTTTGGTTATAAAGTAATTCTGTACACTATCCAGTCAGTACACTTTTAGCAAAACTGTTTCTATACAGTACCAAAAAGAGATTTTATGATTTATTACACTGGCGCAGTACTTTTTGGTACTGTACAGAGCCGTTTTTGATAAGATTCTTAAAAAAACAAATGCAACATATTTTCAAAAATTGATTTATGCTTTCAAATGTTTCTTTTAGTGTTCACTGTATTGCCTTTACTACAGACCTCTAGAAGAAACATGTTTTTTAAGGATTTACAGTTTTCCATTATCTTAAATTGGATTATTGTTAATATTCTATAAAACACGTCCAGCCTCACAATAAGAAAGAACGCGTTTGTGTACGGAGCTTGGGTAGGTCAGTCCAGAGCCGTATGTCAAAAACCTGCCCTTGTGTGTACTTCCTCTATTGTTGAAGCTCGCAGAGGTCAAATAAAGGCCGCCGGCTAGAAATCAAATTGTCGTTCGGGACATGCCCTCTACATGCCAGTAAACAAAGATGAAGCCTGTCTGTGTGCTGGTAAATATTTATTTCATGTCAAATTTAAACCTTTCCTGAATATGAGCCAACAGATTATGCCTCCTGTTTTACAGTATATCTGGAAAATTAAAGGTGCAACAAGAAGAGCATCCTTTTAAAACACTTATTTTAACAAAGTAAAGAAACACTTTTCCAATTTGAAACTATATGGTCTGATGATCAGTTGGTAAAGTGGATGTATAATTAGCTTTTGCTTGTTAAAAAAAAAAAGTATATTCCTTTATATAAAGCAGGTTTTACCTAAAGTATGATTTGGCTGTAACACTTTTAAGAAGTAAAGTGAAGAGTTGGAGTGCCAGTGAGTGCTTACATCACTACAGGGAGCCAAAAGTGATAATAAGTGGGATATTGTATTATTATAAGGCTATCACAAATATATGTTACAGCTGTTTCAAGACCAAAAACAGTCACATTGCCATTTTCTAACCTTTATTTATCCATTATAATTAAACATACTGTTTTTGTTACTGCACCTTTAAGACTGATTTATCTGAATGACCTCTCTACTGATTGGCTGTCCTGTGCTATGCCTTTAAAAATCAGACTGGACTGAAGCACTACTTCAGTGTGCATGGGCGTGGCCAAGCGGCTGTAAGTTAAATAAGTGCATATACTCTTTGCGAATGTGTTGGGTTTTGTGACCTCACAAAATCAATTCAAAAGAGAGCAGTCCTGCAGTTTAAAGTCCGTTTTTCATTTATGGACTGTACAGATTACTGAGTGAATGGTTTTGCAACTTTAGTAATATTAACTTACTTCATCAAAGACTTTTTGAATCTGATTTGGGTCCTTTAACGTGTGAGATGCGTCTAAATAAACCTGCCGAATCTTTAGAATTTGAAAAGCTAAGTGTCACCAAAACTCAGTTAATATTTATTCGGTTCTAATTCCTGTTTGATTTTGTCAAAGTTGAAAATAACTGATATTTAAAAGCTTTCCAAACATCAGAGTCATGCTCTGCAGAGTGTGGGAAGCCTGTTTAGACAGCGAAAGTGCCGAGGCAGATGTGTTTGGAGCTGGCAGGGGGTTTTGGACTGACTTTTTGGAGTGCTGCTCTGCTGTCACACACACAAGCCGAGCGCGTGCGAGGAGTTAACACACTCGCTAATCATCTTCAAATGAACCTAATTGTTGCCGTGGCTCCCCGCTGAGGAGCGTGTATGCGTGTGTGGCTTGTGCGAGGGGCTTCTTTTTCCTCATTAGACGCGGCAGAAATGTTCTGTCTTACTGCCTGGATCAAGTGTTGAGTCTGCTGCCTCTTTTCTTCCCCGAGCCTTTCGAAAGCTGTCATGTCAAAGCCCTTCCAGAGAGGGAGGGAGAGAGAGAGAGAGAGAGAGAGAGAGAGAGTGAGAGAGAGAGAGAGAGAGAGAGAGAGAGAGAGAGAGAGAGAGAG
>JBBPCY010000109.1:23326790-23351975 GCA_037974405.1 Brachyalestes nurse
TCTCTCTCTCTCTCTCTCTCTCTCTCTCTCTCTCTCTCTCTCTCTCTCTCTCTCTCTCTCTCTCTCTCTCTCTATTTTTTCCGTTTCCACTCGTTTGAATAATGGAATTGTTTTTGTTTTAAATGTGCGGCTGCTTCTGTAGAAGAAACAAATATTAGAGCGCGTCCGACATGAGATGAAGCCATGTAGCACTGATTCAAATGGGATATTAACAATGCCTGCTCAGCTCGGCCCACGGTAGAGCAATCAATTTCGCCCTGAATATTTCAGTGCTCTTTCTCCAGGGCTTCTCTGTCCTGTGTGCTTTTAACTCTCATGTGTATGTGTGTGAGTATGTGAGTGTGTGTGTGTTTGTGTGTGTGTGTATGTATGTGAGTGTGCGCATGTGAGTGTGTGTTTGTGTGTATGTGTGTGTGCGTGTGTGAGAGAGAGATTGTCCATAACCTGTCAGAGCAGATTACACACAGTGAGTTTGAGTGAAAGCACTCTCTGGATTTCGGTGTATCCCATTTTTATTTCATGATGTTTGCAGATAAAAGAACAACTCGCATTTGCATAGTCAAACACATGCATAACTAGAGCCTCATTACCACTCCAGCTTTCAGATGCAGCAGGTACTGAATCTCGACCAGTATATGCAGCCTGCTCGACGTACTCCACAATTTGATCTCTTTCATCTTCGCCTTAATATTGTGTGAACCATCAAAACTGAAAGTTGCTTTCATTGACATGACCACATCTAACTGAATGGCTGTCATCCAAAAAAGCCCTCAATGTTTTTTTTTTCTACTTCCAACCTCCATTAGCTGTGTTTCTCTGTGTAAGTGTCATTTAGAAGCCCATTTGTGTTTTAAATAGGAGTAACTTTTGTATAATGTTATTGTATAACTTTTCTGAAATGAACTGTATTAATGAATGATGTACTTCATTAGCTTTAATTGGTAATGGTGATTAATCAAATTTGTCTGATTGACCCAAGTTTGCCTCATTTTTTTTGTTATAGCCAGTATAAGTGAACAAAGACTGCATTTATTACTTTCAATAATTCTGTACCATTTTCATTGTGTGAACATTACATTATTTCCAATAGGCTGGATTCTCCAGTTTTCATCACTGTTGTCCAGCGATAGCAACAGTGGCTGCATGTTTCAATCAATAAGTCTGTATATGATGTATATCGTATTGTATACCTGATATATATGATATGTACACTCATTGATTGGAACATACAGCCGCTGTATCTGTCAGTGGTTCCAACTCCTGTGCAATTACAGTCTCTCACTCTTCTTCATATGGCTCATGGTTTCTTGTTACGGAGGGTGTTCTGAAGGTTGAGCTTTCCACTTTGCTATTGCTTTTGTTAGTTGGCTGCTCATTGATTTATCCATAAGTCTCTCACAAGAGCTGTCCAGTTTAGTCTGCCCAAGGTGTTGGAAGGTATTGCTATAAGTCATCTTAAAGCTGTACTTGAACAAAAGAGCTTTAATTTTATTCAGATTATTTCATACATACAGCACACACGCAGCTGGTTTTCATCCTGCACTACTGTGAACACTTCTAAGGGTCCCATTAGAAAAATATGTTTGTGACGTTAACAATCACATGACCTTGACTAGTAGAGTACTTTAGTATTAGTACAGTGCTAAATCTTGTACTTCGGATTTATTAAAATGCTTTGTAGTTGTGCATAAGTGATGTCTCAAAGATCTTTTGTGCATTTTCTGTGTGAGACCTCCTGGTGCTGGCAGTATTTAAGCTTGAGGGTATCTTTACACAAAGCCAAAGTGAGGCCCATGGTCAAAAACATTTGATTTGGCCTGCAAGACCAGGGCCTTAACCTCCGCTACCTTCTCATCCGAGGAGAGAACAAACATGTTTTATGTATATTCTTATTTTTCATTTGGTTTGATTTTTTTTTTACTTTTTAACAAATGCCTAAAACTCTTAACACCACACAGTCATCACTAACCCAAATGCAAATATAGCAACTCCTGCAATGAGAAGCTAACATTTCTGGGCATTTATGAGACAGAAATATATAATGGACATGAAAATGGCATGCAGACAAGAGGAGATTGAAAGATCACTGGAGGAATATCTTTCCAGAAATATTAAACACAAAAAGTCTGTTTTCTGTGTAAAGACAGAGTCGCTGTACTTGAAGAATACAACATTCGTCAACATTATGAAACCACACATGCTTTCAGTCCACCACAAACATTACGCTTTAAACCCCAAAGCCAGTGCAGGTCCTCGAGACCTACCACCCTGCAGAGTTTAGCTCCAGGCCCATTTCAGCCACGGCTGATCCTGGTAATGAAGGAATTCTCGGGGCATCTGAACAGCTACATGTGCCGGACCTGAACCAGGGTAATAGATTTCCAGGACTGGGACTGAGCACCCCTGCTTTAGCTGCCGCAATATATTTCCTGAGTGAACAACAAAGAACTTTTGTAAGTCACTCTGGATAAGCTAAATGTCTTAAATGTACATTTACAGTAAAGTAAGTTATAGTAATTGCTCTGTAGACATGCCTGTAGCTTTCTATTATAAGACAAGAATGATTAATGTTTACATCTTCCTCTTTCTTCTATCTACATCTTTTATCCATTTCCCAGTATGGCAAGAACAATCACCGTTGCATTTCAAAACGGTTTTCAGCTGCTATGCCCAACAAGGCCTAAACATATTCCCTACTACATCAAAGTAAATCCCACTGCAGTGTTTGGTGGCTCAACATGTGTGTCTGGATGTGTCCCTGCATGTTTCGGTCCATGTCCTTACACTGTGCCTCTCTTTTGGCAGATCACGGGGGAGAAAAGACCCTCCACAGACATGATGAAGCCCAAGCCCAAGCCTCAGAAGAAGAAGAAGAAGAAGGATCCCAACGAGCCTCAGAAGCCAGTCTCGGCTTATGCGCTCTTCTTCCGGGACACTCAGGCGGCCATTAAGGGCCAGAACCCCAACGCCACCTTCGGAGACGTCTCCAAGATCGTGGCCTCCATGTGGGACAGTCTGGGAGAGGAGCAGAAACAGGTGAGGAGATCTGAACCAGGTTTTTTCAGAGGTAATTCTTAAGTTTGTGATTGTTTTCTCATCTTAGCAGAATCAGAATGAGAAAACTTTATTGATCCCAGAGGAAATTGCCCATGTTATAACTGCACAGAGACACAGAGACAAGAACAGTATAAAATATAAAGTCTAAATAAATCCAATAATAACTCAATATGAAATGCACTATATTATTTACACAAATGCTGGGGTATTAATATTATAGACGGGTAACTTACAGTTAAGTGAATTACTAGTAAAACAACTGAAGGGTTACGAGTGCGTTATTGCACATAAGAGATAAGTAGTATATAAGTAATATTGACATAAGTAGTAATATTTCTCATAATAAAACTATTGCACATAATAATAAAATATTGCACATGAGATGATTAAGCACCCAATAAGAAAACTGCACATATTGTACATGACCCTATGAAAATCCTCAAGGCAAGCTATAAGCCTAGAAATGGCCAGTATCGACAGGTATCAGTACAGAAGCATTAATATCAGAAAATTTTGGATCAGATATTATCAATCTTGTTATGCTGTTCTCTGTATTTCCTTCCCTGTAGAACAGTACTGTAGTAGTATATGTGTGGTTGGCGTGTAGAGGGTAATACTGCTGCCCTCGATTTTGATTCCTATCCAGGCCAATACAGGATTTTACACTAATAAGAGTCCCTGGGCGAGACTCCTAATGCTACACTCACCTACATCTTCAAGTTGCTTTGGATAAGAGAATCAACCAAATTCCGGCCTTTTATTTTGAGCTCTTATATGTTCTTAGATAAAATCTAAAGTGAAGTACTACAGTTTAAAATAGCTGATTATTTAAATAGCTGTATTTTTAAAAAGTCTTAATGTCAGTATCAGTCAATAGTGATATACCATATTTACTTAAAGCAAATCTTTACAAATGCCTCAATTACCAAAAGTGTTGACAAAATTTTAAGCTTCAAAAATAGCCTCTGTCACTGTTTTTTACTTTTGTGGTGTACATTTTATTAAAAAAACAGGTTAGCATATAGTGTTACAACCCAAGCAGGTCTGTTTGAGATTACTCAGTGCAGTCCGAGGCAAGTGTGCAGGGATTTCGTTATGCAGTTGGCACAGTGCTAATTGGTGCGTACAGAACAGTGGTTCTCAAACCGGTTCTGAAGCTCAGTGACCCCCAGATAATCCACATTTTTCCACATAGTGATATGTGTCTTAGGAGGTTTCTGAGGGCTGATTTGAGAAACACTAGCTTCCAATATTTATCTGCATTAGCCTCATAGCAAAACCTTCCTGAAACTTCAGAGACCAGCCAGCAGTCTCGGCTGATTGGCCACATTTGGGGTGTGGGAGAGTACTGTATAAATTAGATTTTTCAAACTATTGCTGCCTGGCTGTTTTCCAGCTTTAGCCCGTCTGACTGAACCTACTCACCAATGACTGTCTTGCACGTACTTAATCAGGTGTGCTGAAGCAGACGAACCATTAAAATGGAGTTTGCACATCTTCTGGATGCTTCTTTATTGTACCATTGCATTTCTGTCTTGAAGTTCTTGGCAGTAACAGCACCAGAGTTAAAGGACAGTGTCTGAAACCGCCTCTGCTGGCTGATTGTCCATTTGTTGGTGTATATTCTTGAGAT
Organism: Brachyalestes nurse; assembly: GCA_037974405.1. Classification (NCBI taxonomy): domain Eukaryota; kingdom Metazoa; phylum Chordata; class Actinopteri; order Characiformes; family Alestidae; genus Brachyalestes; species Brachyalestes nurse. Next base: position 23,331,481 of record JBBPCY010000109.1, read on the forward strand.
TTTTTATCTGCTTATCAGCTGGTTTGCACAAGAAAAAGCATTCATGTGTGTGCACATGCATGCGTGTGTGTGTGTGTGTGCATGTGTGTGTGTTCTTCAGTAATGAGCTGCGCATGAAGCAGAGTGATGATGTGTGTGAGAGACAGAGAGAGAAGGGGGGCACAGTATTTTTAGAATATCCTCCATAACAAAGGCCTGCTATTGCATGTCAAATAAAAGCACCTGTCTCCATGACAGAGTGCAGACCACTCACCCCTCTGCCATGTGATATTTCTCTCTCTCCCTCTCTCTCTCCCTCTCTCTCACTACCCCTCTCTCTCTCTCCCCCTTTTTCTGTGGGCTCTGCTGTGTGTCCTTTTATGTGCAGTTAATTTTTGCCTCCTTCCCTTCTCCCCTCTTCACCATGAATCTTCATTTTGCCGCTGACACTCTTGAATGTGAATTCCTCATTTCCTCGGCCCTTTTATTTATATCTGTTGCCTGGTGATTTGATCATGCTGAGAATACAAGATTAGCCATCGCCCAGCGCCCTTCTTTTCTCCCTCAAGGACATCTGCTCTCCGAAATGTTATTGTTTGTGCTTCTTAACCCTTCATCCACCAGGACAGTTCAGACACCGATACGCATTCGTGAATATGTATGTTTTTTTTCCTCTTTTGGCTCATTTTCTTGTTTACTTCCATATTGCTCTGGGAATAATAGGATTCGTCCTTGGATTGTTGAGTCCAGTTTTGTTGCTTTTTTTGCTTTTTTTTTTTCTTCCTCTGAAATGCTTAACAAGTATTTTTCCATCAACAAGATTAGGAAGATTTGGATTTATTTATTTATTTTTGTTTTGTTTTATGGCCATGACTCAGTTTTGAAACTTCAGAACACATCTGTTACATATGAGTGGAGTTGATGAGGTCATCAGGAGACAGCTTCCAGTGCTCTTATCAGCAGAGGGCAGGTCATCTTTGGATGACGTCATCACCCAAACATTCTCAACACCCAACACACTTTTCCTTCAAACTGATGAATAGTAACTTAGTAATTTAGCAAAAAATATAGCTTTACTCTGCATGTAGTGGAGTATGAGAGATGTTTGGAGTCTGAGGTGGGCTTCATTGGGGGAGAGTGGGTCACAAACTAACTGGAATTGAATGGATATTTTGTGTAGTTCAACAGGTTCCAGTAGAACGTGTCATTATTATGTTCTCACAATTCCATCATTTGCAATTTTGAAAAGCAGATATTTCTCAAGATTCACTCTGAGGTTTTTAAATCAAACTCATCATGAGTCATGAGTGTTTTTGGTTACTGAGTAATGTTCCAGAATTCACACTATATTTTCTTTTAATCATCTTTGGTGTCTGTAATATAGAAACAATTTTTAAGCATATACACATAATGTAGTCTGTCTATACCCCCCATATACATTCAAAACATTTCATGTTTTGTTTTTCATGCATAGATTAGCAAAACAGCATTCTACAGATATAATGAAAATAATGCATTGTTCAAGTTCATTGTGCTGCCATTTGCTCATCTAGTTTGTGGTCAAACTAGTTACTTTTTTGCCCCTTTCCACTAATCATATTTATTATGATGAATATATTTCTATGTATTTGGGTTGGAAAGCGTGTGTAGTTTCAACAGTCTTGATTTATCTTGGAATAATTGTGTATTGTATCAAGAAACTGTTGCAACTTGCCTCTACATTGTTTACAATAAACCCCTTCAATGGGGTGGGTAGTACAACGTGTGATATGTTTTTAGACATTTGTTACAAGCAAGGTTATTTTTTGTTAGTAGGTCATTTGAATAAAAATTATGAATTTTACTTAAATCTAAATGCGTTAGGTTATGCCCCACTCTCTCCTTACATTGTAGGACAAAAAAATCAGGCATCAAGTTGGCTGCTAGCTGTATGTCACACAGTGTCAGAAACCACAAGCCTAGAGAATCTGAGATCATCCAAAATGGAGGTGGACGTGTGACGATGAGGAGGAGTGCATTTTGTGGTCATGAGCATGCATTATTTGTTAGCTACATTAGCTTCATAGCAGGGCAAAACCAAAGAAGAAAGCTTCCAATGTCCTTCATGGTTAGGACTATTAAATATCCCAATTACAGAGATGCAGTTACAGGTGTGTGGGTATACATCTTACATTGTTTGCCAAAAATAGTGTAAAACATATCTAGATTCTTACAAACGTCCATATTTTATAGAGGAGAAACCTCAAGGCCTTCTAGGTCTTTGAAGAAGGTTTAGTGATGATTTTTAATCAATTTATATTCAGCAGACTAATGGACTTCAAGTTCTGCAATGCTGTTTGTTACTCTTTATTACGTTTAGGCCAGAAACAATATGATTAAATGTTTTAACCCAACAGGAAATTATCTAATCAGAATTTGTTTCTCAGTGGTATCGAGGTGAGCTCTCCCTTTAGTTAGGTCTTCATGAACTTGACTAAAGTCTTGACAAGTCACATTAACCACCAACCACTGGAGTTAAGAACTGACAGTGGAACCAACCAATCTCGTTTTGATTCATAATGGGTGGGGTTATGTCACTCTAGGTCACTCATGTAAGTGCTATATACAAGATAAAACATGTTAATCTGACTGTAATGAGCTTCAAATAAGACACTGTGGTCTTTTTAAAACAACAAAAATGTTAATGTGCAATGCTGTTAGCTTGGCACTAGAGTCCCTAAGGGATGCTAAGCAAAAATTAGCTTTGTGGTGTATTTTTTTTTTTATATTTGTGGTCCAAATTGAAGGCCTAGCTCTAGTAGTCATGGTTTACCACTGATATTTTATACATCTGATACACTACGTTTAAAGTGTTGCTTCTCACTGAAGACACATTTTATATATCTTTCTGAAAATCTGCTTGTGTTTATTTTTTCACTCTTGAGTATTTTTGATAACCCTAACAGCTGTTCCTGGCGTGATCTACAGATGGGCATCAGTAGTGAAACAGCGTGTAATTCCTTATGCCTTCTATCTTTTCCGGCCATCCTCAGCATGCAAAGAATAGAGTGGAATGGAGAAGAGGTGAAGGATTCTTATCTGCCTCCAGAATAGCCTCTCTGATAGGCCCATTAACAGATGATTGATAGAGCTCCTCTCCAATGGATGACTGTCATTTCTTTTAGTGATGGCCCTGACCTGTCACTCATACCAATGAGAATGTGTTAAATGGCTCGGAACAGTAATGCCCAAGAAGTCATAGTACCGGCCTGCCCTCCCCCTACCCCTGTTATATCATGCGTAGCGCCAATAACCCTTTTCTCCCAAGCTTTTATCCACCAGTTGCATTTGCTTTAGTCCTGCAGTCCCTTCATTCTTCTTAACCTTTGGCCTTTGGTACAGAGCTTCCAGCATTCAAAGAATCGCTTGAAATAGTCTTGTACATGTGAGATAAAAAGATCCTCATATTCTAATGGGAACGCAGTTTGTTGTCATGCCGTCCTTGAGCCATAAGCAACCATGTTTCAGATGTTGGGGTTCTGGTTGTTTGTTTGTTTTCTTTTGCCGGCTTACAGAGGTTTAATAACTTTGCCTTTTCATATTAATGCCCACAGGATTTGGTGTTTTGTGCGTTGGAGTCAGCCTCATTAGTTTTAGTGTTTCTGAGGTGTATTACAATGATGGGTAACAATGCAGAAAGCCCACCATCACTGCCCTGTAGCCTTCAGAGCCTTAGTACAGTTTTCTACTGAGAGTGTTCAGATCTCTCCCAGCAAAGCTGAGGTCATGAGATTAGAGGAAATATCACCACTGCGGTGCAGAATTAGATTTCGATGAGACTATTTGGTGCACCTTAAGTCACAGAGAGAGAGAATTCAGATGTAGAGAGTGAAAGAGAAAGAAATAGAGTGAGGAAGGGCTAAAGAGAACCGAAGTATGAGAAAGAAAAAGAGCTGGAAAATAAACAAAGAAAATAGTAAAGGCCTCTTAGAGAAAGAAAGAAAAAAACAAGAGAGTGACAAATAGAGGGAGAAACAGCAAGAGGGAGAAAAGAATGAGAAATAAAGAAAAAGAAAGAATTAGAATGACAGTTTAATATAGACAAAAAATGTAAGGATGATGGAAAGTGAAAGAATGAGGGAAGAGAGAGAGAGAGACTGGCAAAGGAAAAGAGAAAGAAAGAGAGTAAGAGAGAGATTTCCGTATTTCTTCATTGACATCCCTTGAACTACAGTGGGCCCTCTCTAAAAAGCCCACCCTCCCCAGTTTCTTTTTCTCTCACCCTCTCTCTCTCTCTCTCTCTCTCTCTGTCTTAATGCCCCCCTCCCCCAGGGTATACGCCCCTTCCCTCGTGTCAGGAGGTTCCGCGAGTTATTGTCTTCCATAATTAACCGGTTATCAAACAGGAACATTTCATTAAGGTACAATTACCAGATAATTCTGCGGGGGGACACCCGCCATGTCGGGATTAAGAAGGCAACATGTGCTCCCTCGCTCTAGCACATCCCCTTCCTTATTTCTAATTCAACACGACCTGCTCTCTCTCTCTTTCTCTCTCTCTCTCTCTCTTTCCCTCTCTCTCTCTCTCTCTCTCCCTCTCTCCCTCTCTCTGACGGCTTCAATTGCTAATGAATCCACTCACTTTGGAATAATTAGAAATCCTTAGGCGTGCTAATTTATTTAAGAGTTGCTGTCGTTAGGGCCACTCATTAGCTCGGGTTAAATTAATTTGAAAGCAGAGCTGCCGGGAGCTCCTCGGGAGTTCATTATTACAAAAGCCACACAACCCCGTTCAATATTTAACTGTCAGGACGCGAGCTCTCAAAGTCAGCCCTGGCTGCCTTATCTGAAAATGCTTAAGACTAATAATCTACTAATAATAGCGAGGAGCTTCTGTTGCCGTTTGTGTTCACCGTTTTGTTTCAGCCAGTGTGAGCGGAATAAAAAAGTCTCTTACCGGCCGGCCTTTTAATTTAACCTCAGCGGTCGCTGTCAGCTACTTCCAGCCTTTCTGCTTCTCCTCCTTAATCAGATTAGTCAGATGTTTGGGTTTGTGTGGATGTGTGTTGGGAAGCTTTATATGGGAACATCGCTCGGCGTGTTTGCATGCTGTGCTCTTTCAGTGTATGCTGAAAGGGGAGCACATGTGTGTATGCATATGTGTGTATGTGTTCTCTATGTCTGCCACATGTCTGTGTTTCTGTCCATCGGTAGTCATGCATATGTTCCATTAAATCTTAATGGTAACTCTAGGAACAGTATAGCAGTCAAGCCTGAGACCAGCCATATGTAAATGTTTAAATCATTGTTCTCACCGTTCCTCCATCTTTCCTGTAACAAGCTCCCAAGGGGGAGACGGCGTCGTTGTTTTTCTTTTTTTTTCTTCCCCCATCGGATTAAACACCATTGCCATACTCATCATTTTAATGGCGTTTTTCTCATCAGTGAAACCAACACTGCCTCTGCCGTTCCCCATCAATTTCTACCGTATTTTCTCATCTTTAGAGTGAATGGACCAAACACCATTGCTATACTACTATCAGTTTAACCTTATTTTTATCATCAATTAAAGCATCCATTCATCTGAATGCTGAATGTTGTTTTTCTCATCAGTTTAAGTCTCGTAGTCTTCTCGGTTTTAGTTGTAAATGTTTTTTATGTGGATTCTGTTGTTTGTCTCAGAATTGGTGTAAATATGTTTTCCCTCATCAGTTTAATCAGCATTGCTATCCTCATTACTAATGTTGTTTTTCTCATTAATGAAACCACCACCGATGCTCTTCTCAATGCTGTGTAATGTTTTTTCCCACCATTTTTCAGCATATTTCCATTGGCTCAGTTCAGATTTTTCTCCCTTATCAATTGTAACAGCATTGCTGTACTCATCATTTCATCATGTACTCATCATGTTCTCCTCATCAGTTAATCTGCTGTCACTTCTCCACTCAGTGCAGTGTGAGAGCTTTTTTCACCATCTGAAAACGTATCTTTTCTCACTGGCTCAATTTTTAGTTCATCCATCTAATGTTCTTTGTCCTCATCAATTAATTCAGCACCGCCACTCCTCTTAATACATTCTGAAGACGTTTTGCTGTTGTTGATGTGGCCTTTTTTTCCATTTTTCCACTAATTTAAACCATGTTTTCTCTCATCGGCTAAAGCCAAGCTGTTGTCCGACTCAATTTCGGAGTGAATGGATTTTTCTTTCTCCTTTTTTTTCAGCAGACGGTGAAATGATTGACATGCCATTACATTAGCCTACATTCCAATCTCACCATTTCTGTGTGACTTCATTCCGTTGCTATAGATTGCCTTCTCTGTTAAACCCTGTCTTTTCTCTCTCTCTCTCTCTCTCTCTCTCTCTCTCTCTTTCTCCCTCTCTATCTCTCTCTCTCTCCCTCTCTATCTCTCTCTCTCTCCCTCTCTATCTCTCTCTCTCTCCCTCTCTCTCTCTCTCTCTCTCTCTCTCTGCTCTTTCTCTGATGTGACACCCACTCTGATAGAACGATGTGTCTTCTTAATGGACTCTCCAGCAGAAATGCTAAAACCCAGACTGATTCCTTTTCCTCTTTCGTGTGTGTGTGTGTGTGTTGTCCTCCGTTTCTTTGGGAAGTTTATGAAATTACCCTTCTAAAATGGTATCCCGTAATTGAGTTTCATGCAATAATCCCACATGGGCGGGTGCAGAGAGGAGGATTCATCTGTCTGTCTTTTTTGTGACTGTGGTAAAAGGTATTGGGAAATATGTCAGACGTGGGGGGATCAAACGTGGTTGACATGATACTGACCATGGCCTCCGTTCAGGTTAAGTGGCTGAAGTCTTGTGTGTGTGTGTGTGTGTGTGAGTTTCTAATCACTCTTCTCTCTCTCTCTCTCTCTCTCTCTCTCTCTCTCTCTCTCAGGGGTATAAGAGAAAAACAGAAGCGGCTAAGAAGGAGTACCTGAAGGCCCTGGCAGCGTACCGAGCTAGCCTGGTTTCCAAGGTAACCTGGGAAGGAGGGGGTCATGTCTTTGATATGTACGGTCAGCGGTGATGGGGGGATGAGGTATATTATACATTAGATGGAGAATTCAGCACAATCTCCAGGGAGGGGCTGTCAAGGGAAATGTGTCTGTGTGTGTGTTTTGTGGATGTGTGTGTGTGTGTGTGTGCATATGAGAAACAGGAACATTCAAAATTATACCCCAGACAGTCCCCTCAGTTTGTTTGTGTGTGTGTGTGTGTGTGTGTGTATATGTCAGTGTAAAAAAAGTCTTTAAGTCTAGATTACGTCATGCCACAATATAAGGTTGTAATTATAGCTAAGTACAGCTAGCTAATACACAGAACAGTGTAAATATTGTAAATAGTATTTTTCATTTGAATTAAACAAGTGAAAACACCAAAAAAATAATCTTATGATATTTTTACACCAAACTAATGATGAAAAATATTAAATGCTGTATATAAGTTTCCAGACAGATGAGAGTTGGATGATAAGTTAGCTCATCTGTGAACAAACAAATTTGGCATTTTTCTGAAATGTTCAGTGCATCAACATGTTGCAAAAAATAGATGAAGTGTAAAACATAAAACTTTCCTGTTTTATGTTTCATTTATTTCCAAAATGTTAAGTTCAGCAACTAGCAACACGCACAGCAAGTTTGTATTAAAACATGCGGAAGTGGAGGATGTGTCTTTACTTAGAAAATCAACATAACATCATTTGACCAAAACGTTCGTTTGTATACTTACATTGAAAAATGTGCTGAGATATTTTGGTGGGTTTTGTGGATTCCTCTAAATTGGTTTGTGCTCCATTCGTTAGGTCCGGTATACTGACATATTACTCAACCTGACTGTATTTCATAATAGGGCAGATATGCATAATCTGTAAATCTGTAGATCAGTAGTGGATTGCTAATTTACGGAAAGCGATTCATATCCGGATAGATTTTGACAGGAGCTGCGTAATGGATTGTTTCATTGCATATTTTCATCCACATTATAAAACACACCGTTTTCACACCCCTAATTTCACAGCCATTGTTTTCCTTTTCAAAAACGTAAATTGCATTTTCATGCTAAACACCCTCTCTCTCTCTCTCTCTCTCTCTCTCTCTCTTTCTCTCTCCCTCCCTCTCACTCTCTTCATGCTTCCCTCTTCTCTCTCTCTCTCTCTCCCTCCCTCTCACTCTCTTCGTGCTTCTCTCTCTCTCTCTCTCTCTCTCTCTCTCTCTCACCCCCCTTTTAGTTTTTCTGTACTTCTGTCTCTAAGCTCTTTGGCCCAAAACAAGAGGCTTGATTAAGCCATGAATGGTGTATTCATCAAGCCTCCTCCCTCAGCAGCTCCTATTAAACGCCTTTCTCGTCCTTCGTCTCGTGTAATTAAATATTTCGTCAAAATCTGTTTCTCGCAGACACTTTGATTGATGCGTCTGTGAGCTAGCAGGCACTGAAAAGAAAGAAAATACCGAGCTGGGGAGAAAAAAAGAGAAAGAAATATGAAATAACCACCAAATCCGCGGCACATTCAGAGCCTTCAAGGCTTGAAACATATATTTATGGAGAGAAAATGACTGTTGTTCTTAAAGGATGTTACTTTTTTGTATAATTCTTCGGAGAGGTTGTGGAGAGCATACTTAAACCCGACTGAACGATAGACCTGATTGTGTGCGGCCTGGAGCGAGGGTTTTTTTCTGAGGCTTTCTGCTTGGGTACGCACCTGGCGGCATTTTGTAGGTTAATAAGTGATTGTGAGTGTTTTGTCTCCATAAATGTGCGCCGCTTGATTATGGCAGCCGAGTTGAAAACCCGTTTTTTAAAGGAGGCCCTTCTCCCCCTTCGTGCGTAATACCAATGTCAAATGATATATTAGTGTTTCTCCCAGATGCATCTGGTGTGAAAACTGATGCGTTTTGGCCTCACATATCGTACGTAGCACAAAAACCGTGTGAGAATGAATGCGACAAGGTGCTAGCCCAATGCACTGCACTGTGTTATGACTTATGAGGTGGTTAATTGAATGTCAGGAAATATATCCTATGTCCATATATCCATGGCTTTAAGGTTTTATGTAAACGCAGGGTTCTAGAGTGATGGTGTGGGCTAAAGCGATAAAAAACGACTTCCTGGAGGAGCTCCAAGTCCCCTTGTTTAATTCTAAGATGGATATGTTTGGAAATTTCCAGGAGCAGGTGACTTCTATCAAGCACACACACTCTTCCTCCCACTTCATTTTTTCATGCCGGCTTGCAAATGTGTCCCTCCCGTCATCCGTCTACCGTTTACGTATCGATCAGTCCTGCCTCGCTGTTCAATATATATAAGTAGTCTGATCGTAGATCATGCCAGTTATTGTGGCAACTAACAAAAGAACATACTTCTCATCATTTACAATCTGGGGCTCTGTACTGTAGAGCTGTCCTTTCTTGCACAGCAGAAAACTGTTTACTACTTTGCCTGGTCTGTTTCTTTCAGGGGTTTTTTCTGCTTGGAATTATATGTCTGTTTTTACAGTGCATGCATGAGAAGTTTTGTCCAGCAGTGTTATTACAAACTAAGTGACATAACTGGTTTTGCTTAAATTGGAGAGCAGCCGCAGGCAGTTCTCCTTTTTTTAACACTCTCTTAAACGGCCTGGCTAGAATTTGGAATTGCAGTATAATGTGGTGTGTTTTATAACCCTGATTTAAAGCTGAAGTCCAGCCAAAAATCAAACGTACCTTACTGCGAATGTAGGCAGTCAACCCACACTCTGCATTCTTCTGTAGGGCACCAAAAAAGTTCTACGACAATAGAAGAATTCTTTTTGATGCTCGAACCATTCATTCTTGCTTTACTAAAAACCACTGCTTTACTAAAGATCCTATGAAGAACCCCTTTTTTGAGAATGTTTAGTACCAACACAAAGGTTCTACAACTTGTGACACTGTCAGAATCCTTTTTTGGTCCTAGGAGCAGTTTTTAAAGGGTTTGTTAAAGACGTTTATACAAATTCTTTAAAATAAAAAAAACAACAGTTTATGCATTCAGATGAATCTATGTGCTGTCATGATATAATCATTTCGCTTACTAAAACACCTTTAAAAAACCTTTTTAAGAGTGTCAGAAAAAAGGCTTCTATATAGTATGGATTTAAAAATAGTGGAACTATACAAAGTGTAAAAGATGCTTTAAAGAATCACATGCAACAAGTTATTTACAATCATAAGGAAGAATAATGTAACATCCAAAGAACCATTTACACATTCAGAAGGTGTATCAGCCATTGTGTTTTATAACCATTGCTTTTAAAGACCCCTTTTCAATAGTATTAGCAAAAAATGTTTTTGTATGAACTGTAAAACCCTTTCTGGTGCTTTTCTGGTCCTAAGATCATTTTTGAAAAGGTTATTTAAAGAAATCATTAGTCAATTCTTTAAAATCTTTGAAAAGAAAATTTAATCAAAAAACCATTGAACATACAGTCTCTGAGTTTTCATGGTTCTATATATAACCATGACCTTTAGTGAAGTACCCTTGAAGAACCCCCTTTTTTAAGATAGACACTCTGTGTTGGTGTTTGATGTATGATTCCTCAGTTTGCATTGGAGCTGCAATTCTAACGTATCTAACAAGTAATGGGATTTTATAGATTTTATACCACTGGCATTATGCAAACCACATGCCTAAATCATCACACACTTGTTTCAAAACACATCATACACTGTCAAAGCCCATGAGCAAGTCTGTTTGAGATTACTTAACAACTCAACACGGTTTGGGGGCGAGTGTGTGATGATTTAGGCATGCGGTTTTCAGAATGTTAACTGCTGGCTATAAGCTTCCATTACTTCTTATCTGCATTAGCCTTGTAGCTCCAGTCCAAAATGAAAGAAGCAAACTTTTGGGCATTGAGCATGTCCTGGCTGATTGACTACATTTAAGATAAGGAGGATACTCCGTACATTTTGACTGAACCATCCCTTTAAGCTGGTTCTGTGCTCTCTGATAAGTTTCCAGGCTTCTTTGATCCTTGATTGTGTTTCTTTCTGTCCATCTCTCTCTCTCTCTCTCTCTCTTGCTCTCTCTCTCTCCCTCTCCCTCTCCCAGACCTACAACGACCCAGTGGAGAGTAAAAATGCCCAGTCCAGCCAACCCTCGTCGCACATGATGCCCCCCAACCCTCCGCTGTACAGTGTGCCCCCACAGCCCTCCTCCCCCTACCTGGGCCCCAGCCCCTTCCCTCTGTCCGACCTGCAGAGCTATGCGGCCGGGGCGCCCCGCCACGGCCTGCCACGCTCGGCCATGCTGCCCGCCCTCAGCGCCTCCCCACCCGCCTCCTTCCAGATCAGCCCCCCTCTCCACCAGCAGCTCTCCCTGCACCAGGGCTCCCTCCTCAACCAGCCCATCCGCATGCAGCAGGTCCAGTCACAGCCAATCATCTCCCACCAGATGGGCCTCCAGCCCTCCCTCCACTCCCCACCCCCAGGACAACAGGTTAGTTTGAAAGAACAGGAGTGATGCTGTCTCAGTGTGTGTTAAATACATTAAACATTTTGGACACCTGACTAAACTTTTATGTATATTTATTCAGAAATAAATGTTATTTATGATTATAAAAAATAGATAGGTAGACTCTCTGATTTACAAGTTCTGCCTGTTCCAAATGTAAAGTTTTCTACAGGTTTGCACTGACACCAATATAGCTAAGAAATGGACACATTTGGTGTAAAGGGGGAAACTGTGTAAAGTAAAGCCCCTTAAAGTCAACATGATATCAGTATTGACATTTTTTGCCTGATTTCTTTTAGTTAATTCTTGTTCCTGACCTTTTTTAGCACAATTGATACCATTATTGACCATTATTGACTAAATGATTGCTTTAATCTTTAGTGAAATTGTCTAGGTGGGAGGGAAAGGTATTAGCTGGTATTGTCATGTTTCACTTTGTCCTCCCACCACTCCCATCTGTCATAATGGAAGAAAACACTAAGCTAGTTTAGAGACCCCTGATGAAACTATAGTTTCATTCTGACATACGTGACGGAATGAGAGGAAAATGCGTTATGATTTCCAATTCACACTGACTTTAAAGATCTGTGGTCACTTGCATGACACATCTCAAGTAAATTCTCACCTTAAGTTTTCCCCTGCCTTGAGTGAGACAAAGGAAAGTGTTTTGAAACTGGATTTTAAACACGTTTCAGCACTTCAGCTTTTGACCGCTTTTGAAATTTATAGCTTTAAATTCATCCCTTAAGCTTTTAATGTAAGATAAGATGTTTGGTGCATTCGACACCTGATCTAAAGGCTTATGCTTAAATGTTTGAAATCAAGGCGATGTGTCAGGCTAGCAATATGAGGCCAACCAAGTGTTCTTTCAGAACTTCAGTGGAATTTAGAGGACTACAGTCTTTTTATAACCACTGTGTACCACATTAAGAGTTCATTAGTGGAATGTCTGTCCTCGTTAATGTGTTAGAAATAGCTCTATATGGTGGAAGACTGGTGTTTCTGATTTTAGTAATTCCACATGTATTAATTCGCAGCTCTTCAGAATTATTCTAAAGGCTTAGCTGGTCCCGTACGTTCTCTAGATCTTGGTTCTATGAGTGTTGAAGAATAATGTTTTCAGATTTTAGATGAACCACCAGCAAGTCTTGAACCAAAGTAAAGAAAAAAAACACAGTAATGTGTGTTTACAGTGGGGTTATTGTAATGAAGTGTGATGTTTTGTGGCTGAGAGGGGAAGAGGTGGGCATAGTTGGTGTGTTGTTTTGCAAGATAGAGGTGTGTATTGAGGTGTCATTTGAATCAGCAGAGACCTGCAATGTGTGAAGCTGAGTGAAAGCGTCTGATTTTAGAAACTGGCCGCTCTGCTTAGCACCTCTCTGCAAAGTCGTTAAAAGTAAAAAAACATTAAAAAAAAAAAAAAGAAGAAAGAAACAAGCCAAAAAAAACATTTAAGACACGGGAGGGAGGTTACAATTTGAAGATTGAAATTGTTGAAGTGTGGCCCCCTCTTCTTCTGTCTTGTCTTTTTAAATTGCTCATCACTGTAGAATTTGATGAAAAAAAATCAATATTTTGAATTGCTGCGAAGGAAGCACTAAACGAGGCCTCTCTCATTTTCTGTCTCTTGCTCACTCTCTCACTCTCTCTCTCTCTCTCCTGCTCTTCCGCAGGGCTTCTCTCACTTACAGTCGGAGTATCAGAAGACCGTGGGTGGCTCTCAGTCTCCTGGGGCTCCGAACCCAGTGGGACAGAACCCTGACTGGGACAGTGAGTACTGCAATCGGGAGTGTGGAGGAAACCACTGCAGGTATGTATGTGTTTGTGTGTGTGTGTGTGTCTGTGTGTGTGTGTCCTCGTCTCTGTGTGTGCTCATGTCCACGCAAGAAGCTTCTTTTTCAGTCACTCTTGTCAAACACAGTTCCCGTACCAGATAACACGATTAGCTAATTAAACCTCATTACTTGATTTAATGCGTCCATATTCCACAATCCTCTTTTTTCTACTGAGGTCCATTTTTCGGAAAAAAATCTGAAAAATTATTTTCTAACTTATGTATTAGAGTTAGGCAGGCTGTTTTGGTTCCTGGGCTTTGAAAACTGAGAAATGTAAATGGTAAAAAAACTTTAATTCCCATTGGCTGTCCTGTTTTGTGCCTCATTCAAAAAGCAGTCTGGACTAAGAGACTTCTTAGAACTTAATTGTGAATGGGTGTGGCTAAGCTACTGCAGCCTGAATAGAATATAATATAGAGTATATAAATGTCGTGATTTAGCACAAATAGGAATTCTTAAAAAACACAAATATGCATTTATAAGGCATATTTGTATATATAAATAGATTTTTTGTACTTTATGTATGGATAGTGTGGACTGGGGAGTGAATGGTACATTCTAGAGCTTTAACAGCGTTTATGTACCACAATAAAGTCTAAAGCAAGGACAATTTGGTTTCTCTTATGGGCCCTTTAAAAATCAATTAAATTTGCCCACTTGAAGAATCAGCAGTGATTAGTCATCACTCTGCAGGCTTGCTAGTTTATCTTTTTCCAGTTAAATTTGGTGGACTCGTTGGAGGCTGTGCAAGGCTGTTATTCTACAGTGAAGTCCATTTCAGGTGAGGTACAGCACAATAAAGAGTGTAATATAGATAATCACTATATAACTCGACTACTAGTATAATCAAGGGTGACAGTATTTTATCAGATACTGTACAGAAAGCTGTTTCTGTTTTTGCCACATTACTGCACACTCATAATTATTTGCAATCTTTGCTTCAAAGACCTCCCCTGCTAATTGAACAGCCTGAGCGATTACAGGCTCCGCTGGACGAGGAGATCCCACAGAAGAGACCCTGTTTTGTTAAGAGGGATTTATCCCTTTATTCTCAGTGGTCTAGCCTGCAGACTATTATCTAACAAGCCTGTGGAGTTATGTCTTTTCCACTTTTGCAAATAAGCTGTTTTCACTATTTACTTTTGGACTGTTTACTTTTTTGGCCCAGGTTTCTTGGAAGCATTTGTTGATTTGCTGCCACTTAGGTAGTTTTCCCAGCAAGCATCAGTAGACAGCATGGGCTAACATCACGCTAGCCTCCTTTTATTTAATATTAATCTTAATCTTATAAAATCGGATTAGCTGATTCATGTTCAAAGCCATTGTAAAATGCTCTAAATATGTACAGTATGTGGCCATCTCACAACAAAGGATTCATTAATACATCAAGTTATTTTAAAAATGATTGTGCCTAAAACTATTATTTACTGAATATTGGAATATTTTAGTGTATCTGGTGGTTTGTTGCCACTATTTTAGGATTGCAATAAGAGGTACAGAGGTACAGAGGTGTACAAGCAAAAATGTGAACCACAAATTGCCCAAATTGGTTTGACTTTAACATTTTCAGTTTAAACAACAACAGAAACATCCCAATGATGCCAACTAGTGGTAGGAACATCAGTAGTTGTTTCATTTATATCTTTGTTGATTTATATATTTATTTTGAAATTCAACATTCTCCTATAAGCACCTGGAGGAAGTGCATGTGGGTTTGGTCATGGGATTTGCAGGCTAATACCGCAACACGGCAGCTCCCAAGGTGCTCATGGGAGACGATTCCCCCACCAGTTGTAGCAGTTGTGCTATGAGCGTTAGCAGTGTCTGTCACCAAAGGAGTCACACTGGCACCCTTACTGCCCAGTAAACATTTGCACTTTTCAAGCACTACCTCGGAGAGCGCCTGTAGCACCAGTCCAAGAATACACTCATCATGTAGTTAGTATGTCTGCTGGAAGTGGAAGAAGATGTCAGGCAGGCTTGAATCAGCCGAGCTGAGATCCACACTGTGTGGTTATTAGATGCACCAGCCAGACCACTGTCAGCACGCAGAGCCTTCAAGTGCCAGTGCTTCCTCATTTGTGGCAGTTTGCTGCTCTGCTATGTTGTCTGCACTGCACCCCATAAGTGAGCTGTGTTTGACTGAGTGACTGTGAGAGAACTTTGTGTTATCTATGTGAAATATGTGAAAACAGTCTTAAAAATAAAACACTGGTTCTTGGTTTGGAGGTATGGATTGAATGTTGTTCTGTAATTAATTATTAACCGAAACTGGTGCACTCCATCGCACTAATTTGTTTCCATACTCGGCTTGCTTGAATCTTTTACACTTATGTCACCATGATACAGGTATACTAAAAACTCCCTAGCAAGTTTCTGCAGTTCTATACATATACGCCCCCACGCATAGTGGAAAAACCGTGTTGTTGTGTTTTGGTTAAAAACAAAAAAGCCTAAAATGCCTATTTTTATAGTGTAAACCCTAACTATGCCCCAAAGCATGCTCCCAGAACACTTTAATTTCATTAAAGGTAATTAAATTTAAAAGTAAACCCGTATTCACCTCTTTTCAAGGTAAACCCATCTTTTTATTTAAATTCCCTACCGAGATATGCAACTCGGAAGGTTGCGTGACAAAAGTATTGGGACACACGGTTTTCTGAGAATAAAACCTAATCTACTCGGGCTAAATACAAATGAGGGCTCGTTGAAAAGGTCTCCTGGAGATCTAGTGAACTGTGGAGTTTGAAGCGTCTGAGCACTTTCCCCGTCGAGATATGCAACTCAAAAGGTCACCGCGGCAAGGTGAACGGGTCCCCTTGTGTGAAAACATCCAGAAAAAAAATATATGTTTATTGCCACAAAAAAGCAAAAAAAGGCAGAGGATATTTGCAGTTTCCGCGTTATTGAAGGGATTTCCGTATAAAACTATGAGTTCGGTTCTCAAAAAAAATCTCCGTGTGACTGGCATATATACATATATACTCCTTATAAACCAGATACTATGGTAAACACAGTCAAACCCTAGCAATCACCTGGAAAACTATAGTAACCCTGTATCAGACACCTCCAGAGATAGCATAGCAACCACCTCCTAGAAACATCCTAGCAACCACCTCCAATACTAAGGCAACTTCATAACAACATCCTAGCACCCACTTGGAATAACACATGAACTGCCTGGCAACTCCATAGCAACCACCAAGAACCACAGCAATTGTTTAAACAGCTGTTCCATTTCAACATTATTAGCTGGCTTTCTGAACATAGGAGCGAACTAAGCGATGGGAGTAGTGTTAATCATGATTGGACTTTTTCATCTGGATTATCAATGTCCCCAGCGGACCCCTGCTGTGCTGCTATTTTTGTGTTACTCTGAATTTAGGGTGATCACTTGACTTCATTCATCCCAGGCTCCAGTCCTGATTTCACCTGTTTCTGTGTTGACTTTGCAGTGGCAGCATGATAGGCAGGGACAAGCCGCTCTACCTCACTTGAAGAGAATTGAGGAGGAAGAAGACAAAAAGTGATGAAACAACACCAGGGAGTACCCTACACCTCTCCACCTTTCCCCGACACCCTCCGTTTTTCCTCAGTGTCATTTTTCATTCGTTTTTAGAAGGATGTGTGCGCGTGTTCTGAAGACTACTAGTGATCCTCTCTTCTTTTTTTTCTTTTTTTTTTTTGCCAAGCACTTAAAAAGTATAGGCCTCCCACTGGAGACCTTCCAGAGCACTCATTCTTTCTCTGAATAAAGAAAAAAAAAGACAAAAAAGAGATATATTAAAGGAAAAAAAAGAAAACAAACAAACAAACAAACAAACTACCATAAAACTGGCCCTCAGGGCAAATGAGCTTTAACTAAAAGCGAGGAAATCTTTCCTCTTCTCGGTTCCTTTTTTTTCATGCTCTCATTTTATGTTGTTTTATTTATTTCTTGCTTGCTACATTGCTTTTTTTGCCAATAACAGGTCCTGTACTGTAGAGAAATACTCTTCTGATGAAGTCCGACATCTTACAAAGGCCGACATCTTACTGTAGGTCCACCTGATGCTCTGTGAATTTCGAGAAGATATTAGTAAGGACAGAAAAGAGAAAAAAAAAGAAAAACAAGTGAATAGATAAATGAATTTAACAACTTCTTTTTGTAATTTTTAAAGACCTCCATAGGTCTTTAATGATCTGTCACAGTGTGATTGTAAATATCACTTTTTTTGGGATCAAATTGGGAAAATGAAGTCCAGATATTTTTTTCTTCTTTAATATGACTTATAATTCATTGATTTGTATTTTAAATGGTATCTTGTGAGCGTGTGCTGGTATGTGACTGAGTGTGTGCGAGTGTGTGTGTGTACGTATGTGCGTGTATGTGTGTTCGTGTGCTGCGTGTGTGTGTGTGTGTGTGTGTGTGTGTGTGTGTGCGCGCGCATGAGTGCGAGTGTGCGTTGTAAAATTGATCAGCCTGTGCAGGTGATATCAGAGGAGTGTTTCACACAAACACAATCTTGCATTAAATCTGTGCTCACTGGTGGGATTTTGGAATAAAGACGGATGGCGAACGCCACCACTGACTGTATGCCCCGGCTCTCCACTTGGGCTCCTTAAGGCGCGGCCCTGGCCGTGTCTCTTAGCTGGAAGCCTTGACTGCCCAAGCCTGATTCTGTAAACAGGCTTGCTTTAAGAACCAAACTGTCGTGATTTGATTGGCTGTTATGTGTCTCAGGTTGTATATTTCGGATGGAGGGAAGCGGGGACAGCTTTTACGATAATTGGACCCCCAAAGTCAAAAACAGGTCTGGATAAAAGGGCAAACTTGAGTGGTTTCTTTTTTGCCTGGGTCCAGCGAGGAATCCATACCAGTGCAACATTTAGAAGTGAACTAAAAATATGTGAGATATTACAGCACACATTTAAAACAACAGTGGGTCTATAGTTTTCTAGTAGCTTTGCTAGGTGTTATATTGTGTTGATCTCATCCTTAAGTTTTTGTGAAAAAGAAAAAAAATTACATTTGATCATTTAGTCAAACCTTTCTTTTCTTTCACTGTAGCATAATATTTTAGTTTGGAAAAAAAGATTAACTTTTAAGACAATTAATTTGTGTACAAACCTGCCAATTGTAGTTATTTTATTTGTAAAGCCAGTAATGATAATTATTTTAAATTGTTACCAACTTATCTTTTTTTTTTTTTTTGCAAGTTGCCCATCAGTTATTTAATTGTTTAACAGGTTTCCTATCTATTTATGAACAAAATGAGATCATTTTTGCTTATAACTACATTATTTGATTTTCTTTGTTTTTGCTTTTTTGTTTGATGATTGCTCTTTTTTGGTTTTTGTTTGTTTTTTTGTTTGGGTTTTTTTTTGTTGTTTTTTTTTTGTTTAATTTTGTTTTGTTTTTTTGAAGCTGGCCTTTCTTTCCTTGCCAGCCAGGTCATTTTGTGTCACTATGCCTTTTTTGTTTCATTTGTCCGTAATAAAAAAAAATGTTAAAGGTGACATGAGTGGCCGTGATTTCTTTTGTTTGTAACACATGTGAAAATGAAGCTCACAACAACCTGGCGTAGACCTTAATTTATCTCTACTTTCTGATTAACACCTAAGGTAAATCTGGTTTCATGTTCAAACAGACGAAACTCTTGCCTTCACTCTGTTTGGGATGTGAATTCACAGCCTGAGTGGTGAACGACTGCACATGTTCATTCTATTTTAAGCAGAAATGTTGATGCTGCAGAGATGGTGCGTTTGTTCGGATGGATTTCTTTTACTTATGCTGAAGTAGTGCAGAATAAACGCCATACTGAAGGACTGCTGCACACCCAATCACCCCCCAACCCCACCACCCCAAAACCCCATTAAATATTTTATTCATACTGCACCAGCCACTTCTGCTAGTATTGAATGGGCAAATAGATCATTACTGAGCAATCGGAAACCTGAAGCATCGTTTCGTGCTATGACACACATTATGTGAAAATCTCAGTCATACATTCTTAATGGAACACAAGGTAATGGTGTGTGTGTGTGCAGCCCTGCTGTTTGTGCTTTCTCTTTCACGTATGGTGCTCCGTCACACACAGTGCTGGTGTGGTTGTGTACTGTTAATGCTACAGACGAGAGTTTAGTGTTCTTCACTGGTGAGCATTTTAAAGCAGCTTCTTATATGTTACATTACAGATCAGTAGCTTATCTCCATCACTTAACTCCAGTTAGAGTTTCTGTACAAACACAGGAGACATTTTCCACTGACGGTTTACACACATGAAAACGTTTGCACAATCATTCGCAAAAAAAAAAAAAAAAAAAAGTTCAGATAAAATTAAGCGCTGCAACATTTCTGTTAAGATATTTTAAATGGCTGATATTAAACTGGTAAAAAAAGAAGGGGTGACTATACTGGTATGGCATCTTTTAGAAATAAGAAAATTCTAGTTAACAATTTGCAACAAATATTTTTTCCACCAAAAAATGCACAAATAATTTTACATTTTTCACGATAAACTAGATGCGTAAAAAAAGATTTGTCTTATTAACTTTATTAAAGATTTTAAATTGTAAGTTTGATTTTTTTCTTCCCTGTAAAAAAGGTCAGTTGTTTAATATTTTGTAAATGTGTGATCAGACATGAGGGTCAGGTGTGAAATGGGCTGGACACACGGACAAAGGGTTCAAAGCGAGAAGACAGTTTGTTACTTTCTACATGGAAACTTTTAACTTTACATGTGGCAACTAAACTTCTGCGGTGCAACGTGCAGCAAACAGTCTCATTGACTGAAGTTTTTTTTTTTCTCTCTCTCTCCCTCTCTCTTCCCCTCTCTCTTTTTTCTCTTTCTCTCTGACCATTTTGCTCCTACTTTGATGTGGCCGTGTAACGTATGGGCTCTGGTTTCCATGTCAACATTTTTAGCTAACGAGACCACATATGTAACTGGTCTGGCAGTCTTTACTTTCCCGTCCTGCATGTCCCTCTCTCTCTCCCTCTCTCTCACTCTCTCTCTCCCTCTCACTCTCCCTCTCTCTCCTTCGCTCTCACTCTCTCTCCCTCTCTCTCCCTCTCTCTCCTTCGCTCTCACTCTCTCTCCTTCGCTCTCACTCTCTCTCCCTCTCTCTCCCTCTCTCTCTCCCTCTCTCTCCTTCGCTCTCACTCTCTCTCCTTCCCTCTCCCTCTCTCTCACTCTCTCTCTCTCTCTCTCCCTCTCCCTCTCTCTTTCTCTCCCTCTCTGTCT
>JBBPCY010000109.1:23362844-23376021 GCA_037974405.1 Brachyalestes nurse
TCTCTCTCTCTCTCTCTCTCTCTCTCTCTCTCTCTCTCTCTCTCTCTCGCTCTCTCTCTCTCTCTCTCTCTCTCTCTTTCTCTCCAGTAGAGACACAGAGACCCCTACTGTTTCACAGAGGGACGTCTTTTACTCTCTCATTACTCTCTCAGCACTCTCTCTCTCTCTCTCTTTCTCTCTCTCTCTCAGGTCATCTTCTCCAGAGTTCTGGGGTTGTTGTTCTTGATGTTAATTACTTTGCTGATGTCGTTAAAGAGATGCTTGGGATTCTTATTCATGATTTCAGTAACAAATAAGAGTCTTATTACAAACAGGCACCGTTTCTGTGTTTTCTTACTGTTCCTGCAGTCTCTGTGTTGTATTGCCCCCTGGCTACAAATCAGCCGAACTACATTTTTCCAGATTTTGCAGGGTTTCTTCTGTAAAATAACAGTTCTGGAAATCTTTATGAATAAGATATAAACAAGCTTATACCAAGGACTGCATGTACTAAACCATGAGCCATGATGAAGGTGTAGGGTTTCTTGCACATGCATTCGTGTGTGTATGTGTGTGTGTGTGCAGGGATATGAGTGCTAAATTACAGCTTACTGTTGCATTCCCCAGGAGTGAAGTTTCAGTCAGGCAGACAGAGGGACAGCCTCGGGGTAAATTGAGAGCTGGGGAGATTTTATGGCCCTGTGCAGGGCCCAAGTGCATGCACACACACACACACACACACCCACACACATGTTCAGTATTACTATATTTGAGGACATTCTGTTGACTGGTGTATTACTGTAGTTGAGAAATATCACACCTACACCTAAACCAGACCCTGTCCTTCATCAAAAGGACGTGATCTGGGCTCTTTGGTCCCCAAAGATGGATTAATACAAGGTCATGCACACAAATACACACACATACTAAATGATATTACTATTAATAATAATAATATTATTAATCAACATCATCATCATAATTTAAATTCAGCGTACATTCAGTCCCCACAAATATACTCTCTTGCTGTCCTTCTTTTCCATCGTAGCTCTCTCTCTTACTCTCTTTTTCCCCACCCCACACTGTCTCAATCATCAGGGATCTGTGTAAAATCTTCATTTCAATGACTTTAGTGTTGGGTTTTTAAAATGACTTCAAACTACATTTGTGACCGTCCTTCCCGAAACGGCTACGCTTAATTTGCACAATTCGAAGCGTTCTGTTGATGAGGAGAAGACAAAGATGTTCTACCTAAATGGATTTTGCAGACGTACAGTAATCCTTCCACAGCTGAATGGTGTAGCTTTTCATTCTATACCAATCATTAGCATGAAGGATAGAGACAATGGCCTTAATTGTAGGGAGAGAAAAAGAGAATTGAGGGAGGGGGAAAAAGGAAAGATGCAACCTTTCCTTAATGCACAGCCTCCCCCAGCCTCTGCCAATTTTCTCTCTTCTCTCCCCTCCTAAGTGGCCTTCTAGTTTTTATCTAATCAAAATATATTCACTCCATCTCCTCACTGCTCGCTCTCCCTCCTCTCTTTCTCTCTCTCTCTCTCTGTCTCTGTCTCTCTCTCTCACCCTCCCTCCCTCTCCCTCTCTCTCTCTCTCTCTCTCTCCCTCTTTGATCTAAAAGACTGATTGGCAATTTTTCCAGCTAACTGATATAGAACACCGACGCCGGCTGCCAATCTTGCGGCCCTGCTGTTGCCATGCCAACAGTCACGGGGTAAAAAGGGGGTGAAGAAGGGGGTTTGGTTTAATACACATCCTGATTTGGTAGTCTGATGCCACATGTTATTATTTTCCATTATTCTCCATCCTTTTGTCACACAGAGCTCAAAACCATTACTTCTAATAGCGACCTGTTTCTGGTTGTGCTAGTTTTATCATGCATTGTGTTGGTGCGCCTCTCCTGGCTTTTGTTTCTTTTTGTTGTTTAGAAATAGGAAGGGTGATGATAATACACTTTCTTTCAGGCACTGCGGAGATCTACTGGATACAAGATCTCTTGGATGCTCTCCTAAAAACAAAGGTTTTTTTGAGCGATGCAAAAAATAACCTTCTGTGTCCCTGAAGAAATCATTTTTAAATGAGATGTGAGTGTGAAGAGCCTTTAAAGGCTTAATGGTATGAAGGTTCTTTACCAAATCATGGGTTCCTCCGAGAACCACCCCACTATGTGGAGGTTTCATCACCTTTAAAAAGGTTCTTCATACTCATGCTTCTCATTTTCACAGGTGATTTCTACATGAAAGGTTCTCTAGGGAACCCAAATGGTTCTTTTATGGCATTATGCAACCTTATTTTTTAAGAGTGCATATTTTTAAGATGCTCTTTTATAAACAGGCAAGCAAATTATCAAAACAACATTGCTGTGGCAATATTTTGATCCTTAGTGCTGTACATATAATAGCTCTGAACTGTTCTGGTGCAGAGTATAGTGTGTATGTGTGTGTGTGTGTGTGTGTGTGTATGTGGTTGGATGGGGGTGGGTGGTTCAATCTTGAACATGGTCCAAACCAAATAATACACAGAGAATAAAACAGTGAGTGGTTTAGCCTCTCTTTGCCAGATTCTTATTGGACATTTCCGTTCCACCGTAAACGGTGCAGTAGTTCCATTCTACAAGTCCCACCATTTAAGGTGGAATGGATGTTGGCGAATAGGGAGGCACCTTTCTGCTCATAACATTCTGTTCCTCATTTACGTTCCAACACTGGGATTCTGTCTAGTAACACATAAACACTGTCCACTGGAAACCCGCTGTAAGTCAACGATTGTTTTATTACATTTTTTATATACAAACACCCTGCAAGGCACACTTTTGTTTAAATAAGAATATACAATACAATTGTCTATGAGCAAACATATTTTAGTTTGATGTATATATTAATTTCTAGTATGCTTTTAAAAAGGCCACGTGATGAATGTTTTCTGCAGACAGCTGCATTCCAACTGCACTGGTTTTCCTGTGAACTGTAACAATCATTAAATAACACAAGTCCACTCTGCCATTAAAGGAAACAGTCCTGACCCCAGAGTGCACGCGATTGCTGGGGACAAAAAAAAAATTACAGAGCTTCGGCCCTGACCTTGATGGGAGCCAATATTCAAACTCAGGACTCGGGACTCAGAATATTCTGAACTCAGGACTCGTTCCGCTCTATATGTCTAAGGACGTGTACAACAGTGTGGAAAGAAATTGAGGACCCCTTACATGAAATACAAAAGTGTAAAGACATGGTTCCTTAAATTGGGCTGAAGGAACTGAAATAAACAAATGTTAGAAAGAAAAATTCCAAAAACAATCAAAAACAACATTACTGGTATGACAATAAATGTGCAAAATTGAACCATTTCTGCACTACAGGCCATAAAGTACTGAAGCAAGCAGAGATTTAATATACATAGAGACAGAGAAAGAGAGAGAGAAAAAGAGAGATAGACAGACAGACAGATAAAGTTGTGGAGGGTTTTTGTCTCAGCCTCTATATATCAGATTGATTTTGTTGACTCTTTCAAGCACATACAGAATATTTATCTATTACAAATTACAACATTAGTGTATAAATTTACCATTTACTTATCAAACGAGCAAATACAAATAGTGTAAGCATGAAAATTCCAACCAGGAAACACACACACACACACACACACAAGCACACTCACACACATCAGAAATGTAAGTTGGCCTGTTATCTGGTCAGTCTTTCTCCATTATATGGTCAGTCATTATATTGTAGTTTGTGTCTTTGAATCTTACATACCTTTTCCACTATTAAAGTCAATTTGCAGATTTAGACAACATCACTTTCAACGTAAAGAAGCCATAATTGAGATAGGAAATATGCTGTTATCTTAAAATTGGGTACATAAACACATCTCTGTTACACATAAAGTTTTAAAGTTCTCATGTTAGCCCAGGGGTGTGCACTGTAGTGATATCACCCCTGAGGTCTATTTTTAATTACTGTTGCACCATGTTAAAACCCTCCCCAGAGTTCATCAAGCCTTCAGAATGAGAGAATCAGGTAAACATGATTAGAGCTGTGATGAAATAGGATGATCAACGAGGAGTTGAACAAAATATGAATGTTTTTATAAAGAGAAATTTGCTTCTGAACTTTTGGCCTGTAGTGTAGACAGTGTCTCATCTTGCCATTAAAATTGAGGTCAGGTAACCAAACCCAGACCAGCCCAGCCCAGCCCACCCCAGCCCAGCCCAGCACACCCCACCACACCCCAGCCCAGCCCAGCCCAGCACCGCCCACCCCACCCCTTCAAAACTAACCTTTTGTCATTAATAATATAATGTGTTAAATATTTGCATGGAAATGTAATTAATTAATATCTCATAGATGGATTACATGATTAGAGAAAGGTGCCTCGCTTAAGTTCAGCTGTTACATCTAAAAAATGAGAAAGTCCTGTTTAGACTCCAGATTGAGAAATCACATCTTAAACCGACCTGTGTGTCTGGACAAGCTGCCAGTAGATGATCAGTTGAAATGAAATGACCAGTTTGAGTAAATTAGTGGTTCACATTGGAATAAAAAAGGGTTAGTGCAGATATGCTGTCAAACCAGAATCGAATTTGATCGCATTGTATAATCGGAGCCTCTGCTGAGAAGAATCTGAGCGGAAATCTTATTTAACTCTGGAATTTACTTAAGGGGGGCAGGCAGATTCCTCTGTGTATTCTCTCCACATCCTCAGACATGCAAAGAGTGTATATTAAAATGCTTAAATGACTAACAGTGAGTTTAAACGACTTGGGACCAGTTCAGATCACTGTAATCTCTAATTATTCTAAGCAGGTTTGTGGTGAAGTAGTCCTTCCCCTACCACGCCCCACTGATCATGCTCTGCCCACAAATGTGTAGTTTCGTAGCAACTGTTGTGAGGTTGGACAAGCTTTGAAGAACACTACCAAAAACCCATTCAACCTAAAGAGAAATCGTATGCATACAAAATACAGAAATGTAGAGATCCTTGATCGTTTGAAATGATACTTATATTGCAGGGCTGCCAGAAGTTATACTCTTAGGACAGATCTGCTTTTATTGCAGTGTGATTGAGCCAGCTTTAGCATGGTGGAATATTTGTTGTTGGGCTACAGTGACTCAGTTTGGTGGCCTAGCATGAGTGTAATGCACTGAATGTAAATGCCATCGTAGTGTTCTAGCCTGTACATCCTCTCCACAGTTGATGCAAAAGAAAGCATTTGGTTTCATACAAATTGAAATGACAGAAATTGAGGAAATCAGCTCTACATATAAAATGAGAAAAATTGACACAAAGTGAGATTTCATTGCATGGCTTTAGATTGTTTGTTTGGCCAACAGTGCCACCAATGGCAGCGCACGGCAGAACTCTCGTACTGGTGCAGTCCATCTGCTTCCATCGCTGTGGTGTGGCTCTGACTCCTATGCTGGGTGACCGAGGCTTCACGTAGCTGTGTGCGTGTGGTTTTAGCACATCAGCAGTCACGCCAGCAAGCCCAGCCTCTTCACCTTGGCCGAGAGGAAGGAGTGGATGATGAAGACGATGGTTTTGGGGCAGGCGTGGAGGTCCAATTGCTGAGAAAAGTGAGGAAAGAGAGGAAACAAAATGGGGAGAGGGTTAGAGAGTGTGAAGAAATAGACTTTAAAAAGTGGGATGAAAACAGAGTGCAAGGAAAGAACTAAGAGAAAATCTATAAAAGCAGAGCCCATGGAAAGGGGTCCCGAGATGGGTGGGAGAATCATTAAGGTAAAAAAGTCTGAAAACTAGAGGGGAAAAAGTCAGTCCAAAAGGATGGAGGAAGTCAAAAGAGAATAGCTATGAGCTCACTGAGAACACAGACCTGTGATCAGAGATGAAAGAGAAAGAGAGAGAGAGAGAATATGAGCTGAGTGGGAATAAAAGAGCATAGGAGAGTGAATGGCAGCACAGAACTTTAAAAAAAAGTAGGGTGTGGGGGGTTTAAAAGAGAGTTACAAGCAAGAGAAGACTTAAGACTAGAGAGAAGAAGTGAGAGAAGAAAGGATGAGAGGGAAGGGGAGAGGCTCTCTCACAATCTCGGCCTCCGGGCCTCCGAAGTCGAGGAAGATCATGCGCACTCCGTCGTCGGAGGACATACGCAGGCGCTCGAACGGCTGCTGCAGGAGGATGTGCCTGCGGACCCCTGCCTCCTCCGTGAACAATGAGAAGCCGTTGTCTATGTGCACACTCAGCATGCACTGCTGACCATTCCAACTGCACGCTGCAGGCAAATGAGAGAGACAGAGTGGGCTTCAGTGAGTACTTAATGGAATAGCTTATCAAAAAAAAACACTTTTTCTCATTTTCCCTCTTATCCCAAATCCAGTCAATCAAGTGACACATGTCTGAGGTGTCTGAGCATCTGATCTTTCAGTTTGGTTTCTTCAGCTAACAAGTAATGTAAGTATAAACTCATCAATACATTCTAAGCGTTCTGAAGATTTAAATCACCACAAAGTTGTTAAACAGACCTGCTTCTGTGGTTTCTGACACTGTATGACACTCATCTATAAAGATGGGTAAAAGTGAATCAAATACTGGAAAACAGTAGCAGCAACCAATGCAAACCCTGAATTTTATTTGTACCTGTGTACAAAGGAGAAAGTATCGTTCAGGCTGTTTCGCTGCATTAAATTTGCAAAATACAAATTTAGATTTTTAGTGAAAACACTGGAATTGCTGTTTTTTTAAGTATGAAAATGTAGGAATGTCCATTCATTCATTTATCTACCAAGCTGCTTATCCTGACAAGGATAACACCAGCACAGTCAGTAAAACACACTGGTCAGATCACCAGTTCATCATAGGGAATGCAGAAATCTCTATTTCAAAGGGTCCTCAAAATTTTCTCACAGCTGTGTATGATTAGTCCCACGCATTCTAGAGCAACCCAGTAAAAATTACTCACTAGATTTCTAACTTCTATAGCACGTGCCAACAGAGGGCAGTCTCTCTCTGAGCTTCGAGTTGGTACTCCGTCATGCACCATTTACCACAGTATTAATGTATACGACTCTTAAAGGGACATTCTGGCCTAAAAATAGTGTGTGATATGTTATTAATGCAGGATGTTACACAGTAGTCTGAACCGTTCAGTTATATGCCTCACCAATATGGGTTTGACAGGATTCACAATTTTAATCACTGTTTTGTTTTTTTGTTCACTGAGAATGTCTTACTACAGTACCCAGCATTAATCCCATACATCAAACAAATAGTGGGAATCTCTAAAGTGATCAACTAATCCTGACTGCTTATCTATTAATTATTATGTACACCTAAGCTAGCCCTAGTGTAACTCTTACCTCATTTATATTCCTTTTATAAAAAACAAAATAGACACCAGAGATGAGTTTTTTATGTAAAAATTTAGCTTTTAGCTTCTTGCCTTTTCTATCATTTGGATTAACCGTTTTATTCATTGTAATGATGATCTCAAGACACATCGTCAGAATGTCCTGCTACAGTTAGCATGCAGATGTTGTGTGCTATGCATTTTTATTAATTCATGTTTCCATACAACATATGCTAGGCAGTCTGCTACATATATTTTTGGTACATACAACTGGGTGACCCATTAAAGTAAGAATTCATGGTCAGTATAGAAACATGTAGGTGCAACGCACAATATAATCAGCAGAGTGCGCCACCATCCTTCATTTCTAATCCAGCGCTCTCAACTTCATTACCAGCCACAATATCAGCTTAGATCCTTTATGAAAACTCAGTAACACATTAATCCAGCTTTAAACTGTCAGTGTGTTGTGCTCATTAAATCAAAGTCACCTTTTATATTAAACAACTCTCAGCATTGTTTTGATAGGTACTGATAAAGTTTGCCCAAAATAATTCAGTATTGCATTGGTATAGTGAGGAGTTAAGAGTTACACAGAGGGTCTTAGTTTCAGAGATGGATGTGGAACTGGTATTAGACTGAGAGGTGTGTCAAGTGTACCTGTGGTGACCTCCTGTATGAGTTCAGCTGCATTGTGGCATCCCTCCACCAGCAGGTGGCTCCAGGTGGACAGGTCTTTAGCAGTGTCCACCCGAAACAGGTGGGTCTCCACGCCTTGCTTGGTGCCCAAACGGAGGCCGAAGGTCAGCTCCGAGTCCAGCACTGATGAGCTCTTCCCAGGCCCTGAGTGAACGAGTCTAGAGAGAGAGAGGACAGGTAAAACATATTTACACCAGGGACTGCAAGCATGGGGTGTTTCTTATAAACAGACATGTTTTTACTTCTGCACAAGTATATTTGTGAGGAACGTAATCTACTTTGAATGTCAGAAAAATAACTTGTACCTCAACTCTATGATTCCACATTTAGTTCCTATGTCCTTTTTTGGGTTTATTTTGTTCATTGGCTTATTTCATTCTGTTCTGCTTTGTTGTTACTCTCACTTTCAAGCTTAAGCATTTTATTTTGGGCCTAAAGCTTCCATAAAATAGAATAGTGTCACTTTCTGTTCCTGTGTTAATAGAACTGTACCAAAGGATGAACTAAAAAGGTCTATCTCAGTTTAAGAGGCGAGTCTTGGGCTCATTTTTTCTCACATATTTTTACTTCTACTTGAGTCAATAGTTGTCATATGTAATACATTTGTGATACGTGAACACACCACGACACACAGTGTGATCAGCATGAAATTCATTCGCTGTATTTAACCTTTTCACCAAACGAAGCAGAACCCAGCGTATGGGGAGCAGTGTGTGGGGACAGTACCTTGCTCAAGGGAACCTCAGTGGTGTCACTAGCAGTCCTGGGATTCAAACCCATGACCTTCTGGTTGCAGGGGCAACTCCCTAACCACTAAGCCACCAGCTGCCCCGAAACTATGTCTGTATGTACGTGTATAAGCAGGTGACGCAATTATGCTTCTACACTGCTGTGAGTGTGTGTGTGTGTGTGTGTGTACCTGGTGGTAATGAGTGGATGGCTCTTTTCTGGGCTGTTAAGGCTCTCTCTGCTCTCTGGGAGGGAGTTATACAGCAACAGATCTCTGTCTGTCAACACAGCCAGTATCGGCTTCTCTGATCCCTAGTGGAGAGATTTGCATGCACACACACACACACACACACACACACATACGCGCACACATACACACTGGTCATAACTATTCTGCATCATTCACTCTGCAAGGATCACTTTTTACTATTTAATCCACTACAATCAACTCTCTACAGACCTAATTTCACTGGGTTGTTGCCATTAGATACACCTACCTTGTAGCAGCACTCACTGGCTATTTTATCAGAAACACCCACCACATATGTGCACTGTAGCCCATCTGTGGGCCTGTAGCCCATCTGTCACTGCACAATTTAGCAGTGCCTCTCCTGCCTGTCCATCAGTGAGACTACCACTGACCTAAGATATTTATCTGAGCTCTTTTGTCACTTCCTGAAGGAGTCATGCTCTTGGAGGAACTTTGATAGGCCAGCCACGTCTGGGAAGATTCAAAGCTGTTTCAAGTTTTCACTATTTCGAGATAACGATGTCCCGGAGCTTTAGAGATGACTTTATAATAATTTTCTTTCTCATCTCTTCTGGAATTTCCTTTGATGAGGGCAGTAGTGTGCTGCATGTTGAAACTTTTTAACCTACTTCACATTGCTGGAAAATTTCTTTTTAAGTGATGTTTAGCTGGCAGTAATCATGCTCGGGTATGTCTAGCCTATTTAATTCCAATTATCATCTAAATGTGGTTAATGGGTTCACTGAGTAACACAGGGCCAGATAGTGTTGGGTAAGTAACAAAATTATCATTCTAAAACTGTTTTGTGTAAACTCAGATTGACTTTGTCTTACAATAAATTTAGTTTGATGATCTAAAACAATTATGTGTAACAATTATGCAAAAATAGAAGAAATAAACCTGCTAATACTCATGGCACTGTACCATTTAGCTGGTGAGCCATTCTTAGTACAGCATTACACTGACATGCCAATGGCATGGCACAGAGCATGGAGCTGGTATGAGTGTATCAGGCTCTGCAACATTGCTGATCTTTTTACACACACCACTGTCACTGCTGGGTTTAGGATAGCACTTAGCAGTCAATAGTGGTCCTCTGGTAGGCAAATGAGGGTCAGTTGCACATAAAAAGCTGAATGATAGTTTCTAATTGTACTCCTACAAGGTAGAGCC
Source organism: Brachyalestes nurse (assembly GCA_037974405.1). Taxonomy (NCBI): domain Eukaryota; kingdom Metazoa; phylum Chordata; class Actinopteri; order Characiformes; family Alestidae; genus Brachyalestes; species Brachyalestes nurse. The sequence goes on from JBBPCY010000109.1 coordinate 23,372,996, forward strand.
ACAAAGTGCACTATATGGAAAAAAGTATTGGGACACACCTCTTAATTACTCAGGTGGCCCCTAACGTCCAGAGAAGGACAATCTAAATGCTTGAGCAGAACAAGACATTTTGGACAACGCCATGCTTCCAACTTTTGTGGACACATTAGGAAAGTCCTTTTCTATTCCAGCATGGCTGTGCCCCAGAGCACAAAGTAAGCTCCATAAAGACATGGCTGGAGTTCAGTGTGGAAGAACTTGACTGGCCCACACAAAGCCCTGACCTCAACCCCATCAGACACCTTTGGGATGAACTGGAACGGAGATTGCGAGCCAGACCTTCTCGTTCAACATCAGTTTCTGACCTCATTAATGCTCTACAGACTTAATGGGCACAAATTCCCACGAATTTTTTTTGTGGAAAGCTTTCCAAGAAGAGAGGAAACTGTTATAGCTGTAAAGGGGGACCAACTCCATATTCATGTCTTTGTATTTAAATGCAGTGTCCTTAAATGTCCTCTTGGTATAATGGTCAGGCATCCCAATACTTTTGTCCATATAGTGTATGTGTACATGTATGGCCCCATAAGCAAACACCACTACCAACTCCAGCCCAAACACAAACACATAAAAACCTGCTCTATGATCCAGCCGATGTGTCTGATGTCCAGGCCTGGCTGCAAGGCTTTGATGTCATCTTTAACTGTGGACAGCAGTGCAGCGCTGGCTGTCTGGATAGCGTTATACCACGACTGGGCCATAGCTTGGTCCTTTGCCCTCAGAAACAATGACATCTTCCTGTCTGCTGACACCACCTCAAAATACCTAGATACACAGGGGAAGGGGGGGGGGTGTGAACATACAACTTGTGTGTGTCAGTGTGGTTTGTTATCATTTCACACATGAAATTTTCTCCAATATATTCAATGTATTTGGAAAGGTGACCCATGCTGTATTCATAATGTTAAATACTTTTTACCCCAGATTAAAAAACGCTCCAGATTTGCATCTACCTTTTGTCCTGACTCTTCTTTTGCTTTTTGCTTTCATCATTTGTAGATGTGCTGTTATTTCATTTACTTCACTTTTGCATGTAAGCTGTAATATTATAATAGTATTTAGCCTATTTTCTTGTGTGAAGCACGTTGGGATTATAAAACTAAAATGAAATGAAATGTTATAGTAGTAGATAAGATTTTTATTACTCAGCATTGCTCTTTTGTGTAGGATTGAAAAGAAAACCATGAAAACTCAGACCCTTTGATCTTTATATTGTGGCTGATGAAGAAAAAAAGAATACAGCAGAAAGAAAATCTTAACTGGAAGTTTTGTAAGTAATTCTGGACCATTTCTATGGGTCCATACATCAGGAAATGTTGACATAGTTTTAAAGACAGTTTCTACTTTAAAATAATAATAATAATAATAATCATAAATAATAATAATAATAATAATAATCACCATCATCATTGTACAAGTATTACTGAATGACCCTAAAGTATCATTGGTAATTAGTGATACAAGTGCCTGCTTATATCAATGGCAGACTCACAGTTCTGGTGAATTGCACGTGTTTTTAAAGGAAAAAGCTAAACAGCTTGCAATCATGTGTCCAGACAGTATAATGTTAGGTAGTTTGGGAGAGACAATGTTGTTTTTCCCATGCCTATTAAAAGGAACAGAAGTAATGAACTAATTAAGTCTATTACTGTGTTGGACTGTTTTCAGATACTTTAGGATCGCTTTGATTGTATTAGCCCATCTACACTCCGTCCACAAATTAGTTCTTTTATAGCTAGTGTGTCTGAGTTAGACAAGCTTTACAGAATGCGGACAAAATCCTCATTCAACCCACACAGCTCACATAAGCAAAACTATGCAGATTTAGAACATTTTTTAATTTTACATTTTAAAGAAGATGTATTTTGTAAGTGTAAGAAAGGCCATACTTTTAGGTCAGATCAGGAGTAGTAAGTGAGGCTTTGAGGGATAAACGGAAGGTTAAACAGGATACTTTTAGCTGTGTTAACCTTGTGACCTGTGCCTTTAGATACTGTAACATCGCTGAAGTTTTTCTACAGGATTTGCTGACAATATTTCACTTGTACTTGCCAAAAACAAACTGAAGGTCTGTTGATTCAGACTATATCTATAAAGTTCAACTGTTCAATGATGATAGAAAGGTACAGATCCCATTCTCAACAGAAAGTGTTAATAAAGGTAGTAGATAATTTGGTAACACTTCAGTATAGTGGGACAGCAGAATGCCTTTGTAAAGCCTAATACCTAATTAATTACTTTGGGTCTCACCAGATTTTTTATGAATACTTCTAAAGTATAGTAACAGTTTGATCTAAATAAAAACTGAATGAACTCTGAACAGCTAAATGGAGTTTTTGTCAGGATTTTAGAAAGCTTGTCCACCCTGACACTGCAGAGCGTGGACTGATTGCTTTTGTCTTTTATGGAGCAAATGAAAGCATTGAAAGCGTGTGTTCACCTGTCCTCCGTGTCTGGAGGGCACTGTTTGCGGGTGACGTGACACATTTTGAGGGAGATAGTTCTGGTCTCTTTGAGCGCTGGATCAGGCTGTTTCTGAGGAGTGGTTGGTGGAGAGTCCAACACAGGAGGAACACCCGGAGATGAGCTCTTGAAAAATGCAGACATCTCCTTTATGTACTTTACTGAAGAGTAGGAGAGAGAGAGAGAGAGTATAGGAGAGAAAAACACCCAAAACCTAATTACAAAACTTCATTAAAATAGTAACTTTACAGTAGAAAGAATACAACGTAAGGAGGGTAAAGGGGCATTGCGCTGGCGCTCTTATCCTCAGGCCACGCAAGTCCTGAACCAGAACATGCCCCCACTCCCCTCATAGCAGTGCTGAACCAGAACATGCCCCCACTCCCCCCATAGCATACCATATTACCATAAAAGGGACTCATATCATATTCATTTCTATTTCTATATTTAAAAACTGTCATACTTCATATCATATCCGATCTATTATTTCATCACACTGTACATGCTGCTACACTACTGCTTAT
>JBBPCY010000109.1:23376121-23387382 GCA_037974405.1 Brachyalestes nurse
TCTTACAGTCATTAGTTACAGGGACAGTCTTACAGTCATTAGTTACAGAGACAGTCTTACAGTCATTAGTTACAGGGGCAGTCCTCCTGGAGCAACTGAGGGTTCAGTGTCTTGCTAAAGGACACAATGGTAGAAAATGGGGTTTGAATCTGCAACTTTGTGATCACTGGGTTCACAGACAAGGTTACCCACTAGGCTACTACCACCCTGTTCTTACCTTTTCGCATGATTTAATGTAATGAGATTATATTCAAAGGTTTGAAAAGGGCAGTTCATTTTTCTAAACGTTATAAAAAACAGAGATGAAGAGGTTTCGATATGACAGCTATGGAATGCAGTGGGCTGCACTCATACAGTAACCTCCAGTGACATAAGCTCAAATAAACTCCAGGGAGCCGGAGCAGCCCAGCCCTTCAGCCCAACCACTACTGTTCACTACGGTGAAATAAATAGAATCAGCTATGATTCTCTCAGGACCAACAACTTATCTCGCTGATACACGCAAACACACACACACACACACACACACACACATTCACACAAACGCGCACATAGAGGGACTATAAATAGCAGACGCCACTGAGGGGCACGGATCGGGTTTCACTGCAGGAGTTGAAGAGCGAGGTGTCGGGGTGAGTGCTGGAGGGAGGGAGTGGAGGAGGTGGGGGGCTTCCTCAGCCCAGAATAGAGTCCAGCCCATAGCTTGCCCATTCCCACTCATACACCTCACCCAGTCAGCACATACACACACACAGCACCACACTCTCTCTCGTTCTGTTCAGCCTTTCACCTGTTGGCCACACACACAAACACACACTCACACAGATACAGAGTCAGCGAATCTGTCACACAGTCTGTCTTTGTGGTCTCACACACTGTCTGCTTCTAACATCTATGGCTGCCAACTTAGATTTGCCTGCCACCTTTTTTCACCCTGTCTAAATTCAGACACATTCACATATACAAACACACACATGCACTGATATGAGATTGTTTAAATTTTATTAGAATACTTTAAACTGCAATCCCATGATCTGAAAAAATCATGCATAATTTAAATGTCGAGATGTAAACAAAGTCATCTATCAGAGTGTGGTGTGAAATGGTACATTGTTGTGATGTGTACAACCCAAATATCACCATTTTATTAACTAGTAATGGGCCGATCCATGTTTTTCCAGTTCCGATTGCGATACACGACCGCCGATACCGATACAGATTCCGATATAATACATATTTTTTACTTTAATATTAGCATTATTTTTGTTGAAATTGTGTTGTTTGTTAGTAAGGTCACATCACAGAATAAATAAACTTCAAAATGAATACAGTTTAAATTACGTGAATTCGGAGACATGACATGGGTGGAGTGTAATCTAACCACTTCTGTATTTAAGGTGGACTGGCCGAGTTATGAGATGCCCAACTTTAGCCTCGTCGTGTTTTGAGATAATCATCTAAGTAGTTCAAGTATGTCCATTTTAAAAGCAACAACTGTGTAAAAAATTAAAGTGCAAAACGAATACATTTTAAATTACGTGAATTTAGAGACACAACATGGGCAGAGTGTAATGTAACCACTTCTGTATTTAAGGTGGACTGGCCGAGTTACGAGATGCCCAGCTTTAGCCTCGTCGAGAGAACACACAAAATAGCCCCTGAAAGAACTCTAAAGAGGTCTTGAGGGAGAGCTAAGAGTCTTCTCTCATATTCCTTTCACTCCTGGTACTATTTGTCATGAAAGCTCTGCAGGTGCTTGATTAAATTTGTTGTATTGTACTACGCAACCGTAGCACACTGGCTTTACACACACTGAAGTAGCCGTCTTGCTGGCATTTCCGAACTGTAGTATCTCCAAACGAGCGACATTTGGTTCAAAACAAGGCTCGCTCAGATTGAAGTTGCCGCAGGTTCACGGTATGGTGTCTCATATTACACAGCACAGAGTTTAAGGTCCTGCGCAAGCTGCGAACTGGAATATAGAGATTGGGGCTGTCCAACCGATATCCGATATCGGATTTATGGCTGTATCAGATCCAATACCGATATCATATCGGATCAGGCCCATCTCTATTATTAACTATCAAAAACGACCTCAAGTGTCTCTTTTAAGGCCAAAATCTGATCTTAAACTTATTGCACCTCAGTGTCTCAGGCATACAATAATGCATTTGTTTCCATTTTATATAACATGAGGGAGCTATAACCATTACATTTTCCAGACATCTGGTTCCTATTGCTACATTTCACATCAAACATACATGTATGACTCTGTTTACATCTTAACCATTTAATTACAAAATTAATTTGATAAAAACTGACAGAATTGGCTGTTAAAATGACACCAAAAGGAACGTTATACAGTAATGTAAATGCCGACCAAAGACAAAGAACACAATTTAATCAATATTAATTTGGCTTTTAAACTGCTCTTTCAAAACAACCTGAAACACACAGCAAACAGTATGCTTTGCAATAGACATATTAATACACCTTATTCAATCGGCGGCCATGTTGAATTGAAAACGAGGCTGTGAAGGATAGTAGTTGACTATGGTGTATTGTTGTGTACCGGAATGTCATCGTTTAGCCATCAGAATATAGGGAATACGTCATTTCACAAATTTCCACAGGACAAAGAACACAAACATGGATTGTGAAAATTCGACAGGACATAGAACCTAACTTTCAGGTAACAGTATTACATTTATTTAAGAAAATGGCTAATTGGCTAATTGCTAATTTCTAATGTTCAGATGTTTATCTTCCTATAAACTCATACATATGCTAAAATAAGCTTAAATATGCTGTTTTATGACAACAACTAAGGTTAAATAGCTGTTTCACTTACGATCGCTAGGTTTTCCTTTTGTAAGACCGCTGAGTCCAGGTAAACACGGGCAGAACTGAACCTTCCTTTAGCTTCTTAATTCCAGTTAATGTTCTTAAAAAACATTCCGGAGAGAAATGTTTCGAGCACACTCTTGTGTTCTTTGTAATCTATACAAAAAGGAGACATTTAACCTTAGTTGACATCATATTTAAGCTTATTTTAGCACATGTATGCGTTTATAGGAAGATAAACATGCGAACATTAGAAATTAGCAATTAGCCAATAGGCTAGTCATTTTCTTAAATAAATGCAATATTGTTACCTGAAAGTTAGGTACTATGTCCTGTCGAATTTTCACAATTGTTTTTTATGTTCTTTGTCCTGTGGAAATTTGTGAAATGACATATTCCCTATATTCTGCCCGCTAAATGATGACATTCCGGTACACAACAATACGCCATAGTCAGCTTCTATCCCTCACAGCCTCGCTTTCGATTCAACATGGCCGCGGGCTGAATAAGGCGTATGGCACTAAATGGCCATCATGCGGGGCTTTTATTATGAATTTCTATTAAGAATTCAGGCACATTCGAGTTCACTGAATTGACCTGAATGTATTTTAATACACAGTTTTGTTTCTGCTAAATTTATCATAAAGTTTAAAAATTATGGTACATTTTATATGTTATGCTTTATTTTCGTACAAAAATATGTTGGAAGCAAATAAATACAAATTGTGCCCTAAAATCTGCCATATTTAAGTTAGTTGGAATCTGAATTATTTTTACTTAAAAAATGATAAAACATGTCATTTGACCAGAGTGTGCAAACTTTCGCACAGGGTAACCAGTGATTACCAAATAGCAAGCCTTAAGGTGTGATAAGGCTAGAATTATAAGGGTCAATGTCACAATATGCCAGTGTAGATACTGAATCAGCCAACCTTACACACACACACACACACACACACACACAGGAACACATATAACAACTTACACGCATTTCCATGGAGGCATAAACACACAAAATGAAGCTTCCACTGTGTTCACTGGGAGAAAACTCTATTGTATTTCACCACAGTGGTACCACTGGTCTTCAGAACAGCCCATCTCCTACTGAACACTAAGTACACCCAACAAAAGACTTCTGACAGTCAGCTACAAACAAGGGTGTAAATGAGAGGATTTATGGGTGTATTTTTAGAAACAGGGATTTTGTCTGTACAAAAGCCTCTTGGGACCTGATATTAAATTGCCTTTTGTAAAAGGCAATGAGCATTTCCCACTATCCTCCACGGTGGAGATGACATTGACTGTGCAAGTAGAGACAGAAAAGAAGAAAAGAAACTGAAAGAAAGTAGAAGAGCAAACGTCAGAGTTATATTAGAGAAACGGGGGTTGGAAATTTATGCTCAGCCCTGTGAGGAACAAACTGTGCTTATGAGAGACCAAACGAAACCCAGAAAACCAAGTCCAATACCACACTCAACCACACCACCAGATTCCCCTCATCAACCACAATGCTTCGGCATAGCAGTGCTGAGAGAGGGAGCGGGGCCCCTTTTGCACTATAAATATTCACCCCAGCTTTTATAGTTTTCATGAATCTTCGGGAAGTAAAATTCCTAACCTTTCCAGCACAAAGAAAGTAAACAGCCATTACTTTGAATTGTAGGAATTGTTTATTTGAAAAGTTACTTTCGCATTCCTCTCCTTGGTCGATTTGCCGGCTGGCATCGTGAGGAGAGGCCTCGGTTGGTCGACATGACAGCAGGTTGTTTTTCTTGCTGCCTCATTGGGCAAACACAGGCTACCCTTGCCAAGCCAGACAGGAAAAAAAGAAAAACAGGCTGGTTGCCGTGGGAGCTGCTGGAATGTGTCTGATTGGCTACTCTGTGACTCCTGAAGCATGCTGTGCTCTGTGAAAGCTCTATTAGCCCAGGAATGTCCCTCATAACACCCCCACAAAAATGTGGCCATAAGAAAACACACACACATGCACGCACACACAAACTCAATCAACAGCCACAAGGGTGCCAACAAGGGTACAATTATCCACTGTGTGTGTTTTTTTTGTTTATACAGATAATGGGCTCTGTTGTGGAGCAGTTTCATTACCTACATAAGGACCCACCATATGAAGCGTGGACTTGTGTGAACTTGCATGCTTCTATGCCTAACCTGACACTCTAGCTACTGTGAGAATGAGAGCTTTACATGACTCATTATTGCTGCAATCCCCAGAGACCATATATGTGTAAATTAGCGACGAGCAAATCTCGATTCATGCAAGTTTCGCTTATCGCCACATTCTCACAAGAGCTCATTAAACACCCGCGTCACTGCCAGACGCATTCAGAATTCTGGAGAGAAACCAGCTCCTTCCTCGTAGATAGAAGCTAGCACTTACTGTTGATGATTTAGCACAAAAGGGGCCACAGGGGCTAATGATGTTAATTTAGTTGAGAGTGAGAATCCAGTTGCTGGAGGAATACTGATCAGTCCCACTCTGAGAGAAACATTTAATTTGAAATAATGTTGTTCTGTGACAGTGCCATAGAAAGGATCAAAACTAGCATACAGGGACTTCAGTACATAAACAGTAGACAATCCTCATATGGAAAATCCTACTTATAAGCAGAATATACTGCAAAACATTGCAAAAGTCTGAGACCACCCTTATATTTATTTCATATCCAGCCAAAACATCTATTAAGTGCAAGTTAAGCCTTTTCCATGTCCAAAAACAGAAAGCATATACTTAAAAGAAGAAAAGCCTCCAACACTGAATATACTATCAAATCCATCAATATTTAATTTGTCCACTCCCATTATACTTCCAGTATTAAACCCATCCAGTTGTACTCCCAACCAAAGTTGTTCCCATACTTATCACAGACATTATGTTCTCCATTAAAGAGACACTAACATTTATACAAGCCGCTACCCACACACACCTCAGCTGCCTTTTTCACATGCATATAAAATAGTTAAAGAGAGAATATTACACAGAAGATTTTTCACTTAGATACACTAGAGGAAAATCAAAGGAAAATCAAGGTGGAAACAAAACTTCAAAAACTAATTAAAATAGTGAAAATATAACAGCTAAAACTCATGCAGGTCTGGGAGAAAATCAAGCTCGCGATTTAGATCAGAAAAAATCCACAGGTCATACTGTTCATCCTTCCACGGTGGGAAGACAACTCAACACTATGATCATAAAAGAATGTATAGCTATATATTTATTACTAAGAAAAAAATAAGAATAGAAAAGAACAGAAGCTGTAATAAAAAGGGTGGGCACTCTAAATACTCTAAAAACAACCATTTTGACTTCACGTTCAATCATTAAGTCTTCTGTGTAACTTCTGTGTATGTGTGCAGGCTATGACTTCTGCATAATACTGCACATTTCCATATGTACAGGCCTCATAGATTTTGAGTCTGAAAAGTGTTTTAGCATAAAGAACACTAGTTTGTAACACATCCTTAAACATTGTAACGAGTGTTCATTTCAAATGGCATAAAAGAAAACATCTCCTCAAAACAGAGTCAGAATTTTAATTGAGAATTTCCCAATAGCCTGTTATCTCTCTCTCTTTTATTAAGTACAGTTCACAGACTCCCGTTAAGTCTCTCAGCAAGGCATGCCTTTTAATTCCAAGCGCACAAACACAAACGCACACTCAGACAAAGACAAACACACAGGTCACCGAGACCAGAACACACTCATTTCCCACTGGCTGATGGCTTTGCAGGCAACGTGTCTGGAGCAGCTGAAGGTCGCGAAACTGAAAACTTAATTTGTTCAGAATTACAAGACAATAAATGTAGCGCTGGCCTTTCATCAAAGACAGGGTGAACTAAATTGGCTTAGCCACTGTGCTGGACTGCTTTGTACTGCGAGGCCCACTGTGTCACACATTCCAATTGGATCTTCGCTGAACAGTTACAGATTAACTGCATGTGAATGTATGGGATTTATGAAATGTTTGGCATCTGCATTTTAATAGGCAGTCTTTCTTGAATTATTCCATATCGCTTCTTAGCATGGACATGTTGTCTGAATTTACCACCAGATTTGGCCTGCCTGGTTGTGTTTAGTCACACATAAGAGCTTCTGGCCCTTTTGCTTAACTGATCATGCTTTGCTATTTTCTGCTCCTTTCTTCAGGAATGATAAACGTTTGCCTAGGCTACCTATATTATGCTGAAATCCTCTAACAGTGCACTGTACTAGTTTCAGACAGTTAACTGCCTAAAACCAGGGGGGTTAGTTAACAGAATTGTCCATTTTTGTTTAAAACTAAAATTCCATTCAATTCACCTACTGTGGGCCTTCACTCACTAATATTGTTTGCTTCAAACTAAGTTGTTTTTAGGTATTACAATAATAATAAGCTTACTAGGTTATGTAACTTTTCAGTTTGATGGGTTTTTTGTTTTTTTGCTTTTTTTTGCACATAATTTGCAGGTCCTACTTCATCCTTGGGGCCGTTACAGTATGTACATATTGCCCCATAATCATTTTGCATAAACTGACCATTGAATAAACCTGTCTACAATTAGGTTTTTTTCATAATGGTACATTTTATGTTGTATAAGATTCTGCCTCTGAGAACTGTATCCAATTAGGACATGATTAATTTTTTATTTAGTTTCATTTTGATTAGAGAGAGGCCAATTAATTCACTGTGCTTTGAAAAGCGAAGTACATGGAGAAGCGAAAAAGAACACTGATGACATATAAAATAATACATGTGTATACATGTAGAGTTATACATGTCATATTTTAATAATAATTTGTTTGTTGTGGGGATTTCTCACTTTGAAAATGACGCCGGCTCTTTGTATTAAGACACAGCACTAATTTCTGGAATCCTGTTGATTGACTTAATGTGCATTATGTCTTTGATTTCTCCTAGATTTTGATTCTGGTGATAGACCCTTTGTAGTCTAGACTTCATATCCCAGGGGCTGGCAAATCCAGTTCTGCGGGGCCGGTGTTCAGCACAGTTTGGTGATTTCCTTGCTCAAACACATTTTTTTCAACTCAGCTGTCAATTGCCAGGTCTAGTGAGTGTGTCTGAGGAGGGGAACTATCAAACGGTTCTGATTATTTATGCTGCCTTGTTGAAAAATGCTACCATAGCACAAATCAACAGCAGAGTCTAACCATTCCTGCATTCTAACTCATAAGACTCTACCTGACAAGAATGTTTAAACAAGACTATTCTCACATAATGTGGGACTACTTACTAAAGAAGCGGATAATACAGCTGAAGAAAGTATGATTTCCAAGAGCTTTTCTTTGTCATTCGAGGACAAGTAACAAATGGGCTAAAAGAATGAAGACATCAAAATGTTAAGAGCAGTGGTTCCCAACCTGGGGTCTCTGCCCCCCTTAGGGGCGCCAGAGATCGCAGGGGGTGCACACAATTTTGTCTGCACTGAGGTTACCAAAATGAATTAATAATTGTAATTAATAACAGGTGTTGACATGATGTGCATGTGAATATCAACAGACTCCCCCTGTTTAAGTTAACTGTCTGAAAGAGATCTTTGACAAAGCTGTATGTATAGGAGTAGGTGCTGATACATCTCTGAAAGTCTATCTTTATTCCTTATGTGTATGTGTGTGTGTGTGTGTGTGTATAAGTATAAGAACAAAAACCTACAACCGCTGTTTATTTTTTGCAAATAAAAGTTTGTAATTAATCGCTTTATTCTTTTTGTGTGTCTATGCGGGTAGGAGTTGGGGTTGGGGGGCCTGGCTTGTCTTGGAAAAAAGGCAATACCACAATGCCAGCCCTCCAGGGCCAGATTTGAGCATCCTTGGCATATCTGATGTGAACGGATAGCATTGAGACTGTTACTGTGAGCTGTGAAGGTGCTCAAATCAGCAAGACTAAACAGCAGCTGTATAAACTTCAAATAAAGCTTGAGATCACAACCTGACAGTGCAGTGTGACCTTGTGAAATCTGAGCTGCTCTGCACATCTAAATAAATAAAGTAACAGCATTTCAAACCGTCATGTGAGTTTAATACTTTATTATAATATCTGCATGTCAATGAGTTGGTAGAGGCCATCAGGGAATGTAGCAGCTGAGAGGGAGGAGTGTCATTTATGGCCTTTATCTACAACTTGGGCTACTGCAGAGCTCCATTAAACACTTGAAAACAGACACATATTACAATGCACAAAATAAACCATGACAAATATCGAAGGGATGTCAAGAGACACTCCAGAGATGTAGGAAGTAATTATTGTCGTCACAGTCATTACTCCAGCACGTCCCATGAACGTGCAGTGAAGCTTAAATATGGTGACTGGGGTAGTGAAGGAAGGCACTGGTGCTGAAACCACTCTCTGAAACCACTGTTCAGCATGGGTTCAGTATCACCTCAGGCTTTCCTATGGGGTATGCAGTTTGCTCAGTGCTAATTAGTTTTCATTATTTACACGCTATTTTGGCCTCATTGCTCCAGTGCAAAACTAAAAAAAGCACCAAACATGTATTGGCTTATGAACTATGTTTGGGGTAAGGAAAAAAATATTTTCTAGCTTTCATGACTTCTTCCTTTTATTCTGCAATCTCTTTTTAGCAGTGATTCTAGAGCTATTCCCTGGAATAGATGATAAGGAAATATCTACTTCTAAGGGCATTTTTTCTTGATTCTATATCGCTGGACTAGCATGGGCATGTTGTCTGATTTTGCCACCAGATTTGGCATGCATGGGCGTGTTTAGTCACATGAGAGCTTCTTTTCTGCTCCTTTATTCAGGACTGATAAAATTGTTCCTAAGCCACCCATAATATTCTGACCACTTTTAATAGTGCATGATACTGCTTTTAACTGTCTCTGAACTGCTAAAACTGGGTGGTCAGGTAATAGAATTGTCTGGTTTCATTTAAAACTAAAACTCTGCTTATACAAACCGACATGCCATTTTTAAATTAAGATATTAAGGACAAAGAATATAATTGTTTACTTTGAACTGATGGTGCAGCAAAAACTACTGCAACAAACTAATCTGTCGGTTGTTCTACCTCAATGCTTTTCCTTAAACCCGGTCTTGCCAGCAAAATACGCTAAATGGCCAAAAGTATGTGGAAACCTGGACATTACATACAAAGCCATGAGCTTTAATATGTTTTTCCACTTTGCTACTATAACTGGCTTTCCATTGGATTTTGAAACATACTAACAGGACATCCTCCCATTGAGCCTCAGAGCATTAGTGAGGTCAGCCACAGATGCTGGGTGATAAAGCCTGGCTCAGCTGGCCCACCATCATCCCCTGGATGCACATTCAGCAGTAAAGTGAATTAGAACCTTATGTTCTTTAAGATGTCACCTGATCAATAGTGTTTTTAGCGAGACATGAACATGATACAACATGGTGTGTATACGCAGAGTCTGTTGCATTCATTACACCCAGCTTGGCTCACATTGTTGTGTTTAGTTCTGCTACAGTGCAGCAGCGGATTGGCAGTGTTTGACTGAAGCTGTTTGTCACAGGTGCTCATCAGAACATCACCACACTCACACAGTTCTTGGGTGTAATATGTGATATCATGCTGTTATATTTCTATCTTCTTTTCATTCAAACTTGCTGATTTGAATGTATGTTTAATGTAACACTCAATTATAGATCCAGTCCCTGTTCCCAGGGATTTAAACCCTTTTGTTTAAAAACTTAACAATGAAATAAGGCCCGAAGGCCCAGAAGGCCCTGTGGATTCCCCTCAGCTGAGGACGCATGAAACAACCTGCCATAAACAGGGTCTCTGAGAAAAAATATAAAACATACAGACAATGGTAACATTAGCAGTGAACGTTTGGCACTGCAGTTACAGGAAGCAGGCTGTTGAGGCAGAACTTTAACAAGCAGTACCCTGTTTTCTATATGGTGCTTATTAAACACAAAAGCCCTGAAGGAACATTGTGCGAGACGTCAGTGAACACAGCAGCAGCGGCGGCCTGAGGGAATGCTTGTTTGAGAACAGTGGGCTTTCGGATGCGTGAAAATTCATCTTATCCATCGCAGCTTTTCCCAGCAGACGAGGGGTGAGAAAGACCGGAATTCACACGCATGTAGACACACACACACAGACACACTGACACAGGAGAGTATATTGGATTTAGTTGCTCTTCTCACTTTTCACACAGAAACATGCGCACACACACAGACACACACATTCGTACACAGCAGAACTGGCAGGGTTTGGCTCTGGCTGTGTGAGTTTATTCGTTACCGTGAGTAATTGAGCCTGCTTCATCCTGGCACATCTTCTGCTCCATTTCCTCTCTCTCTCTCTCTCTCTCTCTCACACACACACACACACACACACACACACCTGCACAAGACTTTAATTTGTCATTGCTCTCTCCTTCAAAACTGTGGCTATTGTATTGCACC
>JBBPCY010000109.1:23387482-23413470 GCA_037974405.1 Brachyalestes nurse
TCTCTCTCTCTCTCTCTCTCTCTCTCTCTCTCTCTCTTTCTCTCTCTCTCTCTCTCTGTCTCTCTCTCTCTCTCTCTTTCTCTCTCTCTCTCTCTCTCTCTCTCTCCCTCTCACACACACACACACACACACACACACACACAGACACACACTTTCCCTCCCTATTTCCCTGCACTGTGAACTCCCTCACACCTAAAATGAACTAATATGCCACAATAAAAACAATGCTGATCATTAGCACCTCACACTCAGTCCAATCCTGTCTGGCTAATATTCTAGAACAAGTGTTGCTCTCTGAGCGTCTGGCAGCCCGCCTCAGTCCACAACTCCAGTGTGCTTGCGTTAATTAATTCGCTGAGTCTGTGCCTGGTATTATGGCTGCTGGCTCAGATTCCAAGCTAAACTGAGAAGCCAGTAAACAGTGTTTTGAGCATCACTCAGATTATATATATTGCATAACTCAAATTATGCAATCTATTCATCTTTTTTTTGTATTGAGAACAATGGCAGATTACTATACAACCAAATGTTTATGATCTATGCAAACATTTTGCTAAACAATGGCATGGCAATGAGTTCATATCCTCTACTGAGAACACACTTGCACATTCGGATGCACAGTTACGGTTGACTTGCTGTACTGAGCATACAGGGAAAATATGCGGTATGTTAAAAAGGTTCTTTTCATTTTATTTTCAGTTTGTACATAGTAAATAATAAAGTTTACAGAAAATACAAGGGGTCCTCGAGTTACAACAGTCTCGACATATGACGTTTCGAGTTTACCGTGGTCACTCCTACTCGGCTTACACTGATAGCCTCTTATTTAAGGACTACGTGGGCGAACTAGTTTAGTTGTGCACGGTGGAGGAATACGCAGTAATGCGGCGTATGAGTGAGGGAGTTTTCCTTTTCCTTTTTCTGTGTCTTAGTTGTGTTTTTATGATTTTGCAGCTGTGTTAGGATCGGTAAGTGACTCAGGCTAGGGCGTGTTTCGACTAACACCAAAATTCGGGCTACATCACTGTCGAAGGAACGGATCTGTGGCATAACTCGAGGACCCTGTATTCCCTGTAAAGGACGCGTTAACTCATCTAGAAGATCAACAAAATGTGACTGGGTAACAAGCAATTTTGCACTATGCATGGGGCATTACATATTAGGGGTAAATATGTCTGAATGATTCGTGTCTAATTAAAAAAAAAAATTCAGGTCCTTTCAATTATTTTAATACAGTTGATTATTATTGCCACAAATGCACATAATATACTTTCGTGTGGCACAATTGTCTAAGATCTGGCCCTATCATCGGAAGATCAAGAGTTCGACCCCCAATAGTGCTGCAGCCTTCATCGGCCAGGAATCCAAGTAAACAAATTGGGCAGAGTGGGTGGTTAGGGTGCCCCCCTTCCCTGATCTCTCAGCACGAGGCGAGCCAGCTCAGGCTTCTGTTAAATGATGTAACAGAATTGGCAGTCAGTGCTCTCCTCCAAGCATGTTAATCTGTCCATTGATGTTGCATCCTAGTTAATGAGTGGAACTGAAGATGAATAAAATGTGTAGAAAATATCCAAATAATACCTTTAATATGAAAATTTACCTGCAAAAATTGACTACACGTTAGTTGTTTTTTCTGCCCATTTTTAGGTTTATTTTGGCCCTAAAACTACTGCTACTGATTTCACTATAAAAATAATACGCATTTTTTTCTTAATATTCCAAAATAAGTGCATCACTGCAAAGGGTCTCTTGGCAAATTAAATCATCTTAAATCTACCAGATCTAATATTTCTCACTTTGTTGAAACACTTTGATTTATTTATCATTACTAGACTTCTTGTGATATTGCTTGAAACAAGAACAGGATCAAAATGAAACCACTTCACTAAATAAAATGTCTTGAGATGTCTTATAATATTTTGCAGCAATCTCAGCATGAGAAATTAGATATAATCGACATGATGATTACACTTGCCAAGATACCATTCTTTTTGTGCCCGTTTGTGGGGTTTTGAGAGAGATAGGGAAGTGGGATGAGGTCAAGCCACAGGAGCAGCTTTATGGTTTCATCGGCCATACAGTATGGGTACATTTACTCAACCTTGCTTTAGATCATATTGATATTTTATGGTCTGAATGGCAGCAAACAGAGTTGATTCTCAGTTCAGAACCTTTCATCCTCAGAATGAACTAAAGTAAAGCGGCCATTTATAGTCACGTGTGAACGACGTGAAATTCTTTCTCTGCATTTCTCTCCCATTCACCAAGTGAAGCAGGAGGCTGCCACAAACGAGGGGCACCCGGGGAGCAGTGTGTGGGGACAGAACCTTCCTCAAGAGAACCTCAGTGATGACACAAGAAGTCCAGGGATTTGAACCCACAACCTTCTGATCTCAAGGTAAACTCCCTAACCACTAGGCCACCAACTGCTCCATCAACATAAACCTGAACCTATTCTGTATTCCTGGAGGTTTGTATCATATACCTATACATTACATAGAACCTGTATAGGGCCTATATATGTCCAACATCTAACATCTGCTCATCCAAAATTTCACTGAAATCATGGGTATTAATATGGACTCTCCCTCCCTCTTAGTGCTCATATGCTGTAGAGCACTAAGGGACACTTTTGGACAAGAAGTGAACATTTAAGTGAGGTTAGCAGTCAACAACTAACAGATAAGAACAGAGAAGTTCAAATTTCTGATGTCAGGTGGACCTCCAAAATTGGACCCTAAACCCCCAACCCCCCCACCCAACCAGAAGCTAGCTTATAAACAATGTTAAACTGTGGTTTAGCAGTTTTGTCCTGGCTCAAAACACAGTAAAGCAACTCACTGTATTTTCTCAGAGGCTAGTGGTTTATCCCTATCATCCCTTTAAATTGGTCTTTGGTGGAATATGTAAACTTTCAGCAGTTTCACCCTTCACATCAGTGTTATAAGGAGTGTTTTAGTCTGGCTTGGCCTTATACAGAATACAATACAGAGCAGCAATCAAAACAGAGCTATTTTACATACATCAGTTTTAGACAGCTTGTTAAATTAAGGGATGAAGAGAAGTCATAACAAAAATTAAGGCCATTTTAAAATACTAAAATACTAGAAAGCTGTAGGACATGGGCATTTAAAACCTTGGAAAACCCTTAACTCAGGGGGTCAGAAGCTATTTTCGCTTGTAAGCGTAGGTTGTCGACCTGTAGTTTTATCTAAATTCCTTTTAAATCTGAGGCTCGGCTGGATCCATCTATGCAAAGACATCAGGTGCAAACCAACTGTGAGCCTGTGCTGATGCTTATTATCCCTGCCTCCTGCTGTTTATGCACGTGCCTGTGTGTGTGGGTGTGTATAAATTCATGTGAAAACTCCTGAGACTTTCTGCTTTTCTTCCTTTGTTCTTTGTATCTGAAAGCGTCATCGAACTGTGTTCTTATTCTCCAACTTCTTCCTGATGTACTCTGACAGAATTAGCTGATTGTGAATTTAAATTGAGCAGACAATATCAGCTTTGTATGAAAAGGTGGAGACTGGGTAAAGCAATACTCCAGTGCGTTCTGTGTCTCACTGCTGATAATGAAAAATGATTCTGGCGTGTTTCTCCATACTGACTCGCAAACGCACTTATAGTTGCTGAATTCACTGAACAAATGGTTGTAAATGTTGAAACTTTCATTTATACCGATTATTCACAAACAACATAACAAATGATTGACTTTAATTTGTCTTAAATTTCAGTGAAAATATAAATAATACTTAATTGTTTATATTTTAAAAAAGCACTGTTATATGAATTCATAGATTTTTCTATAAATAAATGCATTGTTATATAAATTCATAGCACTTTTCCAGAAAATCAGCATCAAGCAAATACAATACTTGATGAAATGCCAACACTAAACATTTTAATATTATTAAAACAAAATATACAGAGCTTCCAGAAAATATAAATATAGGAATTATGATAATATGATAAAAAAAAATTAGCAAAACACATTTTAAATAGCTAGGCTTTTTGAATAAATATGTAATTTGATTATCAAGCACATAAGCAAATGTAAGATTTATAGTTTGGACACTGGACAGACACTCTTTTCCAAAGTGACTTATAATTATATCATATCAGTAATTAAATACATACCATAAATCAGCGGCAGCAGCTCTATGTGAGGACTCTTTATTGCAAGAGTAAAATTAATACATACAAGATAGGGTGCGGGCAGTTTTAGGGCAGAAATGTTTAAAATATCGCGGGTGCGGGCGGGCGGGTCACGAAAACGCATTTCATTATCGATCAAAGCGTGTTGTAAACGGGGTTCAAGATTTTTTTTCCCTCAGGTCGGGTCGGGTTTCGGGTCATTATCCACGCGTATTTTTGCGGGTTGGATCATCTGACGGGTCGGGTTGGGGCGGGTGTTAAAAAAAGCCGACTCGCACAACACTAATACAAGATCAAATATATGTAAATGCCCGTTAGAGGCTTCTGTGTTGTCTGTGTTTGATTTAGAATGTACAACAGTGTTGGCTTAGTGCAGACATACTGTTGGAGATCCTATAGGGCAGAACAGAAATTAGAACTGAACATCACTGACCCAAAAGCCTCACCATTACGGTTCACCACTGAAAACTGATGTGGCAGATAGGGATTTGTATGAAAGAGGCCAGGGCTTTCCCTGAATATGCAACCAGCAGGACCCATAATGGCTTACCCTCCAGAATGACCTCCTTCCCGGTCTTCTTCAGGGCTTGTACAGCCTCATCATGTGTGGCTTCTCGCAGGTCACATCCGTTGACTGACAAAATGGCATCACCCACATAAAGAGCTTCGGTCTGGTCTGCTGCGAGTCCTTTGAAAATCTTCGAGATTAAAATGGGCATCTTATTCTCTTTACCACCTGTAAAATATAAAACATTCTACTCAGTGTGATGCATAATACACTGACAAATTGTCATCCTCTCAACATTGGTTACAAACCCTCCTCCAAGAGATCTACCTTCTTGCCATGTTTAGCTCCAACCTGCATCTAACATTAATTAATGCTCCAGCCAATCAGGGACTTCTGAAGAAGTTTATTAAGGTAGATGAAGGTAGATCTCCAAGACCACTGCTATAGAACATAATTTCAAACAGGACAAGTACCCAGCATGGAAAACACACTGGGCTTAATGCAAGCTGTGATACCAAAGCTTCTTTAGTTCAGAACTATAGTTGCAAGGCAAGCGTAACTAACAGACACTAGAACTCAATAATCAGCCAAATATGTTTTTGTAAAAGTAAATACAAAACATGTTTTTGTAAAAATCGTGTCTACAAGTCTGCATGACGTTAATGAAAACCTGGCGGGGTTTGAGGAGGTTGAGAGAAGTTTAGGTGATGTATTTTTATGGAAATAATTCGAGCTATTTGGATGATTATTGATTTATTGTGTTTGTTAGCACCGTTGACCTTATACCTCTTTTGTAGTAGATTTTTTTTCCTTTAAGTAAACATAGGAATGTATACGTCTCATACCTTAAACAATTCCGTTTATTGTCTCCAACACAGCCTGATAATATGATACTGATATCATTAATACTTTATCTCATTATTGATCTCAACCATGGTATGATGTGGAAGGGAAAAGGCAGTTTTGACATTCCTCTGTTGTACTCTGTCTTAAGCATTTTTGCTCAAGTTTCAGGGTAGTGTCAGTTTTGAGAGTGTTTGCAGTCTCTGTTCCTCTATTTCAGCTCCTATTTAGTACAAGAGGAACAGTTGTTTTACACAATCACAAGCACAAGCTGTGTGTCAAGCAAAGAACATCAGGTATGTGTTTAATCTGCTTAAAATATCAGGTTATGAAATTTAGTTTGATCTATGCCTAATGTTTAAATCATGTTTTGTTAAGGCCATGAAGTTCAGATTCAGTAATACAAGTAGCCCATCAGTGTCCAACAAATCAGTTTAGTATGAAAAAGGAAAACGCCTCACAATGTGTTGGTTGAAGGTCATGACATTGTGTTATAGTTGCAGTTTAGATGAATATGTGAACATTTAATTGTTTTTAAGTTCATTCGTTGGTTGGGTTAGGGTTAATAGGGTTAGGGATCATCTTGGGGGTAATTTTATATTTTTTTTATTTAAATCAGATTTAAATTTGTTTCATTCTGTTTAAAAGCAGTGGTCCAATGTGACCAAATTCTATATGATACAATAAGTGAAAAAATACCACTTTTTAGCCATATGGTTTAATAATTCAAAACATTTCTTCAGGTTTGTGCTCAGGCAAACTCAGAGACAAGTATGGATATTGATGAGTTGAAAGGAAAGTTTAGGGATCTTCATAGTCATCTGAACCAGCTTATATACATTTTGTTACACGATATGATGTTTAAAACCGATGATAATGATATGCAAAAAAGTGTAATATCCTAAACTTTTAAATTGCCAGAAACATTATATCGTTTAGTTAAAAACATATGTCACTGTGGCATTATTCTCAAGGAGTACTTTTATTTAAGGAACATAATTATACTACTTTTCATTGCAGGTCTTTAATTTTTAAATGAGCTGACTCCAAACATTCAGCCTTATCCCCAAGTTTGAAAAGGTAAAAAACATATCCCTTTACCCTAAGAAAGCGAATGTTGTCTACTAATTTAAGGTAAATGGACCTTGATGGCCATGTTTTAGGGTACATTCGTGGTGTTTTTGCCTTGAGGAACTATACAATTTACCAGGACCATATCCTCTTTTTCTGACAGTGCACCAATCAAAGCAATAGAAAAAAAAGACAAAAATGCTGGTGAGCCTTTAAATCTGAGATCCATTTTGCTGGTTCATGACAGCTAATGGTTGCAAAAGCATTAGTTTAATTGCATTTAATCTTTTTATTCCTTGTTTAGATCAACTTATCTACCTTGGAGAGGAAGAACATTTATAAATGGATGATACTGAGCCTCATTTTACTTTGATGTACATTCACTGACAGTTTGATGTCACTACAAAGAAGATAATGTACTTCAGTTCAGACCGAAAAATGACCACTTGCAAGCAGAGATCAGTGGACATCAGCATGGTGCTGTGCTACATCTTATTTTCCTTCATAATTATTGTACCAACCTCTGGATTTTCACTGAGAAACTGTTTGGTTGAAGCCCCCTTCAATTACTCAGGCGATCTGACTATATTTTGCTACAGAATGGGTCTCCTGACTGTTCCTTCTAGCTTACCTACCAGTGTAGTAAAATTAGTCATATCTTTCAACTACATCTCAGAAATCAAAGAGGGAGACCTGAGCAGCCTGACACGTCTGATGTATCTAAATGTTTCAAACAATCACATCTCACACATACATGAAGGTGCCTTTCGAAACTCAGGAGATCTGGAGGAACTAAACCTTTCCCAGAACCGATTGAGAAACATATCAGGAAGTTGGCTGTGGGGTCTACGTAAACTCTCTGTGCTGCGGCTCGACGGAAATGCGATTGAACACATTGAACCGAATGTTTTTACAATGCTTGACCGTTTACAAGTTTTGAATCTCACCGACAACAAGCTTCAATCCTTGGATAAACTCCAGTTGGCGTTTAAACTGACAACTCTACGAGAACTGTATGTGGGAATGAACAACTTTATCATCTTCAAATCCAGCAACCTGTCAACAACATCCTTGAAAATGCTGGATCTATCATGGAATCCGCTGACAAAGTTCCAAATTACAGAAAATATTTTCCCTGCACTTGAATACTTAGACCTCTCATACTGTCGCCATAATGGACATCTAGACTGGATCATTCAGAATGTAACAATGCTGAAGTCAGTGACAACCCTCAAACTGGATGGAGTGCGCATTTCAGGAGATACAATAGCAGCCATACTGGGAACTTTCAAAGCAAGTCTTAATATGCTAAGGATGAATGACATTACAACAATTAAACCTGAACATCTTTTTGATGACGCATGTTCAGATGTACTAACGGCCGTGCACTTTGGGGAGAACAACATCACTTACCTCACCAAACACATGGTTATGCCATGCTATCTGCTGCAAATGCTGGACCTCTCCAGCAATGCCATACACCACATTTCACAGGACACTTTTGCCAATTTCACACAGCTAGTATCTCTGCATTTGCAACACAATCAAATTACCTCTCTGAATGGTGCTTTTAAGGGAATTCCAGCGCTTGAACTGCTAGACTTAAGCACAAACAAAATAGAAAAACTAACATGCTCAGACTTTAATCAGCTGGTAAATCTAAAGAAGCTGTACTTGTACTCTAACAAAATAGCCTCGGTCAGTGCATGCTTGTTCAAAGACCTCAGAAATCTACATGATCTGAAATTGGGAACAAACAGATTGCTGACAGTCACCAAGTCCTTTTCTGAGGTATTACCCAGCTTGAAATATTTGCAGCTCAGAAACAACAAAATAAGCACAATACATCGAGGAACATTTGCTAATCTATCCTCTCTTCAAACCTTAGATGTGGTGGACAACCAGATTTCTGAGATAGAGGAGAATGCATTCACAGGATTAACAAACCTGACTTGGCTTTCCATTGCATCTAACAAACTTACAGAGAACACCATTAAGAATCCAAACATATTTTCAGGATTGTTCAAGCTACAAGAACTTAATCTGTTCAGTAATTATTTATCATTTGAGACTCAACATTTGAAATTTCCACCGTTTGTTCATTTGAAATCTCTGCAAACATTGGCAATTAATAGCCAGCGCCACCATGGCCTCCATTTCTTCCCTAGCAATCTACTTGAGGGTTTGAAGTCCTTAAAGGTCTTCTATGCTGGGAACCTGAACATAAGATACCTGCATCCTAACACATTCAACTACACCCCTAACCTTTCCCATTTGGATCTCACAAGAAACATGCTGGACAACAGTACTCTCTCTCCTCAGGTTTTTCACCCAATCGCAAAACTAACAACGCTCATCCTCTCTAGAAGCCGGCTACAGTCTCTGGACTTCCTGATCAAAGCAAATCTATCTAGACTCTCCATCTTACGAGCAAGTGGAAACCAGATTTCATCAGTCAACAAGACTTTGATACAGTCCATTCCCAAACTACAATTCTTGGACTTGCAGAACAACACTTTCCCCTGCGACTGTACCAGTGTCTGGTTCATTGACTGGTCACTTAAGAACAACCTTACGCAGGTCCTCTACCTGAATCAATACATTTGTCACTATCCTGCTGCAATGAGAAAGAAGAGTTTAGTAGACTTCAACACTGAGTCTTGCACTGTGGATTATGACTTAATTTGCTTCCTCTGCAGTTCTTTAGTAGTTGTCTTCACAGTTGCGGTCTCTTTCATTTACAACTTTCTGAAGTGGCATTTGGTCTACACGTATTACCTATTTTTAGCCCTCCTCCATGACAGGAAAAGGAAGCAAAGGCAGCAGCAGTTTGGGTTTCAGTACGATGCTTTCATTTCCTACAATGTTCAGGATGAGCCCTGGGTGATGGAGGAACTTTTACCAAACCTGGAAGGCAAACAGGGCTGGAGACTATGTCTGCACCACAGAGACTTCCAGCCAGGCAAGTCTATCATCGACAACATAGTTGATGGGATATACAATAGCCGCAAGACCATTTGCGTGATTACTCACAACTATTTAAGGAGCAACTGGTGTTCCCAAGAGATCCAGGTAGCTAGATTCCGGCTTTTTGATGAACGGAAAGACGTCTTGATTCTCATTTTTCTGGAGGACATTCCCACTTGTCAGATTTCTCCTTATTATCAAATGAAAAAGTTGGTGAAGAAACAAACATATCTTAGCTGGCCTAAAGCAGGAGATGACACCCGAGTGTTCTGGCAGAAAGTGAACATGGCCATGGAGACCAAAGAAACTCCAGATGAAGAGAGACGCAATCTCTCAGGGCATGATAATGGATGCTAAAAAGAGACAGCATTACAGTTTGAGTGCTCTGTATACAACATTATCGAGGAAGAAAAGCAGTACCATGTTATGATCTTCGCCAACTTCTGTTTTGTCATTTATTTTGCATGAAATGTGTAATTAATTCATAGTCTTTGGATTGTGTAAGAAATATAAGGTCATTGTGAACATGCAGTCAGCCCCACAATTAATGCCAAGCTTTGGAAAAGAGGGGTAAAATTAGTTCAATTTCACACTGAAAAATAAGGGGTGAAAATCCAACCTTTAGCTGACGTAATTGTAGTTTTATCAAAAATGCACTGTAGTATCTGGGATATTGTGCACTGAGGAGTCATCTCTCACAAGTCATTGCTGTTATGCTGGTGAATGGAGGTTGCATAAAGTACTACATGCAGGCATGCCAGTAATTATAATACTTTATAATACTGAGTTTTTGTTCATTTTTAAAAAAAAAAACAAGATTTCTCTCATATTTTTCATTGCCTTTTTACACATTTTCAACAGGAGTGCCAGTAATTATGTGACTAGTATGCATTCTATATACAATGCAAGGTTATGATTTACATCATTTTATACTATGAATGTAAATAGCAATGAATGTAGAAACTCAAATAAATAATTAATTAATTCAAAGAAATAATTAATAAATGTGACCTTAGGAAACCTGGCAGATACATAACTGAAAAAGTGATTTTTTTATGTGCGGGGTGACATTTCTTTTTCCTATAAAACACCAAAACTAGAATAAATACAAATAGTATTTACAGTTAGAATCCAATACCTAATTTACCAAATCAGACCTGTATCACATTATATCAGCTGCTGACATGAATAACATGTTGACATGAATTATGACATCAATTATGTTTTTTACTGTTTATTTCTTTGTATTTATTCTAGTGGTGTAATGTTTTTACTGACAAAAGCACACTAACTTTCAAACAAGACAAACTATTCTAATGTGCAAAAAAGCTAAGAAATGTATTTTCCTCTAGGCTGCTGTCGGTATTTGAAATGGCTTCATGTGATGGATTTTGTGAATGGAACACACCTCTGCTTAAACTAAACTGAAGTTCACTGCAGAAGCATTTTGTTAAATAAAAGTAGTGAGTATAGAAACATTCACTTTGTATGTAGCGCTTTTGCCCAATAGTTTATTCAAAATGATTTTGTAGGTTAGTGCCAAACTAATAATGATGCACCCACACTGGGTTTGTTTTTACATTTGTAAGATTTTTATATTTGATGCTAGTAAACCATATATGTGATATAATCTTTACATTTTACAGTTTTATAGTGAGTCCTTCAGGAGGTATTCCAATTTTAGGCCTATATCTGAATATGAGTGGAGGAGCTTATTAACCTGTTAAACAAAACTGTGTCCCTTTGTAGGATGTGTTTACTTTGGTTTTGGGTCAATTACTTAATGTCCATGCAATTTGTTTCTGAGAACATGAAATAGTATTTTTTTTTCTACTGTGGAACTAAACAGAATGTAATTCAGATGTGTACTCTCAATATGAGATCATGTCTGTCCCACGAGACGTATATAAAGTGACAGCTCAAGCTGATTCCACAAGATTGAACTAATTGCTTCCACAGCAAGAAGTTGTTCATGGTAAATCAATAGTCAATAATGTCAGATACCCGAAGAGTCTCTGCCTCTCAGGTGATGAGTAATGTTGATGACAGCAGATTAGATCACATGAACTCGAACTGCTTGTCTCACCCACCAGCTTCCATGAAGGATTCATGAGGGCTGAAAGAAGGCTTTATGCAAATTTCTGCATCTGTTTAAAGAGTAGCATCAGATTATTCCAATAAGTATTCAGTGTGATACCTTTCAGGTATGCGACACATCTCAATCTTGTATTCAGTGTTTATTTCTCAGCTCCACTCCAAACGGCTCCCTGAAGTGCTTTTGAACTGGTTGCCTTTCAAGAGTGTGCTTAGTTGACTACCCTCTTCTGAAAGTGTGCTAAAAACAGATTGCCTCGACAAAAGGTAAATGGAAATAATGGAGAGAGAAAGAATGCACTTAGTATGCATGAGATAATACTCACATTTAATCATAATTAAAGCACCCATTTTATTGTTGTCAGTGTGGTCCACTTTGTTTATGCACCCTAAACAATTCTAATTCATGTTACATGACTGTTTTCCAACCTTTACCTTTATCCCTTAAACAGGCTATTTTCTTCTTATTGTTTCTTACCTTCAGGCATGTGAATTGCCTCTGTTCTGTTTGGTTGCCCTGAATTCATTCATAGACACTTCTCATAACTTCATGTAAATGGGAGGAGCTGTGTAATGAACATGCAGATACATGTAAATCAGCTAAATAATTAATTAAAAACAAGGCGTTTTACAACTTGGTTTCTATGTATGGTCTGTACAAACTGGGAGTAAATGGTGTGTTTCTAATCTTTATCATTGTTTGTTTACATATTATAACATATTTTATTAAACTGTGTAAAAAAAAATCCCATGATATGGGGTCTGTATGTAAATGAACTTGGAATACTCATTACTTGACTTGAGTAAGTTGCTTAATGTGAAGACATGCTCAGTATCCATGGCTCCTTATTATTGACCAATTTCCTACATTAGATGTCCTCTCCTTCGCTGTGATTTATGTGGAGCATTTCAACAAGAGAATTATGGTTGGCTCCGACCTTGAGCAGGAGTGGGGTCCAAAACGCATAGATTAACAGGCATAGATCTTCTTTAGTACATGAAGGTTATACCAGCAATATATCTTATGAGGGACAGCATCTCTAAATCAGGAATAACGATCATTTCCAAAGAACATTATGTAGCCATTGCTATTGGTCTCAAGGGTTCCTGGGGTTTAAATGAGCATCTGGTGATGCAAAGGGTGTGGTGGAAATGGTCACCTTAAGTTTTCCTTATAAAGCATTCCAATAGGACACAGTTTTTAAAACAAAAAGACTTAAACCATGATTTTTATGCTAAACATTTGGGTGCTAAATTTAAACCTAGAATGTCTAGACTGTCACTGGTTTTCTTGCAATTTATCAGAAAAGTGAAAACACCACGATTTTAACGCCACCTGTATAGATGTGCAACATTGTACTTCTGTAAAACCAATCCATAGTAATATTGGAAGGGGGTGCACAGAGGGTAAAATTAGACAATGTTATTGACTTTGTTATCTGTTGTTTTCAAAAAGGCTAAAAGAAAACAGCCCCAAATCATCCACCTACCAATTTTACTATAAAGAAATTCGAGACAGCCATAAAAAGTCACAATCCTTGCACTTTTGCACCACTGCAGTAGTAGACTTCAGCCCAAGTGATACTGGGGATTTGGTGGTAGACGTTTCCATTATGTCTTATCAAGGTCTTACTTCATAATCCCTCAGCTGTTTGCGGAGGTTCTACCCCTTCTACTGGTGACCTTTGACCTTTAAAGAAACAGCAACAAGTCTTCTGGCTGGGTGGTCTGCCATTGCCCCAGATACTGTTGGGTAGGGACCAATATTCTTGGTTGGAGGTCTGAAACTGTGCCGCTGTCCTATATACTGGTGGAAGGTTTGGGCCCTTCTGGTGGACCCCCCACCACGCCATCTTTTCTCCACTGCTAAGCTAACCAGGAAAGGCTGAGGGCTCAAGAAACATGTCGCATTTACAGGCTTGCCCCAACAACTCCATTCATCTGCAAATACGTAACAAATACCTTACAGTCTTCAAAACTTGCTGATTGATTGTGCAGTTGCAGACTGAGGCATCCTGTCCTGTCTGTCAGTCTAGCACCATGACTGAACAACAGAAAAAGCAATGACGTACCAGCTCCCATACGATCTCTCACCAAGACTTCATAGGAACTCTGGTGAGCGAAGGTAATTTCCTTCCACAACCAAGCTGTTGACAGCTTTCCCTACAACTACATTTGTGTGAATTTGCAGCAATGAGACCCTTCTACACTTCTGCACAAAGTGTTCTGTGAGGCATTTTGACCTTTGAGGAGAAGGCTGGGGTCACATAAGTCATTTATACATGTAATAAGAAGGAAATGGTTGACATTTAATACACTGATAGAGAGAGAGAGAGAGAGAGAGGGACTCTATTATTGTCTTTAGTTGCTCCTGAGATTGTCACTCGCATTAACCCTTAGTAATCTATAGTTATTCATGTACTCACACTATGTTGGATTTATACTACATAATTATTGGTATACTTATATAAATACATAATTACTTACAAATAAATAATAATATTTGCTTTACATCCTTCAGCAAGAGCTTCAAATACACACCTCTGTTTTTTTTCATTATGTCACAGTGCACCAACTAATGGGAAAAAGACTATAATATAATAATAATAATAATAATAATAATAATAATAATAATAAGGCTAAACGGTAATAAAAATGTTCACTTCCCCATCCTATGGGAGTGCCCAACTATAACTGTACAAAACATGTGAAATGCCCTCACTGATAGTATACTTCATTCAGAAATATGTGGCGGTACAGGAGTTATGATTTGCAGTTATCGTTGACTTTAAATCAAATGCAAGAGGCAGAATTTCAAGACAGATCCATCTTGAAAGGTGCAGCGAAGTGCATGTGTACGAAATATCAAATAAAAACCTGTCAAAACCAAAGACAGATTTGGTCTGCCCAAATAACTGACACCTTTCTTGTGTTATGTTTTATCTGCTCAGCTATTGCCTAGTGAGCAGTGAATAAAAATACAGAAAAGAAGCTCAGAACCTCTATCCAACCACTCCCTGGAAAAACACACCACATTTTATAATCCTTAAAGAACAGACTTCAGTCACCACATTTTTTGGCCACTGGAAAGTGGCAAATGTGAGTAACCCAATGGAAAGTCTTCTTAGTGGAAAATATATCTGATGAAGGATGCAAGATCATGCAAGTCCTTTTCTTGGTCAGATCTGAGCTTTTAACATGTAAGAGAGCAACAGATCCAAAGACTTGCCTGAAGCACGACAGTAAATATAGACATACAACTGCACTTTGGACCAAATGCAAGGTCATCTCTCTCTCTCTCTCTTTCATTCTTTATTTCTTTCTTTCTTTTTCTGTTTTTTCTTTATCTCTCTCTCTGTCCTCTTTCTTTTTCTGTTCTCTCTCTCTTTCTCTCTTCCTCCCTAAAATAAACAGCACCAATCTCACTACTCCTCCTTGCTCTCGTTCTACAGCTTTCATGTTAAGCCAATGGCCATGCTGAGCATTATGGGTAATTCTCCAGTCAGCTGTTCGCATTGGGGTGAAACTCCCCCCCCCCAACCCCCTACCCTGCCCCCCCATACACACATTGCTTAAACCCTCACTGTAACCTGGAGTTAGTTCCCTGCACCACAGACACAAGCATGTTATCCAACCATTCTCAGAGGCTCAGAGGCATTAAAGTTAATTATCAGAACTGAAGCAAAATACATAATATCACCAGTGGGAAAAAAAAGTTAATAATAATGTGTTTCAAGCAAGATCAAAAGGTTCTGAATAGCTGCAATACAGCCTAAGCAGTCTCCTTAGTCTTTAGTGACCTGAAGTCAGCTTTTCCTTGTGTGTGTGTGTGTGTGTGTTCTGGCACAGAGCACACAAGTATGTGAGGAGAGATGTAGAGATTGGGTCATAATGCAGGCCCAAAATCATGCAAAACCCTTTTCTGGACATGTTAGTACAAAACTTAATTTAATATAACTTGCAGAGTGGACTGTAGGTTATTGGATACTAATTTGTATTTGTGGACCATTCTGAAGCTTGGTTAAATGTGTATTACCCACATTAACTGAAAACTCAACATTTATTTGACAACGTTAAATAGGAATTTCCTCATAATCAACTGCTCACAATGTAAAAAGTCCATCGAAGCGGTTTGATGTCAAATGCTCCATTCTATAGAAACTTACCTAGTCAGAATTATTCACAGTGGTAGTGAATGGAGCCAGACGTCTAAGAAGTTTAATGACTCTCAAAGCTCCCACCACAAAAGTTATTATATGAAACGGTAATGAATATTGTTTCAAGATGGATTTGGTCTTAAACATATTTTTTAAATGCATTCATGCCAGGGAGACATGTGACATTTCAGTGACTAATTTGCATTGTAAGGCAAAATGTATTTTTTAAGATTGATCGCTACTCTACCAATTTATGTTATACCAACATAACATTTCAAAGCCCAGGAGACATGTACAAGTTTCTTGGTCATGGCCAGTAAATAAAAAGGGTATATTTGTATAGTAGATGTTGCAACCTCTGGTTCGATTCAACCACACTGTAAAGAGTCTGAAAGCTGCTCTACAATGATCCATTTCACATCAAACCTCTCTGAATGACTTTATTTACACCGTAATTATTATATTATGCACCCATTTGAACAAATTGGGGGATTTCTCCTTTAAGGAGAATGTTTAATGTTGGGGACAGTGAAAATGGGCCAGACTTGAAGAAGAACCCCTTATGAAAACCCCCTTTATGAAGAATGCAACAGAAAACTCATGTATCAAACACTTTCATAACAGTTAAATAGTCCCATAACAGTTCCAGCTTGTCTGCATGTGTGTTAATATTCTGTTTTTTCTTTATGTGACGTTACATCAATAAGTTCTGCGTATGAACTTACTTATGCATCTCAAAAGGCGTCACCAAACTGACTCCATGTGTCTTTCTTTCCCTTTTGGAGCTCCAGTTTGGTCGAAGTGGCAAACTCTTCGAGTCTTTCTCTCTTTAAAACTGATTTTCCAGTGAGTTTGGTGTTACTTGCCTTAATTTTTACACTTACAGCTCGTGTTCATTAACTAGCAATGAAGAATGGAAGAATTTCACACGTTTCTATTCTCCCCGCACAGTTTTTGCCTTGAGAACTTCTAGATTATTTTTGCTCTGATGGCCGTTTTTGGCTGTTTTAGGAGAGAAACTGTTCTCCTACCTTTAATGCTAATCCCGAGCCCCCCGACGTCCTGCTTGGTGACCCTGACGGTGCGCTTAACGCTGCTGATGTGTTCTGGCACGGCGGCGCAGCTCAGGCTGCTGGGTTCCCCGTTCAGAGGCGCGGCGGCCGGGGCTTTGCTCCTGGACGGCTCCTCGTTGGCCTCGGCCGGACTCACGGAGAGCGCGTCCCCGCTCAGAGCGCCCAGCACGCGGCTCCAGCGCTCCACCGCCACGCGCAGCTCCAGCAGCCCGCTCTTAGGAGCCTTCAGCGCGGCCGCCATGTTCACCACGCATTCCTGGAATACCACAGCCCGGGCTGGCAGTCCCGTAAAGAGATAGGGGTGGAGAGAGATGCCCAGAGATAGGCTACAACCTCCCCTCCCCTCTCTCTCTCTCTCTCTCTCTCTCTCTCTCTCTCGTTTTAATCGCTTCAGGCAAATTCTGGGAGAATCCATTACTTCTAACTAAGACTATTCTGTTGGAAATACGTCGATAAAAAACTTTCTCAACTGCACTTTGTACCAAATGCAGGGTCACCCCCCCCTCTCTCTCTCTCTCTGTCTCTCTCTCTCTGTCTCTCTCTTTCTCTTTCTCGCTTTCTCTCGCTCTCTCTCTTTCTTGTATTAATCACTTCGAGCAAATTCAGGGAGAATCTGTTGTTCCTAAACTGATCTTTTGGACACATGTGGATATGAAACTTTCTCCTGATGTTTTGACAGTTTTCTTATTCCATACCAGCCAGCCATTCAGTAGCTATGGGACACTGGTTGGAATTAAGCTTAGTCCTGGACTAAATCCTGGAGATGGAGATAATAACCACATATATACAATATACATATATATATATAAACATTTGTGTGTGTGTGTGTGTGTGTGTGTGTGTGTGTGTGTGTGTGTTATGTGGATTGTCAGGTGCGTGGGACGAAATAGCCCCAGGATGCACTAAGAAAGACAGCAAGCCAGCAGAGGCAGAATTTTTCTGTTGGGAAACCTTGGACATTCATATGGACGTTAACTTGACGTGCACCATCTACCTAAACATTGCTGCAAAACAGGTAAACCCACTGGAGAAATAGTTTTGAATGGTTTGAGGAACATAATAAAGTGTACAGGGTGTCCAGATCCCCCAGCTCTCAATCCAACTGAGCATCAGTGGGATTTGCTGGAGAAACTAGTCTGATCCACAGAGGCCCCAGTTCACCACTTACAGGACTTCACCACTTACAGTTCACCACTTACAGGACTTCTGTTGCCTGTGTCTTGGTGCAGAGACTGCAACACACCTTCAGAGGTCTTGCAGACTCAATGCTTCAATGGGTCAGAGCTGTTCTGGTGGAGAGGGACCTATCCAATACTAGGCATGTGGATATTACGGCTGAGTCATCTATCCTTTCAAACCACATTCAGCTCTTCATTAACGTGGCACAGACTGTCAGTGTGGTTTGGATGCAGTATTGTTTATTGTGACCTTCAGTACAAGCCACCAGTACAAGCTGCCACTTTAGAAAACACCAGGACAGGAGAGGACTGATCTCTGATGATACCTCCCTATCATAACAACTGATTGTAGATCAGCATTCTTGAGGTGGTTTATACGCTGCCCTCGACTCCATGGTGAGGTTCTGTTCGTTCTTAAAGCTCACATTAATTTCTGACGTGTCTTCAAACATCTCCGCAAGTCTGTGCCATAATAATGAAGAATTTTCATGTGGTTTTAGAGAGTTGAGAGAAGTTTTATTCCTTCAATAGGCCAAAATAAACTGATAGTCTTACTCACTTAATTTCACATTGATTTTGAGCAGCTGACCATTTTTGTGCCTTTTGTGTTCTTTGTCTCCACCTGGTGGTGAGGAGTTGTCCAGACTGGGCTGCAGTCCACTCCAGGGGTCACTGTCTTATCTCCAAAGGGCCATGGTGGTTCCAGGTTATCATTCCAGTCAGGCAGGAGCGCTCAAAACCAGCTGATTAAACAAGTGGAATCAGGCATTCTTCTACTTAATTTGAGTGAAAACCTGAAAGCACTGCGGCCATTTGCGGATATGACTGGTGACCCCTGGTCTACAGAGATAGATGGCTTTTAAAACTCGGATTAAATGGCTCATAATTATTATATGGTCTAAGAATAGCATCAGATGTGTTCTTGTTAATAAACTGTATCATGCAGTATCTCAAGCAGTTCTCAAGTATCTCAAGCTGTATCTCAAGCAGTTTAATGATTCAGAGAAGTGTAAGAAGCACATACCAACAAACAAACAAACTGACTGCTTCTAACACGTTAAGAACTGACTGTTCACTGTTTAATATATCCCACCCACCGACAGGTGTCATTTTAACAAGATAATCAATGTTATTCACTTCATCTGTAAGTGGCTTTAATGTTGTGGCTGATTGCTGTATATTTTATCACGACAATGTCGTTCTGTTTGGCTACTTCTGTTTGGTATGTACAGTGGCAGTTGGTGTGTAAGTTGTATGTGTATGTGTTGTGGTGTGTATTTGCATTGTGTCAGGAGAAGGCGGACATTGAATATCATGACTTTCTGAGTACGGGGCTACAAAGCCACAGACAAGTCAGAGTGCCCATGCTGATCCCTTTCCACTGCTGAAAGTGGTTTGTGATCATCAGAACCTGACCATGGAGCAATTAAAGACAACGGCCCGGTCTGATGAATCACACTTCATGACAACAGCATTCTCTAATGGCTGCGGCCTCTTTCAGCAGGATAATGCTGTCCTCCCACAGAAACATGACAAAGAGTCAAGGTGTCGACTTGGCCTTTAACTTCCCCAGATCACAATCCAATCGAGCATCGTGCCCCACCAACCTACTCGTATTTGTGGATTTAGGGTTTTCAACTCGCAATCTGTGTATTTTATTAATGTATTCACCTGAGTAAATACACCACCATTAAATTACGTTTTTCATTGTGTGGCCATAGATTACTCTGATTTGATGCAAAAACAGCCTTTCTTGGCTTAACATACACACATACACACACACACACACACACAGCTTCAGGGCTTAACTCCCCAAAGACAATAGCCAGTTGGAATTGTATTGTATCTAATCCAAGCTTCCACTGAGGGCCCATATGGAACAGGATCAATGTGTCTGTCTGACATTTACATACTGAGTTGCATGCACACACACACACACACGCACACACACACACACACACACACACACACACACTATCATCAAGTAACTGCAAAGTCTATAATATACAGTAATGCATGTGTGATATTATATTTTGTTTCTCATTTTCTGTTGTAGTTCATGAACAGAGCTGATTCCCAACTCTTCTGAGTTTTAGAAATATCCAAAGAAGTGCTTCAAGTAAGTGTTATTTTTAGAAATCATATTTCCAGATACTAAAGCAGCCACAAAATGTATCAGAGAATGCAGTAGCTGTTGTTCGTGTTGATTTTTGCATCTCCCACTGTCCTTATTGCAATATGTTGCAGTATGTAAAGTGACCCTGTGCATGAAAAAGTTTGCATAGAAATTAAACTTAGACAGACAAACAGACAGGCAGACAGATATAATATGTATTACTGTAATATACATTTTGCATAAATGACAATAAAACTATAAGGCATTATTGTAAGAGTACTGTTAATATTAAATAATATAATTCATATTATTTTAATATTATTATTAATAACAATGAGAAAACAACAACAACTACTACTAATAATAATAATAATGATAATAATAATAATTATTATTATAATAATAATAATAATAATAATAATAATAATAATAATAATAATAATAATAATAATAATAATAATACAATAATAATCAACACATCATAAAGGTTATCTTTATATATATATATGTATTTGAAACATCACCACCTCCAATTTCTGCTCTACACTTTATATATGTGTGACCTTAATACATATGTAAATGTATGTGTATGTCTGATTGATGAGGGGCCTGCTGACACATGATAAGCTGTCTTCAGTTTCCATCTGGCCATATATAATCTTTCTGTTTTTCTGTCTGGACATGACTGTGTGTGTGTGTGTGTGTGTGGGATGGCTTTACTCTGGAGATTTAACCAGGCGTCTGGCTGACCTTGTTGACCCCAGCCTTTTGCTTCATACTGAAGTGCTGAAGAGAACAGCAGGTACACTCTCTCACACACGCACAGACACACACACAGACCCACACACACATACACACATCCAGACACACACACACACACACATCCAGACATGCACTGAGGAGCAGGGGCTAAAATGAACAGCAGGAGAGCAAGTTAGCCACAGATGAGGATGGGGGTGGCTGGAGGGTGGTCTTTTGGCATTGTTATGATGGAGAAACAGTACAGGCACAGTAAGGCCACTAAGAGTGTGTATGTGTGTGTGTGTGTGTGTGTATGTGAGTGTGTGTGTGTGTGTGTGTGTGTATGTTTGTGTGCATGTGTGTATATGTATATGTGTTTATGGGTAAGTGTGAATGTATATGTGTGTATATGTACGTGTGTGTGTGTGCGTGTGTGTGTGTGAATGTATGTGTATGTATGTATGTATGTGTTTGCGTGTATGGATGAGTATGCATGTATATATGTGTATGTATGTATGTGTGTTTTTGTGTGTATGTGTTTATGTATGTGCTTGCGTGTATGGATGAGTGTGCATGTATATGTGTGTGTGTTGGTGTATGTGTGTGTGTGTGTGTGTGTGTTTGTGTGTGTGTTTGTGTGTGTTTGTGTGGCACATGCCTGGGTCACACTCAAGCTGTTGCTCAGTGACAGACCTGCTGGTGCTCTAAAAAGACCAGTGACAAAAGAGCGGCACACTCAGAGAGGCAATCCCAGCTGTCAAATAAACACACACACTCAAACGCGCACACACGCTGCCACGAGTCAGATCAGCGGGGTGACTTCTGCTGCCCCATCTCTTTGTTAATGTAACATTCGCTCTCTCTGGCAGGCCCTCACTTTAATTTGTCCGTTGCAAATTATCATCACAAAAGGCATCCCATGTGACAAGTATGTTATATTCATAGACCAAATGCATACTAATGTTGATTTCCACCAAGGCTTCGTCATACCAGTCTGGGCAGATTTTAAGTCTTACTGAACATATACCGGCTTAGAGTTATCATAACCAACAGAGAAGCATGAGCAAAACATGCATTTTGCATGAATACAGACAATCCTGCATGTTGAATTGAAACTTAAATAAAATTCTATTCTTAAATACACTTTTTTATATTACTAATATATTACTTTACATTTGTTAGCCTAGCCAGTATGAATCTTCCAAATAAAACATTAAAGTAACTCAAGTTTATATAGAAAAGCAACATTTTCAAACATATTTTTAGAAAATATGCAGATTGGACCAATAAACATAGCAATCAAAGAAGATGCATGAAAACTCATACATAAATATGTGACTCAAGTATATGCCTAAATGTTTTGGATAGATATTAAAATAAATATTATGAAACACTTGGATTTTGTTAAAATGGATTTTAAGAGTAATGAACAGCAGGACAAATTTTACTGTTTCATTTGCAATTTTACGAGGAACTGCACTTTGTTGTAGTTTGTCATCATTTTTTTGGCTTATTATTAACTTTTGCTACATTTCCACCTATTGCTGACCATTTATTTCACCTATGTTTGAAAATATTGCAATGCATTTGTCATACTTCCTTTTCTGTAAATAAAAACATCAGTATTTACAGTATATGTGTTTACTGAATCTGACTAGTGCTAAAGAACTGCACACATAAATGAAACTGATCTGTAATAAATACACAAACAGAACAAACAGCATCCATGAGGAGGGTTTCTTTCTTTCTCTTGACTCTCTCCTCCCTCTCTTCCTCGTTCACACTGGTGTTAATTTGTTGTTGCAGGCTGGCAGCTGTGCAGCATGTTCTGGAGCAGGTGGCCGGCTCACAGGGTGGACAGGGAAAGAACGAGCGGCATGTGTTTGCGTGGGCGGCGGAGCAGGGGAGAGAGAGGAAGAGAGAGAGAGAGAGAGAGAGAGAGAGAGAGAAAGAGGAAGGGGAGGAGGGAGAGAGGGGACTGAGAGGACACTCAGCATCCATATATCCTTTCAGAACAGGAGAACAGTCTGTGAGGGTTTAGCTGACTTTCATGCCCTTAATAAAACAAAGGGTCAACTTAATTCTGACTCCAGTATTGACCCTGTCTGCCTGGCTGTCTGTACATCTTCCTAGTTATTTATCTGTCTATCTGTCTGTCTGATTATCTATCCAGCTATCTATCCAGCTAGTCTATTCTTTCATTCATGCACACATGCTATTCATTTATTTGTCTGTCAACCTGTCTGCATGATTTCCATCCATCCATCCATCCATCCAGCTGTCTCTGTGTGTTTTATTCATTTATTTTAATAACTATGTGACTGCCATCTCTCTACACTGATCGACCATCTGTCTCTCCCTTGCGCCACCAAAACATCTCTGACCCGCTGAGGCATGGACCCCACAAAACCTCTGAAGGTGTGCTGTTGTATCTGCACCAAGATGTCAGCAGCAGATCCTTTATGTCCTGTAGGTTGTGAGGTGAGGCCTCCATGGATCAGACTAGTTTGTCCAGCACATCCCACAGATGCTCAATCTGACTGAGATCTGGGGAAGTTGGAGACAAAGTCAACATCTTGTCTCTTTGTTTTGTTCCTTAAACCATTCATGATCAGTGTTTGCAGTGTGGCAGGACACATTAAAGAGGCCTCTATGGAGGAGGCATCTATCATTAGAGAAGACTGTAGCCATGAAGGGGTGCACTTGTTCTGCAACATCTTGAATTGCAGAACCCAAGGTTTCCCAGGAAAAAATGCTTCTGCGCGCTCGTCTCCTTACCTTACCATCTTAATGTGTTCCCAAGGTAAGTAATACAAATGATGCAGCCCCATACACAGCAAAAAGTGATATACTGTGTGTCCTGGCGCGTTTCTATCATAGCCAGCACTAACTTTTTTCAACCATTTGTGCTACAGTAGCTCATCTGTGCTATCAGAAAAGACACACAACCCTTCACTCCTATGTGTATCGAGTTTAAGGTGCCCATGACCCTGTTGCTGGTTCACTGGTTGTCCTTTCTTTAACCACTCTTGGTAGACACTGACCCCTGCATACCACCTTTGCACTATTGCACTATTGCACATTATATTTTGGTGTGTTTGTTGAATGCATGTGTAAATGTGCTGTGCCCCATGAAGACAGAAACAAAGGAGCATTAGAAACATATCTTCATAAATCATCTGATAAAGAGAAGAATTTGCTGGACGAGGACTAAACCTAAACACAAGAATGTGACACTGGTATTGAGTTTTATCAGCAATAGTGCATGGAACACTTTAATACTAAGCTTGTTGTAATGCTAATGATGATATTATTAGCATTAATACTTTGCACTACTGTTTTATCATTACATTAAATCAAACTGCATTATTATTTCATTGTGCAAAATGACTATTATTCCATGTTATGTTGTTATACTGTGTATTTAAGACAAATATAGCCACAAATGCTCATCTTAAAACAGAGTACATCACAGCTTTGACAGCCCACCTGACATTAGCAGGTCATTTCAGCATCCCCTGCAGCATCACATCCCACAGATGGTATACGGAGTGTTCTCCTGTCCAAACATTTAACGTTTCATTCGTTTCCCCTTTTCTGTCAGCACTGAAGCTTCTCGGTTGACTCGTTTTGACGGACACACCGCAGGACTGAAGTATCACTCACTGTCGGCTAGTTTTTCTACACACTTCAGACAGGGGCTCCTAGACTATCTTAACTCAGCTTATTTCCTTCCGACAGTTTTTCCCATTACAGTAGAAAAACACCCCCAAAAGACATCATATTTCTTTTTTTAGCTTTACTTTGTATAATGTGGTCTATTTTATGCAAAAAACTTTTGTATTTTAATTGTATTTTAATTCTACGGCACAGCGCAAGCCATCAAAATACATCCCACAAATACAGAGCCAGTAAAGTCACAGTATTTTATTGCTGTTCAGCACAATATAAGGCACATTCAGGAAAAGGTTAGCTTTACTATTCTACTATATTTTACTATATCATATATCATAATTCATTCATTCATTTGCAAAAAAAAACCCAAAATCTTGCATTTTCAATGGCAAGGACTGACTGACAAATAAATAAATAGATAGATAGACAGACAGATAGATAGATAGATAGATAGATAGATAGATAGATAGATAGATAGATAGATAGATAGATAGATAGATAGATAAATAGATAGATAAATAGAGAGATAGATAGATGAAAGAATGATAGATAGATAGATAGATAGATATATAAATAGATAGATAGACAGATAGATAGATAGATAGATAGATAGATAGATAGATAGATAGATAGATAGATAGACAGACAAACAAATAAATAAATAAGCTATTTATTCGCTTCCGTGTTCCTAAGGCCTGCGAGAAAGAGAGATGGGTAAGAAAAAAGCTCTTAAATGTAATTGGGAACAGGTGTTCGCGGATCTCTCTAATTACGGACTGACTCGCCACACGTGGTGACACGCGCTGACTCACGTCCTCGCGGCTGAGGGAGGTAATTAGAGAGCGGCGGGCCGCACGCGCCCGTCCTGAGTGCTGGGGGAGGGGGGCATCATCATCATCATCAACATCATAATTTGCAAATAAATAAATCCTTGTACATTCCAAAATCTTAAAACACAGCCCAAAGGGCTTAACACATCAACACATTCCAGGTTCCTAGGTCCAATGGCAAAGACTGAATGAATAAATAAATAGCCTACTTAAATAATTAAATAAATAAATAAATATATGAACAGATAGATAGATAGATAGATAGATAGATAGATAGATAGATAGATAGATAGATAGATAGATAGATATATAGATAGACAGACAGATAATTAAGTAAATAAACAAATAAATAGAGAGATAGACAGACAGACAGATGGATAGACGAATATGTACATAGATAGATACAAAGCGTGATCCTTCGTGATATGAGCATTATCGTCATCAGCTGCTCTCTTCTCGCCCCGCCCACTCTCTGATTTGGTGTTTGGTACTAGAGTGCAGCAGGTGCGGAGGGAGAGTGTTCGGAGCTGAGGTATAGAAGGAGCGGCGGGCTGGGCGGAGCAGACCCGCCCTCAGG
>JBBPCY010000109.1:23422517-23442569 GCA_037974405.1 Brachyalestes nurse
CCCGTCATTACACGGAATGAGTAACAAGTAGCCTGATGATGCTTCACAGGCGATTTTCATTTTGAGAAAGAATATATATGTATGTGGGTGTGTGTGTGTGTGTGTGTGTGTGTGTGTGTGTGTGTGTGTGTGTGTGTGTGTGTGTGTGTGTGATTCTGGATACTGGTACTGGAGACTGGTGATCATTATTGGGACTTAAAGAACACCTGTTCTAGATCACCTGTATCTTAAATGATTTGCACAGAAGGAATCTAGCGAGCTGATGTTTCTGCTGTAGCACAACAGCAAGTTCCTGCAGAAAGAAGCAGGGAGTCAGATTTGCACAGCACAGTTTTTTTCTGGCCTCTGTAGCCATCCCCATTACCGTTACAGCCTAAAGAAATAAGCCACTAAGCTAGTCGTTCAGCACTCTGTAGTTTTTGCACAAAGAGGAGCTGATAGTCAGCAAGTCAATTTTATGTGCATTTTTTAAAGAACGGGGCTCACAAACACATTTTTGCAGCTTTCAGCCTCACTGCTGCTGATTACAATATGAATTTTCATAAAATCAGTCAAGGCTTAAAAAACGTGTCATTTTTCTTGCATACCAAGTAGGTCTAAACTGTAACAGGCCATGGGTGTTTACAAGAGGCTGGTTACTAATCATTTTATTATTATTAATAATAATAATAATAATAATAATAATAATAATAATAATAATGATAAAAGCGGACCTTGCTCGTAACTCAGCAGTAGGAGACTTTGCCTTTTTAGTCAACCAAAACAAAATAAATTCAAATGCCTTGTAGAAATGTTGTGAGATGAGCCTAGATTCAGTGTTGAACTGTTTGCGAGTATGTTGGTGGCTCAGGAGCGAGGAACACATAGGAAACTGTTTATTATTTAAAAGACATAACATATTGCAAGTCAAATCTCATTTCTAAGCTCTTGTGTGGGAATCTTAGTGTCTTGCTTTGGTCTGCACAAATAGATAAATTAATGACAGGATTTTTGTTTTGTTTTGTTGGTGGTTTTTTGCTGTAAACTCATTTTTACCATTACTGGCATCGCTGTTACCTTGGTAACAGTCACTGGGAACAGATCTGCATCTGCACTGTGCCACTGTTTTAGTAGGCAAATGTTCAGTAATGCTGTTTTAAGGATATTTTACCTGTTAGCGTGGCTGCAGCTATATAGAAATGGTTGGAAGAGCAAGTTGTTTGGTGGTAATACGGCACCCAATTTCATTTGCATTCAGGGTAGGGAGGTGTGGGTTGTCACTTCCTGTCTGATTATGGGAATTCCCTGTTGGAACTTCCCCTCTAAAACTAATCTGGATGCCCCACGAGTGCTATTAGAAGTAGTTTTTGGAGCTTTGTAAAGATGATGCCACTGCATCTTTGTTAGACACCACACAGTATTATACACGCATGTGTTTGTGCATATATGTGTGTGCGCGCGCGTGTGTGTGTGTGTGTGTGTGCGTGTGTTTGTGTTCACATCATGCTCACCCACAGGTTATGGCTGTTTGTGTGTCCCTTAGGGACTGTGTGGTGCCCTTGACAAGCCAGAACAGGTCCTGCAGTCCAACCTGAGAAAAGGCATGCTGAGACACACACACACACATACACACACACATTCAGTGTCTCTCCTTACATCCAGGTGTTCTCAACACACATCACAGCTGAGCCACCTGCAAAGCACTGGTGTGTGTGTGTGCCTGTCTGGGTGTGTGTGGTAATAACACAGCTGCCTCGCTTGCCCAGAGGCCAACAAGAGGCGGAAAGATGGATTAAAGGATAAACTGCAGGTGAGAGAGAGAGATACACACAAACACAAACACACACCCACACACACAGGGCGAGAGATGGCGTAACAATACTCTTTGAAGATGGGCATTATTAAAATTGTTGTTTTTGAGTAAGCAGGGACACTTTCCCTTCTCTCTCTCTCTCTCTCTCTCTCTCATTTGTTCTCTCTCCCTGTCCTCCCTCGTTTTATATTGCTTTCCTCCACTCTACAATAGTTTTCTTTGTGTTTTGCGAAGTGGAGAAGCTGTCCAGGTCTTTCTATGCTTGCAGGCCAGCACTCATTCCCCTTTTTGCTTTCTTTTTCTGTTTGTATCTCTGTGTTTCTCTTTGCTTCTTTCTTATCTTTTCTCTTTCTCTCCTGCTTTGCTAGTCTCTTTATTTTGTTTTCTCTTTTTCTATTCCAAAGTTTTGTTTTTCTTTCTGTCTTAGTCTGTATCTTTCTCACTTATGCTCTCTCTCCCGCTTCACATCTTTCCATCATTTGTTCTCCTGCATAAAGGTAGAAAAGAATTGCTTTTATCCACGTGCCTTTCACGACTCAGCTTCCCAGTTAGACCACAGTAAATGCTGAAAATGAAGGTGGTGCTGTTTCAGTAACAAA
Source organism: Brachyalestes nurse (assembly GCA_037974405.1). Classification (NCBI taxonomy): domain Eukaryota; kingdom Metazoa; phylum Chordata; class Actinopteri; order Characiformes; family Alestidae; genus Brachyalestes; species Brachyalestes nurse. The sequence continues at coordinate 23,424,909 of JBBPCY010000109.1, forward strand.
ACTCCACTGTTTAAGATTAGACTCTGATCCAACCGTCTCTCAAACTACGGCACTAAATTTGTATTACTGACTCGGCCCTCTCCGTACTTCTGGTGTCAATTGGCTGCTTTATGAGCAGTGCTGAAATGAATATTCTGGATATAGTTGGCACGGAGGGACAAAACGCAGCAGCAAAGTATTTAAAAAGAGCAAAGTGCTTTCATTTTTCAGGAATGAGAAGGAAAATTATTACTTGGTTATAATTAAGACTGCATGGCTGGAAAGTGTGTGTGTGTGTGTGTGTGTGTGTGTGTGTGTGTGTGTGTGTGTGTGTGTGTGTGAGCAGTCTGTGCTCTTGGCTGCAGGCTGTGGAAACTTGGGGGTGATGCAGCCAAGTGAGCGTGTGACCCACCTCTCAGATTTTAAGTGTAGACTCATGCACATCTCCCACACATACACACACTTTAACTCACAAACACACATGCACACACCCATATATATTTATCTAGTTATGTCAAACACACTTAAACACAACACACAATCACACAAAAAAGCCTGCTTCACCTTCAGAGACTTGCATACATATATAGACACACGCGTGCACACACACACACACACACTCATTCACAGCCATACAACATAAACATTCCCTCTACATATAACCTTCTCCCTATGTGCACACATGCTCACTGTGAATCTTGTAGAAGGTGTGTGTGTGTGTGTGTGTGTGTGTGTGTGTGTGTGCGTGCGATGGGGGTGGGCAGGGTGCGTCGGGCTTTACTTAAACTAATGGCTCCCAGGCGTGCAGCATGGCCAGACATACTGGAGCCGAGAGCAGAAAGAAGGAATGCCACTCCAAACCCAGAGAGAGAGGGAAGGGGGGAGGGGGAGGGAGTGTGGTTGGAAAGAGGTTATTTTGGCAGGAACGGTCGAGGTTCTGGATAGGTAAAAATGGAACGTCTGTCTACCTTTACTGGTTTTCCTATATTGTGCATGAGACTGTATTTCATAAATACATACTGAAGGACCCAGCATTCATGCTATAAAAGGGAATTTTCTCCTGCCCTGCTAATAGATAGAGAACATGTTTATAATTCTTCCAGAATGGAATCCATTGCATATTTTTATGCTTTCGTTCTACGTCTCAAGTCACAGTCGAGTCTCTGGGACTCCACAGCCGTGGCTGAGCTCATGGAAACCGAGCCGGAGATGGTGTTTCAGTTGTAGAAAGACTTTATTGTTATTTGTTGAAGTCTTAAATAAAAGCATTGTGTGTTTCAGGACCCAATTACATTTAAACTGGCTAATGTCAACCTCCCCAGTGTAGCTATCAATATCAATAATCAGACCTGCTGTGCAGATCTAAATGAACTGCAGGCCGAACGATGATCACGGCAACGTCTCCAGAAATAAACAAAGACAGCAGTGTTGGCCGCGGGGGGGCTTGTGGATTCCTCTGCATGTTTTGCCGGTCCTTTCTAAAGCCATCCTACCTGTGGCAACCTGAGCTGCCCTGAAATGAACAGCTTGTCAAAAACTTTTTTGTTTTTTTACCTGGCACACACATTTTGGATGTGAGCTAGAGATGCCACTGGTCTGATACTGGAAATCAGATATTTGGAAAGTTAATTAAATGTGTTTCTGTAACACATACGCATAACAATATTATAGAATGCTTATATTAGTGGCAAAAATATAAAACAAAGTGGGTCATGTGACAATAATTGGCATGTAACAGCAGCCACATAGCCCAGTGTTAACAGGGAAAACAATGAGCTGCTAGAAGATGAGGACATTTTAGCCAATTTGTGACCTTTTTTACTATATAATCATGATTAGGTGCTGGCTTTAAACGGTCAGGCCAAGATTAATACTCCATTTGAAATCAGCCTCTTTTAAAACATGGTATATTTTAAAAAAATCTAATCTAATCTTTAGCATCAGTTTTTGGTAGCAGTGGGAAAGTGTTATTGTTATTGTGTAGCCTTCTTTCTGTATGCAAACCAAGCGATTCTGTGTTGACCCCCCACCCAAATAGTGCACACACTAACTGACTATCACGCACTCACTCACTCTCTCAGTCCTTTGACAGGGCTCTTCAGCTTCTAAGGCTTTGAGGCCTGTGGCTCTTTATTGGCATGTAAATGAAGTTAGTGGGTGTAAACTCAGATTAACACATGGCTATGGGCATTGACCCCAATTTAATGAGGAAGAGTGTCAGAGTGGATGCTGCGGCAAAAATATATTAAGATACTACAAGAGATGATACAAGATATGAGAAATGAAAAGCTGGGATAGATTAAAAAAAGTAATTCCGCAGTTAAAAATATTTAGATTTGATATTTGATATCAGATTTTGGGGGTTGTGGGAGTACATGAAAGTGTGACCATGTAAGCTGAAGGAACACAAAGTCTAACACACATGGGGATGTGTGTTGTCCCGGGTGTGTGTGGGTCAGTTTCATGATGACTCGTCTTAGCCTGGGAAGAGAAACACTTCCCATGTGCAGCTGCGTGAAGATTGGCTGCACAGCTGTACGGAAATCGTGTATATATGTGTGTGTGTGTGTGTGTGTGTGTGTGCTTCTGAGCTCTATGTACACAGACACGCATACATCCTAACATGGTCATCATAAGAATATAGTGTAATGAACAGAGGATTGAGGTACATTTTCTCTCCTCTCTGTCTCTCTCTCTCTCTATTTCTGTTTCTATCTCTATGTGTCTCTCTCTTTCTCTCCATATCTCTCAAATTCTCCATTAGTCTCTTACTCTCTCTCCTTTGCTTCTTCTCTCACTTCCTCTCTCTCCCTCTCTGTCTCGCTGTGTGTCTCTCTCTCTTCTTTTTCACTCTCTGCCCCCCCCTCTCTTTTGTGCATTATTGTTTATTTTGCTAAAAGTAGATGGGGACAGTGAGGGAGCGTGTGAACTCAGGCAGATGATCAGTCTCTGATAACTCCAGCTTGCATCATTCTCAGCTCTTGGTGTGTGTGTGTGTGTGTGTGTGTGTCTGCACCTGTTGAAACAGTACCTTGCACCTGGTGAAACAGGGCAGGGTCTCACACACATACATCCACGTACAGTAGAACATGTCACTGAAGGTGTGTATCCATCAGAAAGTCATTAAGGAGATCCACAGATGCCGAGTGCTTTCACAGTATTTAGCGGTTAGTTCACACCTCATCGGGAGACATCCAGCACCTCAGGGTCTGCTTCTCTTTGACACACCCTCTGTGTGTTCATGTGTGTTTCTCTTGGCTTCCAAACAACCAAAATCTACAAAATTCTGTATTATGATATTCATGATGATTGGGCCAATTGAAATGATCCAGAATCCAGAATAATACAATCTTGCTGCATTACTTACATTGAAAGTTAAGAATGTTTTTTTTCTCTGTAAAGGCAAGGTTTTTGATCATGCCACAACAATTAACAGTCATATGATCCAAAATGTTCCACATGTCCTTTACAGAAAACACATAACATATTTAAAAATATTAATATATATTACCTATGCCATGACTTTTGCATAAGCTAAATTCAAGTAAAGAGTATTTGAACATTAAAATAAATTCTCTGTAGATGATGTGTACTTATTTTCACTGTAATTCTAACAGGAGCACCCGTACCTTTATGTAATACTGTGTTATTATTATTATTATTATTATTATTATTATTATTATTATTATTATTATTATTATTACCATACAGACAGACCTTACAAATTAACAAGAGCATAACATTGATAATACAAAGAAGAAAAAAAAATAGTTAAAATAAAATAAGCATAACATATTTAAGAACAAATTCTGAAAGCAATACCTGACTAGTGACTAGTGTAGTGTAGGCCTACATACAGGTGACTTGCAGTTCAAGGGCTTAATGTATCTAAGAGTAAAAATCAGCACTCTCTCTAATGGACCAGCTCTCATTATTTGTGGTGGCTTTTTTTAACGTTCCCCTTATCTCCCTCCCCCTTTTCTGCAACTGGCACATACTTTGTTTGACCTTTTAGTGCCAGAACAATTAGTTATGTTAATCACCCAGCCCGCCTCACTAAATACATTAAATAGATTATCAGCTGATTGGCCGGGAGCCACTAAGTGGGCGTGTCAGTGTCCCAGCAGGATACGCTCTCAGTGAGCACTGTGAACAAGAGGGGAAGAGAGAGTGTGTGTGTGTGTGTAATTGTGTTTTTTTGTGTGTGAGAAAGCAATCGAGATCGTTCAGACGGGAGGGAAAGAGTGAGATAGGAAGGTGACAGAAGGACGAAAGAAAGTGAAGGGATGGAGAGAGCCAGAAGCTGAGGGAAAGAAAAAGAGAGCGGAATAAAGAAGTCGTGCTGAATCTCCTCACCCATCTGGGCTCCATCTGTGTTTCCCCGGCCACAAGAGGAACTCGGCTCACATATGCGGGGGGCTTATGCACACATGCCCCACATATGAAGGAGAGGAACGAGGGCACGAGAAAAAAGGAGCTGTAAAACGACCTGAACGCAAAGGGCTTGCTTCATTTTTTTTTGGAATAAGGCAGAGAGCAAAGCTGTCCTACAGAGGAGGTGAGATGTGTGTGTGTTTGTGTGTGTTTACTTGTTAATGTGCTTGTGGCTTTTTATCATACCTCTTCACTTTTAATACTAAACCCAGCAACCTACTGTGTTTTTTACATTTTTACTATAAGCACTGTCAGGAAGAGAGAATTCTGACATTTAAGTTGCCTCAATGGTGCGAAATTGCTGTCTTTCTTATTATATTGCATCTGTCTTCTGTCTGAACTGCCTGCTTTGAATGAAGGATGTGTGGGCTTCATGGTGACTAAATGGAAACAGCAGTTTGCTCTGTTCTATAGGGCCTGTTAGAATGTAATGTAATGTTGTTTTGTCTGATGTGAGTTTGACCGATGTCGTGTTGCGTTTCTGACTGTTGTGTACAGACGTGGTTGATGTTTGCTAGTGTTTGCTAATCCACGTGGCACACACTTGAATCCGGCACTGAAGAATGCCATGCTGGGTAGGTTGGAGTGAGAGAAATTTTCTTCCACCGCCAACCCTCCTTCCTTGCATCCATCTGTTCCAGCATCATTCCATAACACAGATTGTGGCTCTTCGCTCCTTACCTGGCAACCAGTTAAGACCAATGAATCTCAACTCACATTTTCACAAGTTGCAAAGTTTTTCTTTTTTTTTGTCTTGGGTGCAAGTGTACATTGCACTTAGAAATTACAGAATGGAATGGATTGAAATGGAATGGCATGGAATGGAATTGAAAGTAAATGGAACTGAAAGTAGATCAGTCGAAATGAATGGAATGAAGCAGAGTGCAGTTGAAGCGAATGCAAGGGAGTTCAGTTGAAGCAGAGTTAATTCAGAATGCATGGAATTGAATGGAGTTGGAGTGAATGGAATGGGATAATGAAATGGTCTTTGGTCCAGAAACATACTACAAACACAGTATACAGCAAAACAGTATGTACAATATGCAATAATATGCATATATCATAAAAGTGCAATGGATGACTACATTGTTATAAATGTTGATATATTTCATTAAGACAGTAACATGAAGATTCCCTGGGGATCCATTGGTTTTCCCCAGAGCTCTGCATTTAGCAACATCAAAATTTCACAGACATTTGCTGCATTGAGCTGGAAAAGCGCTCAAGGCTGCGTTTGTTGCTGACTGCTTGTCACTGCAGGCCTGCGTAATCTTAGTAAACACAATCTCCAGACAAGCCCTGACAGACATACACCAGAACACGCTGCATACTGTCAGACTGACAGCCCTGTGTGTGTGTGTGTGTGTGTGTGTGTATGTGTGTGCTTGCATGCTTGTGTTATTTTCCCTGCAGACTGGCTGTCTGCTTTGCTGTAAATGTACAGAGGTTTGGGTTGTGTATAATGGACAGCTACTATTTATCAGCCATTTAAGAGAGAGGGAGAGATACAATGAGAGTGAGACTTTAATACTCTATGCTATAACTGAGGCTTGCACTTTTCTCAGATAAATATTTTCATCATAATTTTCTCTTAGAGGCACACACATGGAGGCACACACACACACATATGTGGCAGCTGTTGACCAGCATGGCCTGCAGGAAGTACCAGATTAGATGTGCGAGCTGGAGCTGCAATAACAGTTTTCATGTCATCAGAACACCTATTGATCCAACCGATTAGCTTTGAAACGGCCTCTTTACGACTCGCGTGTGTGTGCAGCGCTCAATAAGCCCTTTGTCCCTGTCACTCCCTCGACTTACCATCGTGACCCCGCTCCTCTCAGGGTCAGCGAGGTTCAACAGGGCATCAGACATATTCTCTGTGTGACAGGGATGGACATCTGAATTAGCTTTGCTGTTGGAGTATCCACACTATTAATTGATTAGTAATTGAATATCACAAGAAGAAAATATTCGCATTTTTTAAAAATTTGAAATAAGAATGAGTTAGCAATGCAGTCTGAAAAGTTCAGCTAGCATGAGAAATGATACCTAATTGTTTGGTTGTATGTATGAATGAACATACAGCCCTACAGACAATAACTGGCACATCTTACACTGGAAAATTTGCCCTCTTTTTGAGTGGATTGAAATATTTCCAGTCATAGCCTTGCTCAGATGTAAGACGTGGCACTTAAGCCTACATTCTGCAGTTCTACCTCATACCGTCAGTGAAAAATGTATTCAAAAGTCACAAAATAATACACATTTTGAAATTCCGAACTGCATGTCTTCTTTGAATACTTAATTATAAAAACAAATACTGAGGTAATATATCCATATATTCAAAACACCACACCCAGCTGCGCCACCAGTAGCCACAATTGTATGTTCACTGACCCCAAACCACACTTTAACCCACGCTGTCCACCGGAGCCTCCTGGGAACACCACAGTCAGTTAATCTTCGCCTGGGCCCCACAATTAGAGCGAGAAGACCACAGCCTGACCTAACGTTCACTAGTGCTCTATGAGTGACTGAGTGTTTGAGGGAGCCAACAAAATCACTCCTCCGTCTTAGGAATGTCTTCAGAATCAGAATCAGAAAACGTCTCAGTGGAAATAGTTTATACTATAACTCATACACAAACACACGAGAAGCAGAGACAAGAGCAATATAAAACATGCCTCTCCCATTTATAGCTAGAACTTTATCAGGTATCATTTCTTTTTCATGTTTATTAACTTAGTTAACTGATTAATCCCACTGGATGTCACATAATAGCTTGTTATATATCTAATATTTTTCTGATGGTCTACTTTATAATTATAAATATATTAGATGGCTTTTTATACATCAGTAGTCCTTATAAGATTATAACATTTTCTGGCTAATAAAGGTACTCAAATTTCAATGTTAGCAAAAATATTGAGTGTATTTTAGTAAATATTAACCAGAATTTCTCATTAATCACTTATACCTAATTTCTGTTATAGATAGACAGACAGACAGACAGACAGATAGATAGATAGATACTTTATTCATCCCAGAGCGGAGACATGCATGTGGTGTCTTAGAAGGATGGAATTTTTAAGAATGCTAAGAATTTTTCTACCAGTTAGAAGATGAATGAGTTGTGACTCTATACTGGATTCGTCCATGTCAAAGATCAAATATTTGTCCTCAGTGAATGGCACGTTGGAAGATTAACATCACAGAGCCAAAGGCATATTTCACACCTGGTGTTGAATTACTCAACAACACACACTCACACACACACATACACACTCTGCTATCATGAGTAGTGAACTAAGTACACCAGGTAAACAGACATATGTAGCTATAAAAGCCGACAGAAGAACAGCACATCAGAGAGAGAGACAACGCCTGCATGCTTTAGTTCAAGCAAGAGATTCAGCCGCTTGCCTCTTCAAATGCACACAAAATTAAAAACCATTGTATTTCAGCATGTGTGCAATATTGATGGTGATTGTTTTGGTAAATATAACAGACCAGGGCTCCCAAACATTTTGTCTTCGGAGACAAAGTGTAGTTTGTGGTGGGCTAAAGGCCAAACAACCAAATAATATATAATTAAAGACCTTTCAAATTAGGTTTTTGAAAATATGTTATATTTATTATCACAGAATAAATATAGCATAAAAGTAAAATAGAAAATAAATATGAAACAGCCAAAAAGGCCCAAAAGGAGATGGATATGTGAGTATGTTCATATGTTGCATCAGTTGGCAGGACACATAATCCTGTGATGTTACACACTGTGAGAGAGGGATATGGACAAACGGTCTAATGGGGTGGTACATACTGATCTCTGTGTTGTTTAGTTTCTACAAAAGTCACTGGTTAGAAAGGCCATCAGATACTGATCCAGTGGAGGGATAATCTACTCCTGGGGCTTTGACCTGGACAAGTTAGTCAAACACACACACACACAAACAAAGTTATATTACAATATTTTGTGTTCATGTTTTCATATCATGAGGACCCTCAAAAAGAGCTAAATACAAGAACACGCACAAGCATGCCTGCCTTCACCTTAACTGTCAATGAGTCTTCCTCTGTTCTTGCTGTTTATGAGTGTATGTATGTGTATTTGGATGCATCTATATGTTTAGCAGCCAGTAACTGATGTTATCAGGATGATTATTGTGTTGATGATAATTAATATTATCAAGAATTGGGATAATCAGGGAACGCCAATATTATGTTATATTAATACAAATGAAGTAGTATTAGAAAATAGCCCAGTGATTATTTCCCTCAGGGATATGCAGGCTGTTGGGGAAGGCTCTGAAATGTGAGAAATTGATTTTAGATTACAGAATTTTGCAGTTAGTAATCGTTTGTATAGATGTACATCACAGTCCAAGCTTCATTTTTAGGGTAGTTTTTAAGGTCAAAAGGAGGTTCTAGGCAATGTCAGTATTTATCAATAAATCGGCCACTGATCACACACTGCTTAGCCCCTGCAGAATACATCGCTCTTGTGATTTGTTATAGAGGAGCTTGATGAAGGTCTGAGCTCTCACTGGCTATAAATAAAGATCATTACAATAATGTTGGTAAGTGTGGGGTCAAGAGGGGCTGGGCTTTGGTGTAATTAGCAAGGCCAAACTAGTTGTATACAAAGCAGACAGAGAGAGAAAAAGGCTGCAACCTGTTGCGGAGCGCACACACACACACACACGCACACACACACACACACACACACATACACACAGCCACCTACATTGCTGGAGAGGAACAGATGTGTGTGCATTGTCAGTGTATGTGTGGACTGACAGGCACCAGGTGCAGCCTTTGTTTTCCTCGTCTTTGTCTCTGTGTATCTGTCTTTCTCTGCCTCTCTCTGCCTCTCTCTCTCTCTCTCTCTCCCTCTCTCTGTCTCTTGCTCTCTCTGCCCCCCCCCCCCTTCTGCTGGGACACAGGTGACTGTTGGAGGCTCCAGCTGCCAGCATGCTGCCCCATTAGGTCCATATGGTAGAGATGCAGTAGTGGGGGGAGGGGATGAGGACACACACACACATGCACACCCCTAAAAAAAGTGATAGCTTAACCCTTTTGTATCCGTGGCTCCAGGCTCTGTTTTGAACCCCCCTCCATGTGGAGTTTGTGTGCATGCTGGGCCCCCGGAGGCGGTACGAGCCTTTTCACTCTTTTGTCGCGGTGTGTTTAAATGATTTTCCAGTCTGGAAACGCTCAAGTGCTTTTAATGGAAATTCGTATATCATTTTAAACAAAGGCGGAGTGGGTCTTTTAAATAAGCTCTTTGTGCGAGTTGCGCCAATGTTAAGCTCTTTAGCCAGTGTCAGGGGGGAGTAAATATCTATACTTATTCATTCACTTATTCATGCTGATGGACTTGGTTACGCTCAGCAGTGCAGCATGCACACAGGCTTGCGCTTTTATGTCCAATTGAGCTTTGATGATAGCTGGTTTGGAGACACAGTGCTGAAAAAAGCACCTGCTTTCAGTGAAGGTGTGGACAATTGTGTTTTAGGCACTGTTGTGGAACTTTGGGGGTTCTTTAATGGAACAGTCCTACAAGACGTTCTATAAAAACAACCCACATATAGATGAGCCAAGATATAAGTGTGTTTGTGTAATGAAATGTGTGATGTATAATTCTGATGTTTTCTAGTCATTGTTAGATTTTGTGATGGTGGATCGTACATGCGTGAATGCAAAACTGTTTTATTTTTGTATGTGTTTTTGAGGATACACTGGTCGTCACATATCACAGACTAAAAGTGAGTGTGTTGTTTAATAGGCACTATAACTTTGCAATTCATGGCTTCATGTGCAGATGTGCTTATGGGTTTGTCCTCCCCCAGAGCAGGCAAGCAGATTTAAATAACAAAAGACAGGTGAAAGCAGCCCTGCATGGTTTGCATAACAAAAGTGCACACCTGCGCCCATAAAAGTGTTTCTCCATGAACCCGAGTGCACTGGCCGTGTCCTCTGCAGCCGGTTACAGCTTTCTAATCTCCAACATTTTCATTTCAGCTACACTCTTCACGTACACACACCCCACACGAAAGCTGCCTTTGTTTTACTGATATTGCCGAGAGCTGCGAATTGCAAATGATGCTCAACAGCACGAATGTTTAACTCTCTTGTGAGAATCCTAACTAAGCCTCAGGTGATCCAGGTGAGTTTCTGGGAGTGTTTCGAAGGCCTTTAAAGATCTGGCCAACGTGATTTTAGTCAAAATAATGCAAGTTAATCAAAGGCTTGCCGGTGGATTAGGAATTGGAAGTTAGATCATAGTCGGAATGCCATGCACCATAACAAGAACATGTTGTTTCGTCCATATTATCCAGTCCATATCATCCAGTTTAACTGGTTATCTTTAAATCACAATGTTGATTTTGATACCAATTTATGTGTAGTATTAACACAGAAAATTACTTGTTTTTGATCCAATTCATTATCTAAAGTGGAGATTAACAGTAAGATGTAGAACACATTTTGGCATTCAGCACATTGTGTTTAATCAAATACAAAATGGGTTAATGCCTTGTGTTGATGCCTTTGGAGCTGTAAGACAGACATTACTGAATACTGTTACTGTGTTAGGCATAACTCTTTCCAACCTAATTAAACTAGCAAGAACTTTAGATTTCTTAGCTGGAATGTGCAGTACCAAAGAACAGTTGATGTACAAGCATTACTTTATAGACGTTCTCCAGAAAAGGTTCTTCACACTCTTGTATTTTTCCCTATTTTCTTAAGGATTGTTAGGTTCTTTAGAGAAATGAAAGTTATTCATTTAACCCATTTTGGCAGCTTTTATTGTTAAGAGTGTAGAAAAAGCCAGTGTTGGTATAGTGCTAGCATATTTAAATAAAGCACTAATGTATTGATTGGCACATTGAACTTTCACTACATTGTGCATCTTTATCGGGCCCCCTCTTGCTCTCTTTCACTCACACACTAGTAAATATTCTTGAATGCAGCAGAGTAACAGTTGGTGCTCAGGAAAAGCCACCCTTTCTGTGTTTGTTGTTGGTGAATCAATATTGAGCTGATCAGATAAAGTGTTAACAGCAGAGTGTTTCTGCCTGTTGTTCAGCACACCTCGCTGCCCTGATGGACCCATAACCCAGCTGTTCTGCGCCTGTACGTTTGTTTGTGCGAGTGTGTGTGTATGTGTGTTTAATACAGCGTGCTCATCTCACTGCTGCGGCCTCAGGTGCACAGCACAGATGTTTTCTACAAGGCACATTTCAGTATAAAAACAAGGAAATCCACACATCCTATAGACAAGACAGTAGATATTAAGGTGACATCAAATAACTAAAGGAATTGGTTTGGTTGCAGAATTCATTAAAAGCCACTTAAAAGAAGTTGCTGGAAATGAGCTTTACACATTCAAACAAATGAATATACATACTTTTTATTATTTAAGTTATTTCATACCTTAGCTGAGTGATACACACAGAAATGTACAAAATGGCAAAAATATGATCTTAAATACACCATAATTCATAGTAAAATGTTTTTTACTATGTTACATAAGGTTTTTAATTACAGAAATTAGTTATGGAAGAAAATATTATTGTTTGTAATTTAGTGTATACGTTTACTGTGTATAAATACATTCTGTTCTAAGCAAAAGGTTTGGCCACGTTTGGTCTAAGTACATGTATGGAGGTGCTGGAGTGATTTTCTGCAGGAGGAGAAGAAAAATAGGTGCATGTGTGTCCCACTGTGGGACCAATCCACTTGGCATCCTCCCTTTCAGTCCCTTTCTCTCATTATCTTCCTCTCTCACTCTCCTTCTTCCTCTCTTTCCTTCCTGCCTCCTGGGAAGAAAACAGGTGGGCATATGGAAAATTATGCTATTTTTCAGTCAGGCATGAAGATGGACAGCATTAAGAGCTGCAAGACTGTTTGAAGGATTCGAAGCAGGCCTCAGGTGTGAGGCTCTTTGCTAGGGGCTGTGTGTGTGTGTGAGTGTGTGTTTAAATATGTGTCACACCTGTGACTGTGTTGGTTCAGTTCACTGGGTTAAGATGATTTTATTTGGCTGCGCTATCTTGTTGGTTACAATAGACTAGTCCCTATTATTCACGCAGCCTCCCTCTTCTATTGCATACCATAATTGTCTAATGAGTTATCTTTGTTCATTTGGTCTAGAGTAAAACATATGGATGAGAAGCTGACAATTGCATTAAAAATCACTTTACTCTCTATTGCTAAGTAGACAGGCCTCTTTTAAAACCATCCTCGCTTGATCCCACTCATAGACGTGCATTCACTCCATTAGTCCCAATGAATAAACATTAAACAAAATGGCCTTTTCACCGAAAGAAAAAGCCCATCAATCTAATAAGAAGCGTTTCATGACCTCTGACAGCTCGATCCGTGCTTGTCTATTAGCCACTATTCTTAAAGTGTTTTTGGTCATCTGATATACTCGGAATGGAGCTGATAGCTCCTCTCACGGCTCTTTCTAGAACAATAGTTCCTCTAATCTACGACTGCTGAGCCTGGTGGTCCATTCAAAGGCAGAAAGTATGCGCCAAGCCCTCAATGGCTTTTGTGAAGGCTAGTTAGCGAGCGTGAAATAGCCTAGCCGCTCTTTTCTTACCAGGGGCTCAATGATGGTCCATTCTTCTCAGGGACAAAGCCTGGTTCATTTGCACCTCAGCTGTGGGGCCTCCACGGTTCTCAAGAAAGAGCAGAAGACATCTGGTGTCCACCAGCTATGGGCAAGGGGTTCCTCAAGGTCCTAGTTTTTTGTTTATGCTATGGTCGTGAGGTATAAGAGTTTAGATGAAACTAGGCTTCACTTAGTACTGGCAACATGAAACAGGTCTAACTTGGGTTTAGTTCTGGAGCATATTTCACAAAGCACAATTTCTCAGTAAACGGAGGAGCTTTATTAATGCCCGGATCGATGAGGTGTTTTCCTGCTGCCAGTGCATATTCTGCTTAGCAGGGAAGGGTTTTTGATTTTACAATGCAATTTTCTTGTTAAAGTCTAAATATATGAAGGAACACATTAAATAATGACTCGTTTTCTTTCTCTTCCTCTTAGACAGTGGAGAGAAGAAGGTTCCTGCCATGCCCGGTTCTCCAGTGGATGTAAAGACTCATTCCAGACCGGCCGTGTCCGCCATGCCCCCTCTACCCTCAGTCAACCCCAGCGGGCCCCGGCCTGCTGCCTTCTCTTCCACATCATGTGAGTGTTACAAATACACACACACACACACACACAGCATACTAAAGACCTGGCACACAGCTTTCCCGTTTCGCATCTGTTGTTAAGCACAGACTTTCTCTGGAGTCCACCTGCAGGTCTTCCACAGTTTGTCAGCACACTCACATCTGCTGGGGTTTAAAGAACTTGTAGAAAGGAAGCCTCTGTAGTTTTGCTATTTAAGAACTTTGTAAAAAAGGTTATAACTTGGGAAAAATTTGTAAACTAAGTAAATAAATGTAGGTCTTATAATCATTGGTGTATTTCAGTGTCATTTTTGTGTATGTTTTGTACTAAATTTTCTAAGATTAAATGATCATTTTTGTTTCTTCTGCAGTGACCAATGGGATGAACCATTCCCCGCCCACTCTCAACGCTGTCCCCTCTCCACCTCAGCGCTACAGCAACGGACCATCATCATCCTCCTCCTCCTCGCTGGCCAATCAGCAGCTTCCGGCCACATGCGGTGCCAGGCAACTCAGTAAACTGAAGCGATTCCTTACCACGTTGCAACAGTTCGGCAATGACATCTCACCTGAGATTGGAGAGAGTGTGAGGAGCTTGGTCCTGGCCCTAGTGGTATGTTTGTGTGGGTGTGAACGAGAACATTCTATTCCTTAAACTTTAGGAAAAGTACTTCAACTGATTGCTCTACCATTTTTTTCTTCCAACAGAATTCCACAGTCACTATCGAGGAGTTCCATTCCAGACTTCAGGAAGCCACAAATTTCCCTTTGAGGCCATTTGTCATCCCTTTCTTAAAGGTAAAGGTCTACCAGTGCTTCATTTTCAGTTATTTTCCTCTCTGTACATATTTGTTCTGTAATTTGGTTCCTTTTGTATGCATTCAGTTTTTTGAATGCATTTGTACTCTACATCTTCATGCTCCTTTCCTCACACTCTATAATTTGAACGCCACAGTCTTGCCAGCCATAACTCTGGAGTGCAGCCTGTTGACAGTGGAAAAGCGCGCAGCATCCACGTCCAAATCTGAATAATATTGTTTGAAGCCATCTGTCTCCACTCTGCTTGGTGTCCTCCATATCTCAGCATGACTAAAGATAAAACCTTGTGAAAACTGTCAGCAGTGGCCCTGAGTGAGTCCTTGAGAACAAATGCTCAATTCTGTGGATGAAAACGAAACTCGAGGAGCCACCGATGCTTTTGTAGCATTTGAAGTCAAGCGACATTTTTAATCAGCAGGATGAAACTAGGCAACTGGGAGTGATTTGAGAATAATGACTTTTCCCCAAGGGAAAATCAGAGGGGGGCTTTAGTTCCAGAACTGTACTTAACGCTTCCTCAAATGGAATGGTTTTGTTTGGACGTCGTGCCCGCGCCCAATTTTATTTCATGTTTGGCTTCGTTATGGTTACAGATTGAGCTCCAGCCTAAGATACCATTCTAGGTGAAGTTCCTGGTGAAGTTCTACCGGTCTGAGAAAGATAGAGAGAGAAAGAGATCACATCTTATGTTTTTTATTTATATCCATGTGTTCCAGAAACTCCTGTCCTCCCCCAACACGTTACTCAAAGACATATCCAGCATTCGGAAGTGTGAAACACAGCTATAAAGCGTTCCAGCTCCGTTTATGGGGTCTGTGCGACATATGGACTCCAGCTTAGATTAACACAGGCGTCCAGAGCATTGGCCCGCGCTGGAAAAAATCCTGTTTAAATGACAGGCAGCATGTGTAGTGGCAGCAAGGGAGAGGAAGTGGAGGGTGATTATGCACAGTATGGTCTTAATTAAAGGCAAAAACGGAGCAAGAAAATACATCTAGAAAGTTTAACTGACTTGTTTGCAAGGCTGGGTTAAGGTCAGGTCGGGGTTAAATCCACCTTAAACTTCAACCCCTAAATGTCTAGAGTTATCAGTTATATTGTTTCGAATGTAGTCACATAATTTATTTCCTAGTTAATGAATTACATTTACATGTAAAAAAATAGGTCCATGTATAAAACAGAATACAACATGTATAGAAATATGTATAATGTATAGAACATGTATAGAAACATGTATAAAAACAAGTGATGTCATGCATGCAGTGTTTATACAGTGACACTGAAGAAAAATGTTCTAAGGAATTTAAGTATTTTAGAAATCAGCTTCATCTTTGATTACATTGACTAGTCATGGCAGCCTTCCTACATTTTTTTTATCTGTTCGTAGTGTAGAGATGCATGCAATTAATTGTAAGACAAAAGAGAATACAGCCTTTTTTTAGAAAAATTCAGAAGACACGTGTAAGTTCATAGTGGATAGTTTGGATAGTAAATTAAACTTTGAACATTGTGACTTCTGATTCCTATAACCACCACTGTAAAGAAATCTGAGCTTGTAACAATGCACTTTTTCACCTCAGACCACTCCAAATGACTCCCTACATCTTAATGATTAAGTTATGCAGAAATTTTGAAAATCCCCTTTTAATACCAACTTATACCACACATTTTAAATTGCTGGTGAGAACTGTAACATGTAAGGGTTATTTGTTAGGGTAACTGGTAGAGGTTAAACCTGTATTACCTTGAATTAATTCTTCTGTTTGGTTCTTGAATGTACAGTAGTTTCTGTTTTTTCTTATCAAAAAGACACATCAGTGCTGACAGAAACCAGCTCCTCAGCAATCAGTGTGTCTGTTCTCATAACTTGGTCCACATACCACTCCAGCGCAAAGAATGTTTGGGTCTGTTTCGTCTCATCCTGACAACTTTGGGATGCTTTTCTCCTCCCCTCCTCTCTGGCGTTTTCACGTGGCAGATTTAGTGTGTATTTTGTCTGGAGCCGTCAGTGCCAACAGCAGTCTGGAGGGGAGTGTAATGCGAGTGGAGCGTTTTGTAACGCTCAGCAGACCCCCCATCAATCAAAGGCTGCATCTAGACGCCACAGGCCCAGACACGGAGGCTGCTTTGAGGTTTTCTCAGAGCAGAGATTGATCTTGAGTCCTGATTCAAGACCAGCGTGTGTGTATGTGTGTGTGTGTGTGTGTGTGTGTGTGTGTTTGTGTTTAGAGTGGCTAATCCGAACCATCATGAGGAGGGAAAAGGACAAAACTGATTGCAGATCCAGAGAAACTTCAGCCAAGTCTGAAAACTCTGAAACCCTTAAAAAAGTGACTCTATTTGGGCATCTGAAAGAGTACAAAAACTGCAAGCTGTAAGATGACAGTTCAGAAGCCTCTTTGTTTGATGTTTTCAAGGTGATAGTTTGGTGAAAATCAAATGTACAGATTTTTTTCCTGACCCAGTTGATCAGCCAAGTGTGGTATGAAGTATGTTGCCTTGTTAATAAGTAATGCAATATCCAAACAAAGAAAATTTTTCAAATTGCATACCTCGATCATCACACAATTGCTTCAAAGCCACATTTCAGCTAGGCTTCATGATCTTATTCAGGTTTTCTGTGTTTTGTGTTCCAGGCGAATTTGCCTTTGCTGCAGAGGGAGCTGTTACACTGCGCGCGAGCGGCTAAGCAGACTCCAGCACAGTATCTGTCCCAACACGAGCACCTGCTGCTCAGTACGGCGGCCCCCTCACCTGCAGACTCCACTGAGCTGCTGCTGGAGCCCAGCGACAATGGCAAAAGACACAGCCCTAACAGGTAGACATGGCTTACTGTCATCAACAGTGCTTTAGGGTAGTTATTCAGAACTGGCAAATTCACAATATGTAATATATCTGAACTTGTAAGGTGTGGTATAATCCATTTCATCCAAGGCTGATATAGGGCAGCCAATCAGAATGGAGACAATTTGCATACTAGTCTAAAAGGTGGAGTAATAGTCCGATTAATTATACGAGATCAAGAGAGATTGGAAAATGACCACGACTGTTTTGAGACATCAAAAAACACTTTATTTCACTACAGTCTTGCACTTGTTTATCTCTGTATGTGATCTTGAATCTTAAGGTCCCATGACATGAAAATTTCACTTTGTGAAACATTAATACGAGTTCCCCTAGCCTGATTATGGTCCTGCAGTGGCTAGAAATTGCGATATGTGTAAAGCCTGCTTT
>JBBPCY010000109.1:23444139-23463636 GCA_037974405.1 Brachyalestes nurse
CCCACCTGCTTTCTTTCTCTTTCTCTCTGTCTTCCTTTCCTTCTTTCTGTCTCTTTTCTATTGTTCTTACTGTTTACCTCTCTCTTGCCTTTCCTCTTTGTCCCCACTCTTACACTTACACACACACACACTCTCTCTCTTTGTCCCCCTGTCTCTTTCTGTCCCTCTCTCTCTCTGTCTCTCTCTCTCTCTCTCTCTCTCTCTCTTTACCCTCGTTACCATTTAGCTTCAGTAGTGTTTCTGAAGGTTTGTTGTGCAGTCAGGTGATCAGTGTATATTGTATATTGTATAGTGTATAGTGTATAGTGTGGTGTGTAATAGCGTCTGAGCTGTGAATTATGTGTTTGTGTGATCAGGCAGTAACGGCGGCTACCATGAGGAGCCAGTGGACCACAGACTGACGGAGAGAGAGTGGGCCGATGAGTGGAGACACCTGGATCATGTAAAAACTACTTAGCAGTTCATTATACACACTAAGATCTTCTGGCTTCACTTTGATCAGACATTCAGCAAGGTCTAAACATAAAAATAAATCTCTGCTCATGAACTGCAGGTTAGGTGGTGTCCAAACACTTGCATTAATCATATGCAGAGTTACAGTTCTTGGGAGTATTGCTTTGAGTCAAATAAAATTTCCCCATGACAATAAACAAAGAGAGCTTTGTTATGATCTGTTACTATCCAAGCTCTCTTGTTACATTTGACATTTTTTACATATTTTAATCAAGCTTAAATGAATCTGAACATATTCATACTGGACCTACGCTGTCATTCCTTACTCTCTTAACTGCGTGATTTATTCATGTATTACTTTGTTACATTTAATGTAATAGAATGGGGTACCATGCATCTATTTTACATGTATTAGTTAATAGAAGTTAACTATCAATGCATAGGAGTTGCTAAAGAATCATCACTTTATTCTTATTGATCAGTCATCTGGTTCTAGTTTGTTCTAAAGTAATATGTGTTGGTTCCAGGTGCTGAACTGCATCGTGGACATGGTGGAGAAGACGAGGCGCTCAGTCAGTGTCCTGCGCCGCTGTCAGGAATCAGATCGCGAGGAGCTGAATTACTGGAGGCGACGCTCCAACCAGCAGGACGGCCCACGCAAGAGCACAGCAGCTCCTGGGACAGCGCCTTTCTCCAAAACACACAGTCCTCTGTCTGCTGAGGGACATGGCTCCGGTGAGTCTGTTGGCTCAGTGTCTGAGGTTCATTTTGGTTTGGAATCACTTTCTTCAACAACATAACATTGCTATAAACAAAAAACCCACATAAATAGATGAATAGATTATTAGATTGCAAATAACCTATTGGAAACTTCTTGTTATATTATCATAGCTTCTTGTTCCTGCAAACTACTTAGCATATCAAACAGAACATTTTAAAAACTTGTGTGAGAGAAAAAGATTTACAAAATATCAAATATATGCTGTAAAGTGGCCCGTTACTGTCACATCTGAACATAGCACAGTACACAGTGTGAACAATGTGAAATTCTTTCTCTGCATTTAACCCATTCACCAAGTAAAGCAGAGGGCTGCCACCAGTGGGGGGCACCCGGGGAGCCGGGTGTGGCAACGGCATCTTGCTCAAGAGAACCTCGGTGTCACTAGCAGTCCAGGGATTCGAACTCACAACCTTCTGATCGCAGGGGCAACTCCCTAACCACTAGGCCACCAACATGTAAACACAATCTAAGTTATTATTGTATTTTTATATGCCAAACAAACATGATTAATATGACAAGACATTCCACTTGGTAGTAGTGGTAATGTAAAGCAACACTTGAATGAGATGGTCTATTGTTGTGTTTGTCCATTGTTGTTTTTGTGGTCACTGCGTTCAATGCCCCCTTGGGGTGATCTGTGGTACTACAGCAGGGCTCCCACTGCCTGGCAGCTCTGACTAATGACCACAAGGGTGTGTGTGTGCGTGTGTGCGTGTGTGCGTGTGTGTGTGCGCACGCCTGCCTGCCTGCCTGCCTGCTGAGTGAGCAGGTGCTGCACGTTTGTGTCCAGGCTGCTACAGTAGGAGTGTGTGTTGTTTGAGGGCACAGTTCTGGCTCTCACTCACTACTGCCATCTGTGACCAACTCCTGCCCAAAACCAAGTCTTCTTCTTCACTGCTGATCACTGCTGACCCTGCCGTCTTCCTATTTCCTTCCCTCTCTCTCACTCTCTCACTCTCTCACTCTCTCTCTCTCTCGCTCTCTGTTCAGCAGTTCAGCAGCACATTATATGCATGAATGTTATATTTTGCCAAAACAGTGAAGAAGAAATAGAACAATAGAAACATTACTGTTTGTGTTCAATTAATATTAATAAAACTAGGTTGAATAATGAAAATGAACAGTGTAAACGTCATTATTCATCAATAAAGTAAAAATAACAAACTAAAAAATAAATACGGGTAAATAATGTATTAAAAATGATTGTTCAGTGCTACAAATGTTGCTGCCTGTATGATTTCCCTCTCTCTCTCTCTCTCACTCTCTCTCTCTCTCTGTCTCCCCCACATTGGCGTGTGGTGTTAATGTTCTCTCTCTCTGTGTTTCAGATCCCCAGCGGGAGCTCTCTCTGCGTGCTGCTCCTGGATATGTGCCTGATGAGATCTGGAGGAAAGCTGGTAAGGGCGGCAACCCAGATGCACCCTGGGAAACCTGTTTACTACCCCCCCTCCCAACACCTGTTCCTCACTTTCAGTATTACATCTCTATAAGCATGTCCTTTCCTGTATGCTTTATGCATTTCCTTTGGTGCCACTGCTTCATTTCTTGTGTAGTACTCCAAGGCTAAAGGAAATACATGTAGTGGGTTTGTGTTCAGCATGCAGTATGAAGCTCCATTCCACAAGAGTGATATTGGCTTAGGTTTCAACACGTCAACTCATTCACACATGTAGGCCTTAAGTAGTATCTTATTGTTTACTAACGTTGTGAAAATAATAAGGCTATAAGGCTGGGCACGTTAACGCATTGTTATTATTGCATCAATGCATTATTTACTTATCGCCGACAATTATTTTGTCATGCGCTAATGCAGCTTTTTATAAAAATCCTTTTATTTTGAAAGTTTGTTGCTTTCTTGGGCTTGTGAGGCTCGCAGTTCTCAGTCTCGGATGGTTTTCGCAGGGGTCAGGCATCCCATTACTTTTGTCCATGTTATATGGGATGCCTGACCGTTACACCAACAGAGACTTTAATGACACCATTCAGATTCAAGGACTTTCATATGGAACTGGTCCCCCTTTGCAGCTGCTTTAATGCTCTGGACACAGAGGGGAGCTTATTTTTCTATTACAAACTAGATAAAATGTGATTGCCCTGGCATGGGTAAATAGCTTTGGTTTTATATTTGATTTGATTACATTAATATTTAAGTTGAGATTTACAGAAATATTTGAACTGTAACTGTGTAACTGTATTAAAGGGAACACTGCTGTTAAAAAAGCTCCTTATTTGTTTAATTTGTGCTTGTAAACCAAATGTTACTGCACTTTTGTTCATATAGCAGTATTTTTAAAAAAGTGCGCAATACACTACTTTTAATATTAATTATATAATTTTCTAACAATATAACAATGCAATTAATCGTGATTAAAAATTTGAATCATTGCCCAGTGGTTCAGAACCTTTTCCCTTGTATGACCTCTTTAGAGGAAGCAGTGAACGAGGTGAAGCGGCAGGCGATGGATGAGGTGCAGAAGGCCGTGGCAGAGGCAGAGCAGAAGGCGTTTGAGATGATTGCTGCAGAGAGGGCCAAGATGGAGAAAACTCTTGCAGAGGCCAAGAGAAAAGCCACAGAGGACGCCATTCAGGTCATCAACGAACAGGAGGACTCCAGTGAGGTAAGTCTGTCCATCCATCAGTCTGTATACCCATTACCCATTTTCTGTGTCCGTATCTCTTCATTTTCATTGATTTGTCTATTTTCCAGTATAATATGTACTGACATATGTACAATATGTACTTATGTAAAATACAAAGGCTGGAGAAAATGATAAACAATACTGTGCAAAAGTTTTAGGCACCTGCGAAAATTATACATAAAAGCTGTTTATTACTGTCAAAGTTAAGTTAGTATTTGTAAGGCTTGGCTCTGGATCGGAGTTAAAGTCAGGGACGAACAGACAACCCTCCCCAGAGATCCACTCCAGAGTTTCACACAAGCGCTTAATTAGAAGATCAGGATCACCTGAGTTTTAGGCCCAGGAGTACAAATAGACCAAAGAGACAAGCCTTCTGTGCAAAGTATATGAGCCTTCTCTGGTTACTGAGTGGTTCTCATTCAACTGTCCTGTGTTTGTCTGTTGTGTTTTCTATGACCCTGTTCTGGATTTTGGATTTCTCTTTTGCCTTGTGACTGGATTTACTGGGTGTTGGACTCTTTGCTATGTTTTGTATGTTGCTTCTTGCCTTTGCCAACTTTGTTATTCATTAAACATCAGTTTCATTGTACTCTGCGATTGGGTTCATATCTGTGAACGTTACAGAATTACTTGTAGCGACCATGAAATTCCTGAGTTGGCTCTTTTTACGTCTTTAGATGACATTTGGTGTGATGTTTTGTTTTTAATATATTTTATCAATCTTATGTGAATCTTTTTTTACATTGTGTGAATTTTGTAAATCCATACAATGACTGAAGGCATAGAGCAGAAATCTAGAGCCAAGCCTGTGTTCTTCTAACCAGATCACAAAATTTCAACTACTTTTTAGAAGAAAAAAAAAGAAATCTTGATACTTTTTCCTGCTTTCTTGTTTGTGTGCATGTATTCACATGTTCACTTGTATTTTTGCTGGTACAAAGAAACCCACTGCTGATATAAATGGCTTCAGACAATTTGCAGAGGTGCCTAAGACTTTGGCACAGCGCTGTATAAAGCAATTTATTTGAGCAGTGGGCGTTTGTTTGTTTGACAAACATTAGAATACACACAGTGAAATAAACAATGCTTTGTAATTTGATAGCTTAACCATTTCAAACCTTCTACAAAAGGTCTTTCTTCAGCGCTTAAGACTTTTGCACAGTGTTGAATGTATATACATTACACATTCAATTTATATACAGACAACTGTAATTATTTGTGACAGTATTTGTCAAGGCTAGAATAGAATAAAGGCCAGATTTGATTTGGTGGTTTTGATGTCAGTGCTCATCTGCACTCAATCCCTTCAGATGTTTAAACCACAGGTGAAATTGTTTTAATATGTGCTTTCCAAACAGTTGTTTAAAAAACTGTCCAATTGTGTTTTGTAAGCAAAACCTGATCATCATATCAAGATGGAGACTTTGAAGTTAGACAATATACCCAATGTGTTGGGCTACATCTGTTTTATATTACTAAAATAGTCCCAGATTACAAACTTTGAAGCAGTACTGAGTTGATGTTGTTCAAAACCATTGAATTATCTGTTGCTGAATTTGCATTGATCTCGCTTATTGTACTGGTCATTGATTCAACATGGGAATATAAACAGTGTTAAACAGTGACCTGACACTGAAAACTCACAAAATATGAAACACCTGACTTAGATTTTAGGCATTATGCAGGCACTGTATTCCTGCAACATAGAGTGGAAGGGAAATACAGTGCTCAGAGATGTAGTAAAGGACTTTTAGTCCTACATGGCACATGCTGCATGGATGAGGATCGAGCCCCCAGTCTTCTGAGGGCGACAGCATTAGCCACTGTGCTTGTGCTGCCCCCTGGCCTCCTGTGCTGTAACTCTACCAGAGTGTGATGACAAAAGATTAAAAAACTTTCCTTATTTGATGGATTTGTTCCTTTCTGAGTATTTCCAAATGATAATATTAGAACCCTACATTACCCTACATGTAGAACAGATGTTTCTTGTTATTTCTATTAGAAAATGTAGATTTCCTTAAAAAATTAAATAACATCCAGGATCATTTTTAACATGAATAGAAATTGTGCCTATTGTGCCTGATTCTACTAACCATATATCAGTGATGAATCAACATAAACATTTCAGTGTTGAAATACAATGATCAGCCACATCATTAAAACCAATGATGGGTTACGTGAAAATGATTGATTATTTGGCACCTGTCAAGGGGTGAGATATATTAGAAAATATGGGTAAGTGAAAGAATGTGAGTTACTTGGTAATGATGAACTATGGGAAGAAGGCAAGCTGGCAGAGACTGTGTTCTACAGGGAAACCTTGCACCTGACATTTATGCAGTTGTTACTTCCCCTGTTCCACCTACTTACATTGTTGCAGACCACTTATACTACGGCATTCCCTAATGACAGCAGCCTCTTTCAGCAGGATAAAGAGAAGTCACTGCAAAAATTGTTCAGAATTGGTTTGAGGGACATGACAAAGAGTTTAAGTTGTTGACTTAGCCACCACATTCCCCAGATCTCAATCTGATCAGTCATCTGTGGGATGTGCTGGACAAACTAGTCCAATCCATGGAGGCTACACCTCACAACTCATAGGACATAAAGAAGGATCTGCTGCTAATGAGCCAAATACCACAGCACACCTTCTGAGGTCTAATGTAGTCTGTCACCGGAAGGGTCAGACCCATTTTGGCAGCTACACGATATTAGGCAGCTGGTTTTATTGTAATGGCTGATTCATGTATAGTACTGATATCCATGTTGAATCATGACAACTATCTGAGTTTGCAGGTCTTTTTTTCCTAACTGAAATCTAACAGTAAGCAATGGTTGGGCAATGGTTATGTTATGCTGATAATTTCCCCCTCCTCTCTCCTCAGTGTTGCTGGAACTGTGGACGGAAGGCCAGTGAGACCTGCAGTGGCTGTAATGCTGCTCGTTACTGCGGCTCCTTCTGCCAGCACAAAGACTGGGAGCGGCACCACCTCATCTGCAGCCCTGGCCTGCAAGCCCAGCCCAAACCGGCCCAAACTGGACTGGGCACCCGCGTCCTGCCCAAAGCCCCGGAGAGCCCGAGTCTGGAGAAAACATCCAGTACCTCCAGAGCTTCTACCCCTCCAACCCCTGCGTCCGGCTCTGCCTCCACCCCCGACACCAACACACACTAGAGCACATTGATCCACACATGTCAGACGTTACAGTGTCGACGGACATCTGAGCACCACACACACACACACACACTAAAGGAGACAAACTCTTCAAAGCTATTGGACTCTTCAGCAGGAGGTGGAATATGATGTCTCATCCCACGCAAGATGTGAATGAACTGGCAAGGAAATGCACAGGAGCCTCAGCACATAAATGCTGTTTGAGTGACAGGAAAAGGCTCTGCCACAAAAACAGCTGGGATCGTCAAACACATTTTCCTTCATGAGAATGAAAAAGACTTTATGTTTGTATTTCTGTGTTAATTATTAGCATTTTGTGTTCTCCAGTCAAAGAACAGAGAAGCTTTTTAAGAGACTTCGTCTCGTGGCAACAGTGTGTCGTTTTTTCTTGTGTACTGGTGTCACTCCTCCCCACACACACAAACACAGACACACACACACACACACACAAGTTACCGTCAGTCATTCTTCATGAGTGTGCGAAGGTGTGCATGTGTGTGTGTATGTGCACATATGCGTATGTTTCCGCTGCATGTGTTTAGGATCTATTCAGCATCTGTACATTGTCAGAGCAATATAGAGGAGCAGAGAATGCCGTGTGTCACCAAAGTTACGATCCAGAAAGATTGTGTTTGTATATTTTGATTCACTATCCAAGAAATGCAGAATGAGGGTCTAATTTTGCTGTCTAGCAAACAAAACAGGACAATGGCACGACAACGAACTTTGCATGGACTTGTTGTTTCTCCGTGTTGAGCATGGCCACCAGTCTAGCACTAGATGGACTGGTCTACATCCGGGGTTTACCTGTCTTGAACAGGTACTCCAAACTCCAAACAAAGCAATGTGAATACAGAACTGGTACAAAAAGGTCACAGGTAATTCCCTGCTCAGTCCCTGGGGTTTAATACCACAAACTCCAGATCTTGGAGCCTCTGCAGTAGAAGATTACAAAGGATACAGTATGGCAGCGTACCAAGGAACCTTTTAGATTTATTTTAGGAGTGAAGGACATTTTCATTAATGTACCTCAGATTTGGACAATTTGAACATGAAGCATTAAAATGTCAAGAAATCAACAGAAGATTTCCTGTTTCATTATCAGAATTGACCAATTTTTATATAATTAGGCCTGTGCCCAGTGTCTATTAACCACACGTGTCATTGTAGCAGGTAGATATCATGCATGTGTGGTTTCGGAGATATTAGGACAGCTCTCGAACAGCTTTAGGTGAAACGGCCTCAGACAAAGAGCCCCAGGTTGTGCAGCCATTGATGTAACAGTCTTTGGACGGCAGTTTATATAAACTTTTACAAATCTGATTGGTGTTTAGCCTAAAATATTGATGACAATGCCCTGCAAACACAACTTTCCTGAACTGCACTACTGTTGTTTTTATTTGACAAAGATTAAGCTTCAGCTCACACTGTCATTGTGCAACCCAGAGAATACAAGTAGGAATGGATCAGACAAATAAAAATACATTTATTTATTTACTGTGGTTGTTTCCAACAGAGATTGTCAAATAATCTGAGGCTTCCGTAATATTTATAACTCTAAAAATGACTTGGTGTTTAATTCCCAAACAAGGATCAAGCCTAGTCTTAAAACACAATCTAGGACTGGGCTTTTTCACTGTCTGAGAACTGACCTATACTTTTAGTTCAATATTAAAAAATAGTAGTTTTTTAATTTTTTCATTTAGAGATTTAGTCTGTTAGAAAAGTTTATTAACATTACTAGAATCAAGTTTGACCTAAATCTGTTAAGAATCTCACACTTAGGCTGTCAGAAAACACTAAATTTATCAACGTATATTTCATTTTGCTGGTATTTTCTTATGCAGTGGCTCCAAGATATTATGATGGGTGTCAGAATTTTTCCTCGGGTGATTTGACTTGGTGCAAATACAAAATACAAACTGCATAGTATCATAGATTCTACATAAAGAACAGGATGTAAAATGTACTCAGTGCCAGGTTTAGGTACGGCTCTGTGAAATAACGTTCCGTTTTCTGGTATTGCCTGTAGGTGTCGCAACTCAAAGTATCTAAATCTCAGGAGCATATTGTATGTATATAGGTTTATTTCCTCGTCACATTTAGAGAGGTTAAAGTTTAAACTTTTTTTTTTTCACGTTTATATCTCTCATCAACTACCTTCTTTTCACGTGATATGTACCAGAATGAATTCCATTATTTTTTCATTATGAAATGACTTATCTGTAAAAAAAAATATGATTATGAGCAAAAGAAATCTGTATTTTGTGAGCCACACTTCATTTTGTTTTCTCACGAGACACAAAGATAATCATGGTATGTAGGCAACATGAAATAAAGAAATAAACCCACCTGATTTCGACTGAATTTCCTATCTTTTCGGAGGAAGAAGGAAAAAAGGACAAAGGGACATCTTAATATTTCATGTGATGAGTACTTTTGGATAACTTCTATTGGTTCATTCGGTATGAAATAATCACACAATGTAAAATCAGCAATCCATTTTAAGATAGTTAACCAAATAGGGAACAGTGGGGCCCATGCTAAAAGTATTAATCACGCGTCACTTTCTGTCTGTCTGATGGATTCATTTAGTTTTAGAGAGTGTTAACTAACCAGTAAAGTTTGGTGGAGGAGGGATAACTGTCTAGGTCTGTTTTTGGGGGTTTGGGCTTGGTCCCCTTAATTCCAGGTTATTGTTAATGCTACAGTATACAAAGGCATTTTAGACACTTACATGCTTTTAACTTTGTGGCAACAACTCTGAGAAGTCCCTGTCCTAGCAACACTGTGCCGCATTTGCAAAGGTTCATCAAATAGCACCAGGCCATGCAGCCGTAGACGTCACAGCCTTTAGACAGTGAAGTTCATAAGAATTTTGCTGAACCAAACTACTATTGTTTCTATTTGACAAAAATCAAGTTTCACCTCACACCATCATTGTAACACTGAAGCAGTTAGCCAGAGAACACAAGTAGGAATGGGTCAAGCAAAAAAGACATTACTGTGATTCCAACAGGGTTTGCCAACTACGGAGGATTCTTGGGCTTTGGTAAAATTCTTCACCCTCAAATTAAAATGACTTGGTGTTTTCTCTCCAAACATGTATTCTCAATGGTGACTCTCCACTGAAAGGAAAATACAGTCCAGGATTGGGATGAGTCACAGCCTGGGAACCAACCTATTGTTATAGTTAAATAAAAACACAGTAGCTTTTTTGTTTTTTAAAAAGCCCTGACCTCAAACCAGTTGGACATCTTTCTAGTTCAGGCATTCTAGTCCAATCTAGTCCATGGTGCCTGACCTCAGAGCTTGACTGGGCTTGACCCCAGACAAAATCTGTTAGAAAGCCTTCTCAGAAGAGCATAAGCTGTCATAGCCCCAAAATGGGTGTGCAACTCCAGATTAATGTCCATGGTTTTGGAATGGGACGTCCAAGATTGTGTATTGATCAGGTGTACACATACTCTTACAAAACTAGAAAGTATTCATCAAAACAAACAGGATTAATCAAAGGAGGCTGTATCGAATGTGGCAAATTTACAAGAACAAAAAATCTGCATGATAATGTAATACGTGATAATACTTATGTCCATCTGTTTTCTGAGCCGCATTTCCTAAACCAGGTTGTAAGTGGTGCTGGAGGCTATCCCAGCACTCATAAGGTGAAAGATGGAGAAACACCCTGAACAGGTTGCCAGTTCATCACAGGGCAGAGACACACACACACACACGTCCTTCTTGGGAGATACAGACTAGGGACTTCTCTCATTGTTTTCCGTTGGAGTTTGCATTAGTTGTGACACTGTTTTATAACTAACTGTGGTGGCTGTTGTTTAGCTTCACTAGCTCTCATTAGTGGTGCTGTATTACATACTTACATCCATACATATCATTATTATTATTATTATTATTATTATTATTATTATTATTATCATCATGTATAATATGAGTTCTATTGGTTAATATTATTTATATTGGTAATTATATTATTTTTTGCCTCATATAATAAATTAAGTTTGGATCTGACAGTGACTCATTTAATGACTGAGTTACTAAAATGAACATAAATACATTAATCTAGAAACACTATTAAAAGGCAGGATTTCATAGGACAAAAAGTCACTTTTATCCTCAAAATACAGAAAACATCAAAGACAGTCTTTGCTCTTGTCATTCAATGTGCTTCTTTTAATGCTGTTCTGCAAAAGACACTTTTGGCTCTGAATTCTACAAAACTCCTTTAAACGAAATTCCAAATGAATGGTATCATTCATAACTCAAGCTCTCTCATACAAACCACAGTAAATACCCGCGGGGCTTTGAACGTGGTGAGAGGCTGCAGGTGCAGCTGGTGATAAGCACCACAAAGTGGGATAAACTTTTAATGCCAACTTTGACCACCAGGTGGCAGCAAAGCTCTTTACTGATATGTGGTCACTGAGCACACGCTGCCCTTTAGTCTGACCTTCTTCTTCAGGGTGGAGATGGGTAGAGGGGTCTAAACCTACAGCTGCCTTTTAATCTGACCTTTTCCTTCAGGGTGGAGGTGGGTAGAGGGGTCTAAACCTATAGCTGCCCTTTAATCTGACCTTTTTCTTTAGGGTGGAGGTGGGGAGAGGGGTCTAAACCTATGGCTAAGATAGGTATTGTTATTTTTTATGAGATCATGACTCAAGAAAAAACTAAATGTACAAAAGAAGCAGCTCTTAAGTGCTCACTTGAGATCACTAGAACTGCAGTAGCACTTCTTCAGGGTGGGTTCGAATTCCAGGACTCCTATTGGCACCACTGAGGTACCCTTGAGCAAGATACCATCCACACACTGCTCCCCAGGGGCTGTGCCCCCGGCTGCCCGCTGCTTCACTTGGTGAATGGGTTAAATGCAGAGAACTGTTTCGTGCTGTTTGCACTGTGTGCTGTGGTGTGTTCACGTATGACAAATGGACACTTACACACAGGAAATCAGTCACAAAAACTAGTACAGGACATTCCATGTTGTATCTCTATATTTTAAGATATATCTTACCATGTGTGTTGCACTTCCAGAGTGATTCCACTGGTGAGCCCACTACTTGTATTCAGTCAGTGATGTGGGGAGACTGGTAGAAATGGACTAGTAGGGATAAACCCCACCTCATTTCAAAGAACATAAGTTATTAAAATAAGGTTTCATTGTTACTAATTATTTACCAGCCCCTGCCATAGTCCTTCTTTTAAAAAGACTGTCTCACCCCTGAGAAACCCTTAGACATTTAAGGAGTCTTCTAGTAAAGTGAAGGGCCTTTCAAATGTGGTGCGTCTGTGCATTTAGTCCTCCCATCCAGTATCATGAGCAGCCGTCTCAGCAGTGATGTATCTAGAACTTGATGATTTTATTCCCATAATTCCCAAAAGCCCAAACCAAAACCCATTAACATCTTTAATAAGGGTGCCCTCTAGCGGTCACCCACTGTCAGACTCCAGCCCTGACTCCAGCCCTGAGTTTTTAGTAAATATTGAGATTTTACATGCAAATGTGGAAAATCTCAATGTATGCAAAAACTTTTGTCTAGTAGTGAATAAGTACTCAGATACCGTGGAGAAAATGTCTGTTTGGATTAATATTTGTTAGGTGATTTTTTAATAAATTTAATCCTGATGTCTCACAAAGGTAAATCATGTGCTCTAGTTGATCAAACAAGACCACCAACAGTGATGGGATAACATGCATTGTCAGAACATGCTTCTCATAGTCATTTTAAATCAGCCATTCCTTTCGAACTGCTGTGAACACAAAGTCATTAGACACCTCAACACACTTGGAGGAGAATGCTAATCGCCAGGTCCTCTGCTGGCTAGCACTGTGCTAAACGACGGGGGGAGAAAAAGGCCATTTTACCCACACACAGAGAACAAAGCTTGTTCTGCTCTCCCAGTCACACATGACTGCGGCACCACTAGTGATCGAACCTTTGCACTCCCAATAACAGGGCCAACACTCCAGACTCTTAAGAGCCTATTCCAACCAAAACTTATTAATGAAACAAGAGTGCTACCACAGTTCTTGCAGAGTAAATTCATAATTCTATAAAATAAAAATGAACTAACCAGGATTTATTAGACCCTCTCTAAAGGCCTAGAAGGCCCTAAGGGTTTCCCTCAGGTAATTGAAAGAGTATCATCCACACTGCTGCATTGTATTAATGAACTTTCTGCAGACATATGCAGTAAAAACATCAGAGGAGAACAGATATTTCTGGTCCCAAATGTCTGGTAAAAAGTAATTCATTCTTTTTTGGTGTGTGGTGAAAAATTCAAGGGCTCTGTGTTCTTTATTTGAGAGGTAAGACTGCTCTGTCATATCGCTGATCAAAGAGAATCACCAACCACCTAATAATGCAGCAGATCTCCTGAAAAAACAAGGGCTTTACTCTATATCCGAGGGCTTTTAGGCTGTATCCCGTAAAGACCTCTCTGGTGGTTAAACAATAAAAGTGGCAGACTGCTTCAGGAGCAACTTCTGACTTCGTGCAATCGGTTTCATAACATCTGCGTCATAACAGGTACAGGTGGCTAAGTCAGACAGTTAAAAGCTGATTTGATTGCAGAGCTTAATGAACATATGGCAGGCTTAAAAAATGGAATCAAGACTCTGGTATTGACCCGCATGGCTGATCTTAATTCCCGTTCAGTTAGAGCACATGACTCATCAATCTGTACTGTTGCATAATTACTCTGCAAGGCTGCCTCCCACAGTTAATGTAACAGTGGGCTGAATAGAAGGACTCAGTGGGCTGAATAGAAGGACTCCGCTTTAATGCAGGTCACGCCAGCAGTGTTAGTTTAGCTTAGCATGGCTCAGCTCCTGTTCTTCTTGAATCCAATCATCTCTGTTGGCGTTTGTTTCCTGAATATGTAACCCCATCACCTCCACCACCTCATGGTGATTATTACTCAGACCTGCGATACTTAAAAAGTGCTTTAAGGCAGGAGCCTATATCTAATGATGGGTTGTGTATTGTGTAATACCTACAGAACAACATAGCAGTTCTGTAAGTACAGTAAGATTCTTTGTAGAGACAGAACATTTTCTGCATCTTCAAGGGTATTGCGGCCAGAACTGAGAGGCTGAGTAGGAGCTTCTATACTCAGGAAACAACACCACAACTTTAAACCCTTCGTTATAACACTAATTCTACTCCCTGTGTCACTATCTAACCTGCCATCTGTTATTTTGTCTATACACATTAACAGCTTCTAGCACACTGCACTTTAACATACATGTTCTATTTGCCCACTTCAGTTCTTGCTTCAGAATTAGAATCAGAATCCTTTATTGATCCCCAAGGAAACTGCTTAAGCTACGGCCGCCCAGTCACACAGAGACAAGAACAATACAAAATAAAGTCAAAATAAAGCTGTCCAGAAATGTACTTGTAAATGTTTGTTTACCTTTTTTACATTTGTAATGTTTATTTGAATATATTTTTTCAACATACTTTTTACTACTTAGTCCTAGCCTTTAATTATCTCACCAACCACCTAATAATGCAGCAGATCTCCTGGAAAAAAGGGCCTTACGCTATATTGTCTTACAGAGCTTTCAGGGTTACATTTCACTGCACTGCACATTTCACTTGTATGACTGTTCATGTGGCAAATAAAGAATCTTGAATCTTCAAACTTTCTGTGTACATTTGGAGTCTCTAAACACTGTCCTTTTGTTTTGATGATAACTAGCCTTCCTCCCTACCATTACCACCTATCAGACTCCCTCTGTCACACATCCACACAATAAATCTGTGCTAAAGATTATTTTTTGCACAGAAACTTGCTGCTACTCACATGTGCGATTTTTTATTATGTGCTTAATCATTCCATTATGTGCAATATCTTATTATTTTGTGCAATAAGTGTACAATGTGCAGTATCACTGCTTATGTCTACTGATCTCTTTTACGTGCAATAACTCAGTACAGAGAACAATCCAAACCACAGTCTGTGTTACTAGTAAATTATTTAGCAGTAAGTTATTCATCTATAGTATAAATACCTTACCATTTTGTGCATATAGCATAGCGAATTTGATAGTATTTTTACTTTTTATTTGATTTTTATTTTAGACTTATATTTTATATTGTTCTCGTTTCTGTGTCACTGTGTGACTGTGCAGTTATAAAAATAAGCAATTTCCTCCGGGACCAATAAAGTTTCCTAATTCTGATTGATTCTGATTCTGACCTGATGCTGCAGTTTTTCATCAGTGGTCAGTTTCTAGCTACAAGACGCCATTGGCTGGATATTTCTGGTTACTGGCCTATTTTCAGCTGAAAGAGACTAGGGGAGCATGTCTGCTATTGCTTAGTCCACCTCCATCCTCCAGAAGCCCCTGAAAGCTAGGCTACGTTGTCTGGTCCCTTACTGGCACAGCTGAGGGTTTAGTGATCAAGCAGGAGCAGATGTGAGTTCTCTGGCTCTGTAGAGGTGCCATCATTTACCTGAGGTGCCATCATTCATCTGGAGGGCCAGTTTGGTGACTGGCTCAAACACACCTGGTTCAACTCACCTGTCAATAACCAGGTTTAGAATATTAGGAGAAGGAAACTGTGCTGGACACCCTGTCTACGAAAGAACCATTTTTAGTTTTCCAAAAGAAGCATGTTTAAAAAGAGACTTGGGAGAAGAACATTATAGTCACTACACCACAGCACACAGTGTGGACAACGTAAAATTCTTTCTTTACATTTAACCCATTTATCAAGTGAAGCATGGGGCTGCCACCAACCCGGGGAGTCCGGGGAGCACTGTGCGTGGACAGTGCCTTGCAGAACTAAGGGTACCTCAATGGTGCCACCAGCAATCTTGGGATTCAAACCCACAACCATCTGATTGCAGGGGCAACTCCCTAAGCACTGGCCCAAAGATTCCTGAAGTCGGCAGGACTTTTAAAGACTTAACGTAATCTACAGATAAATTAAAACTTCAAACTGAAAATTCTATATCAGGACTGCTGTTCTGGGAGGGCACAACAAGTTCTTGCGTTGGCTGTATTCAAATTTTACTCTTGCAGGCTGGGGAATAAGCTGCACATACTCTAAGCATAAGACACACCAGCTTACTAGTCAAGCAGAGTTCATAAACCTGAGTTTATAATTGGAAAAACTCATCTCCTGCTTTGAACACTTCAATATCTTTTGATCTTCGGTGTCTGTGAGCTGACTGATGATTGTGTCACACTTAGATTCCAATAACCGTTCTCACTGTTTTGTTATAATTCTCTGGTTTATGGTGGGCTCAGCTACTTTCTTGTTTATAAGCATCCGATCCTTAAATCCGCGGGATGATCCTCCGCACATTTCTCATTTATCTAAAATAACCATGCAAAGGCAACACTCCATAAACTCAAACACAAAAACTTGTTAGAAGCACCAAGATTCAGCTCTGAAAACTGTAGGGGGGGTGTCTGAGGAAGTGTTGGTAGCTCAGGAGGCAGCAACACTTAGCAAATACATCATGCTGTCATCCCAAGTTGTCATTCTGCGCCTCATAGCAGAACTGGCGACATTTAGAACAGAAAAAGTTGGGAAAACTGAACCTCCACTGCGGATAGCAGAGCAATGTTTTAGGATTTTTGATATGTCAACCCTAACTATAGAATTTCTAAAAGCATGTTTCAGTTTATTCAGTCATGAGATTTAAATACTGCAAGTAAACTTGTCCAGTCATTTTGAGGGAGTGGGAGGGCCATCATAGCACCATCACTGCTTACGATTCTTATATGAAGTTTCTTTTAACCTTGAAAGGTTATTTCTTCTTCTATGGGATCATACAAAAAAAATCCTGCACACTTATTCTTATGCCACCCTGTATTTCACCCATCATCTAATGAAATAATGGGAATTATCAGACATGCTCCAATAACTGGATCACTTAGGAAAAGTCTGCTTTTAGCTACAGAGCAATTTACTCTCAACCATTTTAAACTCATAATTTCTAAACACCTCTTCACAGCCTGCAAATGTTTTATATAGTTTTTTAAATGATTTTATTTTCATTATTTTAATTATTCAACCATTCGACTGTCTGATTTTGGCTTATCTTATTTAATAATCTTAAATTACAATTTGCTTATTTCATATTTCATTATTTCATTACTTCATATCATAGTTTTACTGTTTTGTTTGTTTAGTTCTATTTTTGTTTTTTACTTTTCTTTTTTAATTTTCTTATCTATAAATGACCAGACGAAGGGCTAAACGGGAAAGAAGCAAAAACATTGTGTTGCAGAAGCTAAATATAAGAGGTTATGGCTTTTTGCCTTTTTTATGATTATTGCTGCTGTCCTGGCTCAGCGGGTTCTGAGGAGATGAGTGGTCTTCCAATAAAAAAGGCTTTACCTTGATTTCCTCCCACTCCCATTTAGTCATA
This sequence comes from Brachyalestes nurse, assembly GCA_037974405.1. Taxonomy (NCBI): domain Eukaryota; kingdom Metazoa; phylum Chordata; class Actinopteri; order Characiformes; family Alestidae; genus Brachyalestes; species Brachyalestes nurse. Next base: position 23,461,596 of record JBBPCY010000109.1, read on the forward strand.
TTTGTTTGTCACGCTCTGCCGGGTGAAGCAGCAGATCATCCCCCCTCGTTTCAAGCACACCGTCCCTGCGACTGACACCGGCCATTGGTTTTTGAGGAAACTCTTATCTTTGCCCACACACTCGTCCCTTCCTCCAGTCACATCCTTCACATGTGTTTCAGCGCAGAAAATGTACTCGACACTTGAAGAGCGTCTGACACGACACAGAAAGAGGTGATTAATTCCACAAATTTAGGAAGTGGCGTGTTTTGTCAGTCTGATGCCAAAAGCACAAAACACGGAGCTGGATATATAGAGAGCTCAGCTTGAGTCAGCCTCTTTGACATTTCTGCCCGTGTCGATCTTGCCAAAGCCTTCAGATGTAACTGTCACAGAAAATCCTATTTAGCCTTTAATCAAGCAAACACACTCTCTCTATTCCCCAGAGGATGGGAAGGCTGGAATTAGACCAGTGTGTGTGTGTGTGCTGATATTTAGACCTTTGTGAAGACCAAATGTCCTCATAATGATAGGAAAACATGGGATATACAAGTAGAAGTAAGGGCATAGTGCTGAATCCCACAAGGAAACATTATTGTCATGACATGCGCCTTTTTTTTTAAAGGTTGCCTTTTGCTTACTGGGGGTGAAGGTCAAAAGACCTTAAAGGTCAGTAGATGCTCAAAAGTAAAGAGTGGACAAATGACACATAATAGATTTGATGTCAAACTCCGTGTTGGTGGATTTTGTGTAACTCTGTTTTTATTTTTTCCTGATGCTGAAAAATGAATTATTTTGAGAATTTTGACTGGACATTAAATTGTGACACGATACTTTCGCACGACACTGTACACGAGTTCGTTCTTCTTAACTTTGTGTAAGGTCAAGGTTGAGTTTAAGATTAGGTTTACGAAATTCACATTACATATGGAGTACATAAACTGTACAATACAAATGGGGCATGTAGTTGTATGCAAAAATTTGAACACCGCTGGTGAATGGTTTTTTTTTTAATAGTAACTCATTTTCTACAGCAAACACAAATATGTTTTCTCTTTTTCAAGCTTTACAGTACAATTTCTATTCAGTTGAGTTTAACATTTCAGGGAAAAACAAATATATAAATTTAAAATGTCTCATATTGCCACATATTATGTTATATTTCCTCCCAATATATTAGATTCAGCAACTAAACAGTAACTGTGTTATCTCCAGAAGTGCATTCTCTGTAGAGCATGTATACTGATTTCCACTTAGAAAATCAATAAAATACGTGATTTGTCCAGGGTGCCCACATTTTTGCAGATGCCTGTATTTAGGACCTTGAATCATTTCTGCAATCACATGAGGAGCTGCAGCTGAAAGGCAGATCTCCATGGATGACAGATTAAATCTCTGCTGCTGTGATGGATACCTCACTCCAGTAGAGAGCTTCTGAAAGACATGCACTCTGTTAATCTCTCTCTCTCTCTCTCTCTCTCTCTCTCTCTCTACCTCCCTCTCTCTCTCTCACTTTCTCTTTCTCTCTCTACCTCCCTCTCTCTCTCTCGCCTTCTGAAGTTTAATTTCCAAGCGGCTTTAATGGCAGGACTGTTTGAAGGACGATGTAATGCACAACAATGTTTAAAGCTAAGCATAATATAAAGAATTATAGATAATATATATAGAATTATAACACTAATTATAGAATTATTGATGATAATAATACTAATACAAAATTACAGCACAACAATAATAAAATATAAAAGAGAATAACAAAAAAAAGTAAATATTATTGTTTGTTGTTGTTATTGTTACTATAATAATAATAATAATAATAATAACAACAATAACAACAACAACAACAACAACAATTAATTAATTATTACTATTGTTATTATTATTATTATTATTATTATTATTATTAACAACAACAATACTAATAATAATTCTAGATTAAGTAGTAAGCAGACAACCAAGATGTATTTAGCCCTCTCTCTCTCTCTCTCTCTCTCTCTCTTTTTCTATCTCTATTCGTCAGTCCCCAAACAGACACTGGGTCTGAGAACAAATGTCACTTGTA
>JBBPCY010000109.1:23463736-23499589 GCA_037974405.1 Brachyalestes nurse
GGAGAGATACAGACGACTGAGGGAGAGAAAGGGAGAGATACAGACGACTGAGGGAGAGAAAGGGAGAGATACAGACGCTGAGGGAGAGAAAGGGAGAGATACAGACGCTGAGTGGGAGAAAGGGAGAGATACAGGGAGGTGAACATAAGAGGTGTAGAAAGTGAGCCTTTAAAACTGTTTAGCTGTTAAGATGTGTTGAGGTTTATTTTCTGTAAAATTGGCAAAACCTGTTGAGTCAAAATATTTAAGTAGCAAGCCAAGATCTCAATTTCAGCAGCAGCTCATCATTAAAGTAAGATACACGCTATATATATATGTGTGTGTGTATGTATATATTTATTTATTTCACAAATAGTTTGATCAGTAATTTGCAAAATAGTTAAAAAATATTTACAAATTAATATTAATACCATGATAAAATTGAAATCGTGATTTAACTGTAAAAAAATGTAGAAATGATATTGTTGCCATATATAGTTAATTCCTTCACTTTCTCTAATATTTTAGAGGCCCCCTTACATGAAGGGCCATTGATATGCAGGCTAAAATCTCCGATTTTTAACACCTCATGTAATTTGATCATAAATAATCTAAAACATGAACCACTGTGAGACTGCCAGCAAGTCCAGATACCCAAGGTGTGTATGTGTGTTTATTAATGGTGTGTTAGTTAAAGTTAAAGATGTTGTTCCTTCTCCTGTTTCTGAGGTTCTGTTCCGACAGAAACAATATGTGGTTACTTGTACTGTGTTCTTTAATTAATCTGAGTTTCTTTGTACACTAAACAGGGGTGCAGATGGGGGGGGACCTGATCCGTCCCCCCCTGAAGCACAGATGATGTAGTGATGTGTAACTCATACTCCTGTTTTAGGGGCTGTATAACATTTTAATCTTCAGTCGAAAACCTGAACATGCGGATTTACCGTTCTCTGCGAGCACATAGTTCCAATAACAAGCTGTGTTATTTTTCTGTGGTCCTGAGAGCTAGGAGCTCATTGGTTCCCGCCCACAAGCCCCGCCCCCGCCACAGCCGATTCGTTGGGCCCCGCTCCAAGTCCCGCCTCAAGCCACGCCCCAAGCCACGCCCCCTGCCACCGCTGATTCGTCCCCCCCGCATTAAAAATGCTATCTGCGCCCTTGCCCCTACATTAAAAATGCTTCTGGCGCTCATGGTATATAGTATAGTGTATTTAGCACAAAGCATTTTCAGAGCACTTCTGCTGTATTTTACTTTTATTTATACTAGTTTGTACTGTTTTGTCTTCATGTCTCTCTGACTGTGAGGTCATAGCATCTTCAGGGATTGCCTAATTTTTCTTATTCTGATTCTAATTCAACTGTCTTCAAAAGAGAAACACCACGTTTGTCATTTTCTTTAGAAGGAAGACATTGAACACAGCTGATCAAAAAGCGTTGTTTGGAAAAGTAGGCCATTAGTCTGGTTAGTGTTGTTCTTGCAATTACTTAGGATGATCTGAACACTGCAGTGCATGTGGAACACAAGGCCTCATCATTAATTCCAAAAACATACACACACAAAAAAGCGTTTAAATGCTAGGCATCTGGATCTGGAAGCAAATAAAACTCCTTCACTGAAGCCTGCGGCCTGATTAATGAACAACCACCCACCCATACCCCCACACCACCTCCCTCACACACACAAATCCATATCAAGACCCAGCCTTCATTCTCCTCTAACGTAAATGCTGTTCACAGCCTTAATATCTCTTGTTCTCATTTATTCACACACACCTACACACATCACATTATATAAAAACAGCAGGAAGTGACAGGAGTAGTTTTGATCTACATCTCGGGAACATCTTTCAGGTTCAACAAATATTAAAGCCTTAGCACACAGCAGCCAGAAGCTCCAAGGCATCTTTAATAATCTGCCGCTTCTACTGAGACTCAGAGGCCAAGTGTTCCAGCTCCAGTCTTTATTATTTGGAAGATCTGCTCAGTGACTGACTGTCTTTCAATCATCGTATCACTCTGTCCATCCAGCTTGATTGGTTGAACTCACCTGCTGTTTCTGTTTGGCTGGCTTCTGTTGTCCACTGCCTATAAAAGCTGCACCAAATCCTGGGGTTCTCATTTGTCTGTGTTTTGTACAGCCCCAGGCAAAATGATGAAATCACCACACTTAGCGGATGTTCACTGAGACTTATTACTTCATTCCAAATAAACAAATCACAGATATGACACAACACTCATTTCGTTTAATAGCTGAACCGCCTGGCTTTGTAAAACAGTTTGTGAAATCACAGTATTCAGATCAAATAGAAGAATAAATGATGGAGTCAATCATAATGAAGAAGTAAATTACAGAATCACCTACAGTAATTTGCATTTCTAAAACAAATACTGCCACAAGCCTAAAATGTACACAAGTCTGCAGTTAAAAAGAGTGCTTTCAGAGCTGTTGAAGTCGGCTAATTGAAAGGAAATCAGAATCAGGAAACTGTACTGATCCGGGCGGAAATTGCTTATGTTACAACGGCACACAGAGACACAAGAACAATATAAAATATAAAGTCTAAAATAAAACTGCAGAAATACTTTGAAAAATACTCTGTAATACACTAAGCTTTATATACAAAATGCTAACTAGTGGTTAGTGGCCCTAACAAGAGGAATTTTAACTGACACAATGGAAAAGATTATAGGAGTCACTCAAGTAGGAAACTCAATACAAGATGTTTGTCATTTCTCGTCAGTTTTGCCTAAAATCGTACATGTCTAGATAAAATGTGAAGGATGAAAAGAAAAAAAAACAAAGAGGAAGACCATGAAGTTACAGGGTCAGGACAGAAAAGCAAATAGGTGGGAACAGGAGTTGATCCTTATTACAAAACTGTAAGAAATGGGTTGAAAGAAATGGCATCTACATCCGGAAAAGTCCTAAACAGAAGAAAGCACAGAGTAATGGATCAGTGGAGTATGGATGAGAGGAAGAAAGATACATTCAGTGATGAATCATGAATCTACACTGCCTGAGGAGATGATGCTTGAACTTTTTGTCTGGTGCCACTCTAATAAAACAAATACTGACTGCCTAAGGAACAAAGCACATTTCCCCACTCATTTACAATCTGGGGCTGCAGCAGAGGTAAAGGAGCAGAGAAGACAGCAACAGTGACACTTCAGACACTTTTCACATTCCATCAATAGAAACTGAGTTCAGTGATGATGAAGTCATTTTTCAGAATGATAATGCATCTCACGACACAGTAAAGACTGTCAAAGCTTTTCTTCAGGGAAGGCATATCAACTCAATTACACGGCCGGTAAACAGTCCGGATCTCAATCAGACTGGAAATTTATGGTGGAAATAAAATAAAATGGTCCATGACATGACATCCTGCAAAGCTGATCTGTCAGCTGTTACTCGGAACCTGCTTGATGAAGAACATTGTTTTTCATTAGTGAAGTCCATGCCTCAAAGAATTCAGGCAATTAATTCAAATAATGTAATTTAATTGTGCCTGTGCATGAAGCCAGAATGCTATTAAACAAAAAATGTTTTGTGTTTGTGATTAGTTTATTTGCTATGAAGTAAAAAATCTAAGTGTGTGGTGATTTTGCCCCATTAAAATGCTTTGCTTAACTGTAAATACTCCTGTAAAGAATGCGCACGATGGATCTTTGGGACACAGAAAGTTTGATGCCGTTTATATTCATCTTTTTCATTGGGCATTACTTGCTGAGTCTTGTGTCGTTTTTTACAACTTGGTTTCATTAAGGTACTTTCTCTCTCTAGCTATCTTGAACATTTTGGCTGCTAGTGTGGACCCAGCTGCTTTGTGCTATACAAATAAATTTCATTGGAACTGAATGTCAAAACACAAAAGCGTTACTCTGCCTCATTCTGCTACTTATCAAACCACATCAAAAAAAGTCCCCAATCACGACTGCATTAGTTAGAATGAGTTTTTCAGAATAGCATCAGCTCTTCTCAGCACAAATAAATCTGAGCAGATTCTTCAGAGAGTGGTACAGTGGTGCAGTGGGTAGTGCTGTCACTACCCACTGCAGGTCCTGTGTTTGATTCTTCAGGTGAACTGAAGGAGCTAAATGGCCCCTAGCTCTTAATCTGCATGTTTTAGAATCAGAAAACTTTACTGCTTTATGAATGGATGCGTGTCTGCACTGTGATGGACTACCAGCTCATTCACTGTGTTTTTTTTTTCAATTTTCGCCCTGTGACTGCCAGGATATGCTCCAGCAACAGCTTTACACTAAATGATGGAACATTGATGTCTGTATTTGACTGCATGAATGAGGCTGAGAATGGAACTTGCATGATTAGTTGAACTGATTAGTACATAGCTGAGATGAATAAATCATAAACTTCTATCCCAGCTACCGATGGTGCTGTGGCGAGGTCAGTTTCAGTGATCTACAGCCCAACGCTGTATTCAGGATGTTTATTTATCACACAAACACAGTTATACACGTACATTGTGCAGTGAAAATTAACCCTTAATCACCAACTTACAACTATACACAAATGTAAACAAAATCATTCTAGATATATATACAAACTATAGACTAAACACATTTGACCTGGGGGTTTTATACCCCTCCAGTGTACCTCATATTAAACAGATTTGTTGGTGCTTTGACATATACAGTGTGAGGAACCGCAAGGCAGAACAGCACATTTCCATAAGTCTTTTCCAACCATAGAATCCATCGTTGATTCTCATCAATAGAAACGGTCTCCCTAAGGAGGCGTGAAATTTTTCATAATTCATAAAACTAAAGTTCTAACAAGCCTGTGTTATCTTTCATAGGCTTCAGCTTATTCTAGCTTTTGTTTTTCTCAGAACGTTTTTAAGCTGAACTTCTGTAAGTAGGAAATGGGACCAGCAGCTCAGGAGAATGTTTTAAAGGTTGGAACTGGCAGAAGGGCTGATGGCTTCTTTTTGCACTTTCTCCAAAACAAAAAACTTTCTTGAGTACAGAGAGGCGAGGGAACTCTGAAAAGAGCAAAGTGCACAGTGCTCATTAGCTCTGCTCAGCAGAAAAACTTCAGCTCCGTCTGGGTCCAGGAGAGACACCGCACAGTTGGTGAGAAAGACAATCGTGCTCAGTTTTGTCAAAATCTGCCGTGCTCTAAGCTGTCATCGAGATTTTAACCACTGCTAACCTCACTTCAGGCGCTTTTTCTTGCTTTGTCATGTCCTGTCAGGATTTTTCTCCCAGTGTTATTCCCACCTGCTGGATGCAAATCTTCCTAATCTTTAAACTCTGTCATGATTTTTGACACTTTTCCCCTAGACGTATTAAAACCTGCAGCTGTTTACATGACTGAAATGCTTGTATTTCAAGACTTTTTTCATTGAGACTGGTATTTGGTCCAACATAATACACTTAAAGATGCCTCAGACAGAGGGATGCATATAAACAGAAAAGCTAATATTTTCAGAATTCTTCTAATATGTAGTTTCCAATTGCAAACCAGTGCTTTGTCTACAATCAGCTAGATAATTATTTGCATGTAATAAAAGATGGGTTAAAAAAAGACCATAAAATATATCCTTGTGGTTATCTCACACTAAATCTGAGGGGAAACAATTATAACTGAAGCAAAAAAATACAGCTGAAGCTACTATTCTATTAATTCTAGTTTCATTGGAGTATAAATATGAGGTGCAATAGAGGCTAAATTCCCTCCGTTATCCATCGGCTTGGGGAAGATTAATGAATCATAAATAAGGTAACTGGTATACAGAGGGCAGATATTTGGGGCTCCTGAGAGGTGTGACTGTCTTAAGCATTGAACCTACCATTGTGAGTTTAGGAGAACAGTGTGAGAGTGCAAACATGTATGAAGGCAAAGAGGGGCTACTTTCCAAATTTCCACCATTGCACCTCTACATATCACTTTTTCATGGTGCACATGCAGCTACATGCACAAAACACATCCATGTTACATTTGACCTTGAATACTATATTTTTATAGATTGACTGTATATTTATATAGAACTGCTACCAAACACATGTACATATAAAGCACGCAATCACATTCCAGTATTCTGTTTGCTCTCCACTTGACTGCTGATACAAAAATTGCACATTTTTTGAATGCGAAAAATTACACTCTGTACAGTACAGTTTGCATTTTTAGTTCAGAGTTTATATCTATGATTTATTTATATATGTGTATTGGTCCGGAGTCAGGCACTGACACCACCAGAGAATCCTCTCCGGACAGAGTTTTGCACAGCCCCATATCAGTACTAGGCCTAAGAGGGTATATATAGACCTAAGAGATATTCTCTCAGTGTGACGTATACTAAGCCTTGCCTAGTTATCAAGTGTTTCCCTGTTTTCTTGTCTGTATTGCCTTCTCGTGTTTCTCAGAACCTTTTTTTTGGATGACTCTTTTGCCTTGTGGACTTGTCTTTGACTACTTCTTATTGGATTTACTGGTTTTGGACTTTCCTGGATTAAATCTACTCAGTGTCCTCTGCATTTGGGTCCATATCAGAGAATCATTACAACATGTACATAACTGAGATGACAATAATGTTTACTTTGACTACTTTCAGGTGATATGGTTTATGTTGGTTTAACACTTCTGACTGCATAATTTTATCACTAGAAATTTTGGTTCGTTAACTTATCCTGTTTTCACTATTATGAAATGTAGAAAATAGTACAATGTGGACCATTTTCGTGAGCTGGTCTGTCGAAACATTGGACTGGTAGTACTAGACCAGGAAGACGTGAAGAAGGAGGCTGTTTATTTGGACTGTCATAGATTTCTGTCCTACAGCGGAGCGTTTGCCGGCTGAGGTTTCTCGAGGGCTTCAATTAGCCTTTTTGACATGAAGCTAAAGATCTACGACACCTAATTACTGTTGTTTCTATGCCTGAGAAACCACTATCGCCGACTCATAGAGGGATTTATGTGCTACTATAAAGCCCTAATGAGACTGCTGATGGTGAAGAGCCTCGGCAAAAGTGCTTCACACAGACAAAAGAGCCCGATCATTTCCGTCAAGTGTTGCTAGGCTTTCTCGTGCGACTCACAAAGATCTAACTTTCATACTCCTGCCGGCTGAATATCTCTTCTCTCGTCAATGCCACAGACTTATTAGAGCTCTCTTTTTGTTGCAGCCTTTGAGGTGTATAAAACAAGAGAACACTGCGAAGGCTTCCTCCAGCTGAATCTTTCATGCGATGCAGATTTCTCCGAAACACACAGTTCTTCCAAAAAGGGGCAAAAAGTTCTCATGGGTGACTCAAAGAAAAAGACAAGAACTAGGTGGTACGCAAACGATATTCTGACTTTTATTTCTTCTTATATGCTTAAATACAATAGGTGTAAACCCCAAATAAATACAGAAATAAATCTGAGCATAGATCTTTAGGTCAAGCAATCTGAACACAACATTTACAGATATCCATCTTCTGAAAACGATGAGAAAAAGGAAAAACTGATTCAGGGAATCAGCATACTTAGCTTAAATGAAATCCTTGAGACTCTGGAACATCAATGTATCGACTGAGGAACCACAAGGCAGAACAGCTAAGTTCCACATAAGGACTATTCTATCCATAGAATCACACAGTTCAATCTTATCTTTAGAAATAGTCTCCTTGAGCAAGCATGGCGATGGCATAAGTCAGCTATGTCTGAAACTAAACTTCTAATGAGCATGCAGTCTTAAACAGCTAGTCTTGCTATTTTTCGTAAATGGTACCCCGAGACATAAACATCGAGTCTGAAGACGTTGAAGCGAGTATTCTTTTCTTCCCACGTGTGTTTTAATACGATTTTAGGAAAGTTCTTCGGTTTTCCAATCCGTGAGCAGTTGACACATCAAAGCCATGTTCGCTTCAAAAGCTTTGCCACTGGCTTGTGCATGGAGCAAAAAAAAAGTTCACTTTAATTGTCTATTCATGCTAGAGAGATTAGAACCATGCCTGGTTACTGTTTTCTTTTTTTCATACAGATGGAATGCTGAAGGAACACAAAAACGAAGCCATGAGGAACAGTCACGTGAGGAGGAGATTAGGATGCGGTTGCCTAGCTGGGATACAGGCGAACACACGCAGGATCCTTTTCAGATTCCGCTTCTTTTTTTTTTTTTGAGTCGAGGGTTGTTTACTTCCTGGAGTTAATTGTTTGACATGATCCACCAGGAGGCTGAGAGAGAAGGAAAGAGAGAGACAGAGAGAGACAGAAAGAGAGTGATGGAGAGAGAGACAGAGAGAGAGAGAGAGAGAGAAAGGGTGAAAGAGAAAGAGAGGGAGAGGAGAAAGAAAGAGAGAGAAAGAATGAGAGAAAATGAGATAAAGAGAATGAAAGAAAGCGAGATGAGGGAGAGAGAAAAAGGGAGAGAGAGATATTGAGAAGGAGAGAGGAGACAGAGAGAAAGAAAGAGTAGGGGAAGAGAAAGAGAGAGACAAACAAATAAAAAAAGGAAAGAGAGACAGAAAGAGAGAGGGAGAGAAGAAAAAAAGAGAGAGAAGGAGAGAAAAGGAGAGAAAATGAGAGAAGTGAGAGAGATATTGAGAGGGTGAGAGAGGAGACAGAGAGAATGAAAGTATGGGGAACAGAGAGAGAGAGAAAAGGAGAGAAAAGGGAGTGAAAAAGAGAGGGAGAAACAGAAGAACAGATGACACATAGGGAAAGGACAGTTAGATACATCACTGCTGGACAATCAAAAAGTTAATGTGAAAGGATGCAAGTCACTTTTAAAAGTTTCTATTGGTCCATTAACCACATATATAACCACAGCCTGGATTCTTAAATGATGTATTAAAGTTCCAACAGTGGCGATATTGAAATAGAAAGCAGTGATTCATTTCCGTTTTTGATTTAAATCCAAATATAATAGCTGTATATTTAACCTTAATGTTAACCGGTGTTCCCCCTGAGCCGAGATAAGTGATTTCAAAAGTGCTTTTTACTGAACAGGTCCGAAAACAGCATGTGTGCACACAAACACGCTCGTACCAGGCATGAGCATGGTAGAGATGAGTTCAGGGTCCTCCAGCATGTCTATAATACAGCGCTGGAAAGTCTTACTGGCCTCAGACTGCAGGTAACTGAAACACAGAGGCAGAATCATCTTACACCAGCAAACACCACTGATTTATTAATTAGTGCTCTAGAAACATTACTTTCCACAACTACACACAAGCTGAGGGCTCAAGTAAGAAAACAGGTCTGTGTGTGTGGGAGGGGGACGGTATCTCCTAGGAGATGTGCCATCTGCTCTTCAGCAAAGTGTCTCTTAAGACTACTGAATCTGGCAGGGTACATAAAATCACCAGGGATCACACACACACACACATACACACACACACACACACACACACACACACACACACTGACCTGCTTTCATTCAAAGACTGAACTTAGAGACAAGGTCAAGATAGACCTTTGAATATCCATGTGAATTTCATAACGTTTCTTTACTAGGTCAAGACTTGAATACTTTAAGTGGAAGGTACCCTTGACTGACATTTTAAACAATCAACCACAGGCTGTTGCATGATGTAGGGCTGCCCCCACTACAGATTTCCCTGCTCAACAAACGGTGTGAAATGAGTTTGGTAATCCAGGCTATGTTGTACCTATTGCTCAACCTAGCAAACCAAATATCTTTGGTGATTTACCCTTTCTTTGAAATCTGCCATTAGAGTAGTTATGGTGCATCCATTCTCCACTGGTTAAGTAAAACGCATCAGTTTGTGGAACTGAAGCTTTCTGTAAGCCTTCATGTTTATAATTATATAAAAGATGCAGATGACTTTCTTTATTGTTGTTTGGGCAGTGATTTTGCAGCGTGGATCAGTGAGTTCTTATTTAATCAGGGTAATGATAAAATGTGACTGGAGTGGGAAGTCCATTCCTATTCATGCATTTTCTTGTTCTAAAAGGTACTCTGTGATATGCAAAAAATCTACAAATTGTCATATTTGCCAGATGACACATTCTTTCTATATCACATACATGCAATAACTGCCATGTTTCTTCTTACGCAGCAAAGAAACAATATAGGTATAGTATAGTATATACTTTCAACCATAATCTTTTAAAACGCAATGGTAAATTTTACACACATCCATATTACCATATACAGTAATCCCCCAGTTTTACGCAGATCAGGACTCGCGGATTCAGTGACATGCTGATTTTTTTTGAGAACCGAATATATTTATATATATATATATTGAATATATATATTGTATATGTATGTATATTGAATATTGTATATTGAATTTGAATTTTGCCATTGCATTTTAAAAGATATAAATGATATAAGCTGTGTGTGTGTGTGTGTGTGTGTGTGTGTGAGAGAGAGAGAGAAATATACCATCTTAAAAGGTTAATGTTAAAAGCAACCTATTTTGGGGATCAACAGAGGCTTATTATTCTGATATATCCCTTCACCTTTAATAAGAACCATTAAAACTGGACCTCCGGCTGCAATTTACACTGTGCTTTACACAGTGGGAGGTGAGAGACTATTGCATTTCCATTCTGACTCATACATTCAGCTAAACAGACTAACCTTTGCTGTGGTTTGCACTGTTGGTATGTTGCGTTATCTGCTCTTATTAGTGGGATACATGGAAAGGGGTTATAACAGCCAGTATACCAGATGAACCGGTACACCCTGTTCATCTGTTTGAATAAAAGGATTTAAAATAAATCTGTTTATTTCACAGTTTACACAGACTCTATACAGGGATTGATTTGAATAAGGCAGAAAACAGGACCGTCAATAAAAGCAGAGGTAATTTACATATGCTAGTCACGAAGGCACAGTAATAAGTCTATTTATTTCTAAGACGTGTAAAAATAAAACATACATACAAGGTTTTCAATGATAAAAACATACAAAGGTAAAATATGGGCCCTCTTATGCTGAGTCTCGCTTGCTACATGACTATAATCACTAGTTTACAGAACTTCACTTGTACTAAAAAAACAAAAATCGTGACACTTCAAAGCCAGTCAGTACTGAAGTAAGAAATATGGGTTTCATGTGAAGCAAAGAGATTACTCCAGCATATACATTCACTGGAGAAGGTAACATTAGATCCAGTAACATAAGATGAGGCCTGTTGGACATTTCCAATGGGTAAACCATGTGTAAAATATAATACTTTTCTCATATACCTTCAGCAGACGTGAGAAGATCTTGTTTATTAGCCAGTAATTGCCCCTACAAAGTTCATGAATATATATCAAGCATGAGTCCACAAACTCTCTTCAATCAAAGTTTCTCAGCAGACTTTTAAAAACAAAGTACCGAGACTGTTTACACCCTCCTGTGAATGACACATCAAACAGCCAAAGGGTGAAGCCTTCAGATACTTGAAGAAAACTGCTTGTTAATGTGCAAGAGGCATCAGAAGGTCTGTGGGAGGGCCTAAAAGACCAACATGCATGCCAGCATTATGCACCATCGAAGTACACACGTACCTCATCCAGGAGATGCGATCTTGCCAGAACTCATATATAATGTAGCAGCTCTTCTCAGGCAGCTTCTGGATGGACACACTGTAAGAAAGGAGGGATGGGAATGACGAGTTTCTAATCAATGTCAAGTGGCTGCACCAGACGCCAAAATAACATTTTTTCTTCCGTTTCTTCTTCTTGTTATGACAGGTTTCATTTGTTTCAAGCATGTTTTTTGTGCTTAGTGATGCAATTCTTCGGTTGAAAATCTCAGCTTGTAGCATTTCCCGTCAGGGGCGAAAGCCCATTAGATAAACAGCCATTCCTTACAAATACATTTCCACTGAAAATGTGCAACTTAAATTTGTCAAAGGTTTTCAATATTCATGGCGTTCAGCATGACTTATAAGCGGTGGGTAGGTTGTTAAAGGAACAGTCTAGTGGAAAAAAGATTTCCCTGGCACCAATCTACTCCATCAGTCAGGGCGATTGCTTCTTGGCAATATTGCACAAGTTGAATGTGGGTAACTAATTAACATAAGGCCAATTTAGCACTGAACAATCTACATCCCTAAATCAACACACACTTGCCTCAAGCCATTAATCTTTGGTAAAAACCGAAAAAATCCTGAATTCAAGATATATGCTCCTACCCTTTTTACCTATGTGGTTTACTTTTGTCCATTGGAATAGATAACAGTCTACCACAAAGTGTCACAAACAACATAAACATTTACTTAAGAACTCATCATGGTTTAAGAGAAGTGTATGATACTTTTAAGAAGCTTCCTTTACCTGTAAACCACATCAACTTAATATGTCCAGTGCAAAAATTAAGGACGAAATTTTATCTTGACTGTGTGATTACATTTGATTTAAGAGGAAAATTGTGTAAATTGTAAATTGTAGGTGTTTTTTAAGTTGTATTTATTCCGGTACATTTGATTCATGTGTCCAGTGTGGCTTGGGATTGCAGGTGCTTGTTTAAAATCTGTCTGTTTTGTCGGTCACCTGGCTTATGACACTTCATGCAAGACCTTGAGGTAATCTTGTGCAAGTGTGTGCAGCTGTGTGCAAAGCCTTACTGAAGATTGTCACTCTGGTTGGTGGTGGAATCAGCATAGCTTTTTAGTGCCTTCTGGAATTCTTCAAGATTCTCCTCTGTCACTGTCATCTGCCTCTGCACCAACAGAATGTTCTAGACGGCACACAGACAGAGAGAGGAAGGACACACACACACACACACAAACACAAACAAATAGTGAGGGGTAGTTATAAAAAAGAGACAGATTGTGTGTGAGGGAGAGCTGAGAGAAGATAAATACATCTTTCTCAAAGCTTATCGATTGGATAAAACCTGCACTCACAGCGCTCTTATCTATTTGGCATAGACAGTGGGTTTGGCCAGAATCTAAGAGAATCAAAGAGCTATAAGAGCTACTTGAGAATATGTGATGTTGCAGTTTCTGTGGAGGAGATGGAAAGCCTCACTGATTTATATGTGCTGGCCAGGGGGTCTTCTTTCAGAGGCTCCAGCTTTGGACTCTGGAAAGGAACAACAAGGAAGAAATTTAATAAGAGAAAGAATAATAAGAAACCACAGTCCTTCTGATGAACGGTCTGAAAAGACTCCCATTTATGGCAAAACACTGCTGTGCTATTGAATGAATGGCTGATTTGATTAATTGTCATAAACTAAGGTGTGAGACGGGTAGATGGATCTTATAATGGACAGTTTGATGTGTCGGTGGATGCAAGATGGATGGATGGATGGATGGATGCATAGACAGATAGATATATAGACAGGTAGATGGATGGATGGGTGGATGGATGGATGGATGCAAGATGGATGGATGGATGGATAGATGGATGGATGCATAGACAGATAGATATATAGACTGACAGATAGATAGATGGATGGATAGATAGATGGATGGATGGATAGATGGAAGGAAGGAACAGCAGAGATATGGACAGAAGGATGCAGAAACAGTAGCTTTACACAGCATGTGGATAGTGTGAGCGTCCAAAAATTGATGGATGGATGGATGGACAGGGTTTGTCACCTGGCACTCCAATTTGTCAATGAGCTGTTGCAGTCTGTTGATCTGAGAGGACCAATGATCATCTGTATCCACGGTAACACCTGGGACATAATACACACCAAGCAAAAATCTGAGACCTCGGGAAGTAAAACATCTTAAATGTAGGCAATACATTACATCTAACATTATCCATAATGAGCATACTGTAAGATTACAATAAGAATCATCAGCCTTGTCGTAGACATTTACACTCAGTAATGTGATCAATTGAAAGACAATTCGAAAACTATCCTAAAGGAATCTAAATTATCTTCCATTGTAGTAAGACAATTGTCTTGAATATTGAATATTGGTTGAACAATAAACTTGGAATAATACAATAAAATGAGCTAAATGTATTTTGGATAAAATTACATTTACTCTCTGCAATCAAGATGTATTCACTTTTGCACTGCATTCAAAATACAGACAAGCCTTTGTAAGCCTGCAGGTGGTTTTAGTGGGAGGGAAGACCAGCTTTCTTCCCTCTGCTGTTTTCAAACAACGTACTAGCTGAGGAGGCATTTGGCAAAGTTCCACTTTTGCTTGATACAACTTTCTGATACAATCTTAGTAAAACTTTGTTTACACAGGATGTAGTGTGAATGCTTAAAATAACATTCAGCTCAACATCTAGTAACACCACAGAGACTTTTTCCTTTCCTTTACCATCAAAAAACAAATACTTACATCACTGTATATCATCCAAATGAGTCTACCTATTTTTTCCTCATCATTATGAAATATATATTGTAACTGGAGGCCTTCTGCTCCACACAGTCAGGTGCTCCTCACCAGCTCCTGAATGGGGTGCTAAACGGACAGCTCCCCATCAGCTCTACTGTGGACCAACTACAGGCACATGGCAGAGGGGCGGTCCCACCTGATCCAGCACGACTGGAAGCCGATAACTGCTCACCTTCAATGAGAAGATGAAGGGGTATAAAAGGGAGCCACCGAAAGTTTCCACTTTCTCCCAGTACCAGCAGATTCCAGCCCAAAGGACCTTCCCTGCTTGCCATAACAAACCCTGCTACTCATACTACCGACAGCCCCTCTGCCCATTTCCGTGGCCCCCAGCTCTCATGCCACTCACTTCACTTCTAATCTCATCCCTGCCCAGTTCCAGCATGATCCACTCTCTCGCCCTGCTACCAACCACTTACTTTTTAAAATAGACTATCACGATATTACACCCTTGGCTCTATGTCCAAGCCTGAGTGGTCGGTGGCTTATGTACAAGTTTCATCAAAATAAGCACCCCTTGCCTTTATCACAGCACCACAGATTCACTGCATTCCTTCCAGTAATTTTTGGCAATAACTTGTGTCCAAACCCTCCCAGCACCTTTTCAAGCATGCAAACAGTTCTGCCTCATGTGCTGGATGCTTATTTCGAACCAGCTTGGTCCAGCTCATCCCGTGCAGCTCAGTGGGAGAAAAATCTGGAGCCTGAGGAGGCCAAGTAATAATTCTCTTAACTTTTGGCTTATCTTTGGACTGGCTATAATTTTGGCACCATTTTAAAGAATGTTTGGGATCATTATCCTGGTGATGAATTCAATATTGTTAAATCTTAATCCAACACAAAGTGAATGTCAAAGTACTAAGGACAGACCTGAACTGTTTCTTTAAAACCAAGAGCTTTGCCTTTGTGGTTAAATAATGTGTTAATACAAACTATGAAATACTGACTAATTGACAAATTTACGTTAAAGTATTTCTAATGTTTTCTTGTTATAACATTTTGAAAAACATTGTTTATTTTTTTTAAAACATGGGCCCCAACTTCTAGCCTGTGTGTGTATATTGTCACCACAATGATTTCTGTATTTTTAACAGTTGTAGTGTGACTATAATGCATGTGTGCATAAAATATGTAATGAAGACCATAGCACTTGATATAAAGACTCCGCTGCGCTCCCCTGACCCCGACCCTCAGCTTTTAAGGATGAATTGCAACACTCAGGCTAATTTTATGCTGTCACAGTGGCAGGGTTCATATAACAAGGATAATGCTTCTTTGACAGTAATTGCGGCACTGATAACGACTGTCAGGCCACGGCAAGAGGCAAAGACATCCCCGTAATAACACATCAACAGCTGCAGAGATTCCGGCCTCCGCTACAGTTTAAACAAAGGCGTAGCACTAATTAGAAGTACAGATAGGTTTTCATATTACTGAAACTTCAGAAGACATCAGAGACTGTGGCTGAGAACGATCCACGCCAAGGCTGCATGTTCACAGTCCAGATGAAGAGAGTGTGTAGGCGTTTGTGCATTATCTGTGTGTACATTAGCGGTACAAAAAAGTGCATCAATCTGAATTTGGTGATTATTTGCATCAATTTAGTAATGTTAGAATGGATTATAAACTTTTGCAATAATCAATATAATTTGAATTTTGTAAAGTATTACACAGGTCCTTGAGTCACGAGGGTCTCGACATACAACGTTTTCAGTTTACGATGCTGACATGGCGAACTACTTTAGCGCAGCATGGCGGACGAATACGCAGATTACGCAGAAACGCGCTGTATGAGTGAGGGAGTGCACTTATCTAAGCGCAAGTGCTCCGTTTGTGTTGCTTTTTTTTGCATTCATTTTTTTTACATTCATTTTTGGTCATTTTTTCTTAGTTGTGTTTATAGATTTTACAACTGTGTTAGGATAGGTTATTGACTTAGGCTAGGGTATGTTTCGATTTACACCAAAATTCGGGTAACATCACTGTCGTAGGAACGGATCTCCTTCGTAACTTGAGGGCCCCCTGTATTATTACACTGTTCAATGAACAATTTTCCGCATATTAAAAATTCTCTGGCTGTTTCTAAACTGTTTCTGTCAAAGTAATATTCAGACATTATATAGAAATGTTTAATGCATATTTATGTAATGTAATGTAATAATGTAATATATATTAGTTATAATTACAACTCATTTTAAGTCATTTAATATTTGGCCCTTTATCATAAAATGTCCGTGCAGAGTCTAAGAGAGACAGAATTTTTTTAATGTAGTAAAAATATAATCTATATTCCACTAGTGAACAAAAAATCTCTAATCTCTAAGTAAATTGAGTGAGTTTTAAAATAAGTGTAGCAAAAAATAACTGAATACAATTGTGTTGAAACTGAGGACTGATTATGAAGTTGGTTCCTAAATAATTATAGTCTAATTGAATTAAGTCATTGTACAGTTATGCTCTGGCAGAGACTTTTATTCAGAGACTTAATCATGTTACAGATGTAGGTGGATTTAGTGCTAGGAGTCTTCCCCAAGGACTCTTATTGATGCATTGTGGCATGATTGCCTTTGCCATGTTACACCATCTGTTCATTCAAAATGCTGCTGCCAGAGATTTGCACTGATCCCAGTTCAGTACAGAATTTATTTCAAAGCATTACTCATTGTGTACAAGTCACTCAATGATTTGGGTCCTACATCTTTGATATGTCTGATGTATATGATCCTGGTAGGTCTCTTAGATCTGCAGGAGCTGGTCAGCCAGTGATAAAAAGAGTTGAAACTAAACATTGTGAAATGCCATTTAGCCTTTATGGTGCCTGCTGTTGGACTAAACTATCCATTAATATCAGATTAATGCACCAACTGTAGATTTAAAAAGCTCCTGAAAACTGTACTATTATCCTCTGTCTTCTTTTTAATTTCAGCACTTCCATTGCAATTTCAATCTTCATTTATTGATTTTCTACGTACTCATTTATTTCTTTTATTCCTTCTATTATTTTATTTTATTTCATTTACTTATTTCTTTTATTTATTATTTATTCTATTCCTGTACAGCACATTGAATGACCTTTGTATATGATAATGGGCTATATAAATAAACTTTACCTGTAGTAAGGATGCCAGAGTATGGGTCTGTAGGAGACAGGCACATATTTTTCTGCACTCTGCGTCCACATCTCCTATTATTATTCTTCTGTACAGAGAGATGCTCTGGAATCTTCACTTCAGCCCTGAAAAAAACAGAGAGAGAGAGACAAAGAAAGAAAGAGAAAGAGAGAGAGAGAGAGAGAGAGAGAGAGAGAGAGAGAGAGAGAGAGAGAGAGAGAGAGAGAGAGAGAGAGAGAGAGAAAGAAAGAAAGAGAGAGAGAGATTAGGGAGGAGAGTGAGAGAAAGAAAGCGAGACAGCTGAACAACAAAAGTTTCCAGATGGCACTCTAAACAACACCAGGACATTAAGCATTATAGCTGTTACCACCTTGCATTCAATTGCTTTGGCAACACTTTAGGAAAAGCATTCATGCCAAAAACAAGAACAGAAATCCTGAATCAACAATTAAACAAACTTAAGACAAACAGGTAGGAAATGTGTGAAGGTATGAAAGTGTAAATGCTCCTTAAGAAGAGAAACAATGAATTATACATATCTGAGTAGTCAAGGACAGCATGAAAAAAAAAGAAAAAAACAGACACCTACACATAAAATGGTGCGGAGGTTCATTAAGAACTTCACTGAATTCCACTGAGAGCAACGGGTCTCATTTCAGGAGTCTGTAGTGCATGAAAGGAAAGCTTTTTCCATTGCTGCCCCCCTTTAAAGGCACTAATTGCTATGGCAGGCTGCAGGGATAAGTAGCAGACCTGCCAGTGCTGACTCAGAATCTGCTGTCTGTGTCTGTGTGTGTGTGTGTGTGTGTTTGAGTCTGTATTTCAGGTCCTGACTTAATAGGAAAACCAGAAAATGGCAACCTACACTGTCAGGATCTGAAATGCATACTCAAACATACACACACACAAACATACACACACACACACACACACACACCTGCCAGTGCTGACTCAGGATCTGGTGTCAGTGTGCGTGTGTCAGTGCGTGTGAGTTTAAACCCATGGCATGATAATAACAACAAACCAGTGTGTGAGTATGTGTGTACTAGTATGTGTGTGTGTGTGTGTGTGCGCGTGTGTGTGTGCGTGTGTGTGTGTGTGCGAGAGAGTGTGTGTGAGAGTGTGTGTGTTTCTCACGGTGCAGGGCTACTCTGCTCCTCAACAGCCTCCATGGCACACTGCAGTGACATCTGAAGAGACAGCAGCTGGCTGGACGTCTCCCTCAACATGAAGCGTGTTACAAACTGCCCCAACACGGACGAGCCCTGGTACTCCTGAGAGAGAGAGAGAGAGAGAGAGAGAGAGAGAGAGAGATATAAGCATATTGTAAACATGACAGAACTAACTCCTCATTGTTACCCCATTCATGCATCTCACTCCCCCCACCATAGAAGAGTAACTGAAAAAGTCACACAAGCTACATAACTGTAATGGTGATGGGAATCTACAGTCAGTAAGTGTCTGGTATCCCAGCACATCAGATTTGAATTGAAACAATGCATATAAGGAAAATAAGGCTGAAGTCTAGAATGTCTGCTTTAATTTAAATTATTATTGAGTTAGCTTGGTCACATCTTGGCCAGTTCATACAAAAGATACAGATTCTAGTTTTATTACAGAGCTAGTTCACATAATTTCAGAATCATTTGCTGTTATTTCTGAGAGGACCTAAGGTGAAAAACAGTGGAATAGATCATTACCTCTCTTCAGAAAGAAGATAAGAATATGTCTAAGACAACCATAAGTAGAAGAACCCACCAGAAGGCCCATCAGAGGATTGTCCACAAGAGCCAAAGCAAGTCTCATGGACAGAAAAGGCAGGTTACGATTAAAATAGCTGATAAAACTTTTTACACAGATTGTGTATTATGATGGAGGGAAGAAAGAGTGGACAGAATAAGAAACCGCTAATGATTCAAAGCAAACAAACTAATCTGTGACTCATGATGGAACAGGCAGGTATGGTTGCTAAGGAGATGATGTGACCGCCCAAGGCAATGGCAGGATGAATCCTGAGGTGAACAGAACCAACACAGCATAACACTGACTTAAATACTTCAAAGGCAACTATGGAGTATTCCAGAGGATAAAAGAGGAGCATTCTTGACGGGCCACAAATGTTCTTGGCATCACCCAGTCTGACATCCACTGAGAGAGCACTTCAAATACTGAATACAACAGGCAATTCAAAAAGCCCAGGAACAAGCTGTAGCAACTAAAAGAATTATAAACAACTATAAAATGCTCCATCACTCAGAGATTAGGTCTACCGATGGTGATCACAGCAAATAAGGAATTGTTTAAGATGTTTAAATGGACATTTGAAGCTTTAGTTTGATGCTCCCCCTCAGTAAAATCCAACTGAACATTTTGGGAAGATCCTGTTAACCTTGTAGCTCTCTCTGCCTAGCAGTTAAGTCAAGGCCTGGATAATCGAAACCTTTACTCAACACACACTTTTACTTCATATATATTCAAAAATCTGTGCATTTTTGATATGCTGCTGGGTTTCCTCTTTTTCAGTGATGAACACAAAAACTATTTAAGTGGTAAAAGACCCCCTTTTGTGAAGAAACTTCAGCCAGCCAAACACTATGCCCTATGAACAGCATATTCCCTGTTTATCATTGAAACTGCAAATAAAAACTAAGCAGATACACTGAGAACATACATTGAAATCATCACCTTTCTTTTTACCCCAAAAAAAGAATTTTAATTGATTAGTCACAGCATCCACAATGTATTTATGTGCTTATTATGCTGGGAAGTAAAACTGGATCTCATCTGGTCACACTGGGGTAGCATTTTTGCGAACACAATCCAGAAAATATATACCCAGATGCCATCCGGATGGAAAACACATTAATCCAAGGTATACACAACCTTGTAAGAGTACCAGAACAAATACTGTGTTATTGTTAATCATTTATGCACCAAACCTTCAGTGTTTTCCGTAGATCAAGAGGTTTGGTGTGGCAGTGAGCAAGTGATTCATTTTAAGAAAAAACAAAGAAAATTCTAAAATAATTCAGTTCACCCTCTGCATAAAAGGTAACTGCAAATACTTATTTTCCTTCTTCAGTCCTCATTATGACCATTTCCAGCAACCACGTCTTGCTTTCTTGTAGCACGGCAGTGTTGTGGGTGGAGCAGGAACAAATGTCTTGTGGCAACACTTCTGGAGCCACATGGGATTAAGAGCTTAATACTAACAAGAAGTGTTTTCCATGCAATTCTAGCCCTCTCTGTTAAAATATATGGGTTTGGTTCAGCACATTTGTTAGACTATTATGTCCAAAACTGTCTCCTCATACATTTTTTCCTATTAGGTGAAATTGCCATGTAATCAATCAAGAGTTAAATGATTACAACTCTCTGAGGGCTGTGACTAATAAATGATACAATCGCCCTCCCTTGCTGCACTTTCAGGATACTATCTTGCTGAGGAAAATCTTATAATGAAGTCTCATTTAGTCCTTCAGCGTCTATCGGGCGCACAAGCGCAGCATGACAAATGAGACAGAGCAAGTTTCTTGATCAGTCTGTACTGAAGTTCAGTGCTGTACCAATCTGCTGTTAGATCACCATCTGAAGTGACATTTCCTGTGAGTGTGTGCCTGTGTGTGTCACCGAGTGAAAGTATGTGCACACAACTATGTCTCTATTTACAGTATACGTGTGTAGGAGTATGTGTCAGTACAAAATAATTTTTACATTTTTAAATTTTCTCCAGCAATGTTTATACTCAAACTAGTCCCTTTTTTAGGTACAACTGTTTTGTGTCTCCACTCCCTGTTACCACCTCCACTGACCATATACAGTAGTGTGCCAAAGTCTGTATAGATGAGCAGTGAGTGTTTTTTGTACATTTTTGACATTAATCTTACTAACCTTACAAATAAAACTAAAAGGAATAAATACAAATAATATTACAAGTAAACAGTGATTTTATGTGCATCAGTGTGTTGTTTGTGGAAGCCCAGTATTGTAGTTGTATTTGTAGTTTCCATCAGAAATCAGGTTTAACTCAATCAGTCCTTCATTTAATTAAATCAGGAGCTGCTGATAGAGTTCCACAATCCAAACAACGACTGGAGGAACCGAGGAGGAATCTGGAACCGAACCTGTGTTCTCCTCACCAGCTCACAAAATATTTTTTTACAAAAAAATAAAAAATAACACATCTTGATGGATTTTACTGTTTCTTGTTTATTTGCATTTATTCATGAGTTTACATATTAATCGTTTTGATGTTAAAAGAGGAAATCAATTTGTATCACAAATATATTAAAGTGAATAAAATGTAGATATTTTAGCACAGTAGCCACAGAAGTAGTAATTTCTTAAGGAATTTCCTTCTGAAACTTCTATGATTTTCCTATCATTGTGAATCCCCATTAGTTTATACACTCTCTCAAAAATAAGGGTGTTGATCAGTTGCTAAGGTATACTGGGAACCTGAGCTGTTGTGAGATTTAAAAACACTGGTTTGGAAGCTTTATTTTAGAGATTGTAGGTTTATTATGGCTGTTGGGCTGGTTTCTTGGACATGGACATGGATTAAAGCTGTTTGTATCAGTTTATTATAGAACAGTGATATTACTTCAATAAAGTAAAGTATTATGCACACAGTGTGAACAGTGTGACATTCTTTGTCTGCATCTAACCTATTCACAAAGTGAAGCAGGTGGCTGCCACCAATGAACAGTGTGTGGGGACAGTACCTTGCTCAAGGGTACCTCAGTGTTGTCACTAGCAGTCCTGGGATTCGAACCCACAACCTTCTGGTTGCAAGGGCAACTCTGACCACTTGGCCACCAGCTGCCCCAAACATAAACAGAAATTTATGTTAGAGATTTACATAAATAGAGATTTATGTTTGTCTTATGCGTGAATTGACTTTTGGCCACTAAGGCCGTACTCATACTAGGCCTGGCTGGCCTGTACTGTGTTGCGCCGAGCAAGATTGTGGCCATTCTCCACTCCCTTGCTGGCCTTCCATCATGCTTTATGCTCAGATCCTGAGCATGTTTATGTTCTCACATCACTCACTACTTTATCCTTTTTGTCCAGTGAGCTGCCAGACTGCATCCCATACCCTCAGCTACCGAACCTGCAGTTTTTTCAGCTTGTCATGACTTTGTCCAGTAGTTCTTTCGGTATAATATTCCTGACATTTTTGGTTATATATCATGGTACAGAACACTTTTTTTCAAAGAGAAACCTGTTAGTAAACAGTAAGTTATAAAACTGATGTGACTTATTGTCTTATGAATAACCAACAGCAAAAACAGAACTGAACACCACACACACAACCACATCCTGTTACCTGGTTGTGTGGTGATGCAGAGTCGGACCTTTTACCCTGAACAGTGACAAGGCAAACTTCGCAACATATGTTGTTTTGCTCCAAGTCAGTCTTTTTAAACCCCAAACCACTTCTAAGAGAAAGATGAAGCTACTCTCTGTGGCATAAATCCTTTCTCATCATCAGCTTTCTCCCTCTCTTCGCTTTGCGGGTCTGTTTATTCTCCGACTCACTTTTGTGTAGCTTTTCTGCAAGATAACTCTCACTAGTGGCTGTGTCCATGTGGGTGTGAGCATGTGTGTGCTAGCCTATTGTCACGAGCAACACATTACAGCTAATTGAGCTGTTTATGATGTGTCCAAACATTGTGGTTTCTGTATTCTGTGGTACACTGGTATTAAAGTTAATATGAAAGTCACACTTTAGGACAAATTCTCTACAGTATACTGGCTAAACCAGTAATACAGTCCACTACTAGTATCAATGACCATGAAGATAATTGCGAATTTTACCAATATCTAGGAGTTCCTGTGTGTTGTAAATGCAGACAACAATTTCACGCTGTTCACACTGTGCACTGTGGTGTGTTCACACATGACAAAAATGGCTACTTACACAATCTCCTTTTCTGACAAAGTTACAGTGCATCCATTTCTCAGCATCTTAGGGTAATCATGCCACCTGAAATGCCCACCATTGCCATATAGGGATTTATGTGGTCTGCAACAATGTTTAGGTAGGTGGTATGGGTCAAAGTAACATCCACATGAATGCCATGACCCATGACTTTTATATACACATGATATAAAAGAGAATGTTACTTTCTTTTACAGCCAGTTCGATGCCCACATGCTTACTGTAGGTGCTTTCGGCAGTGAACAGGGGTCAGCATGTCTGGTCTGTGGCCACGCAGTCCAAATACAGCCAGCTGTGATCACACCTATTATTTTCAGCAATTTGTTCTATGGAAGCTTTTCTGTGGGATTGTACCAGAAGGGCCAGTCTTTACTTTTACTGAATGAGCTTTGGGTACCCATGACCTCATTGATAGCTTAACAGTTGTCACTCACTAGAACACATTCAGGGGAACTAACCGCTGCACACCAGGAACATCCCACAACATCTGTCATTATGGAGACTCTGACTCAGTCGTCTATACCATCACGATTTGGTCCTTGTCAAAGTCCCTCAGATCCTAATCCTTGCTTGTTTTTCCTGCTTAAAACACACTGACTTCGAGATCTGACTGTTCATTGCTGCCTAAAGAACACCACCCCTTGACATGTGCCATTTTAACAAGATAATCAATGTTATTCACCTCACCTGTCCGTGGTTTTAATGTTGTGGCTGATTGGCACATTGGCCTTGCTTCTTTGGTTTTCAGGTTTCAGCAAATGTGACAGTTAAAAACAAATATGTACGACTTTAACATGATATCCCATGTTGTATATATGATGTATTTTTACAGGCCTTTACAATTATATACAGGAAACATCCTTGTCGTATCCCTTCATTAATTCTGGTCAGGCAAAATCTCAGCTACCTTGCAGTCATTCGCTAATTGTGCCCATTTCATTTTGTTTCTCTGCCAGATTCTAGCTGTGTAAAAACATTCTGTTGCAACAAGAAAGAAAAAAATACAGCAGGGCAAATGGATATCAGCTTCATTTGTTTTCCTGCAAAAATCTGCCCGTGCATGGTTCTAATATAAATGTGTGTAATTACGCATAATTTCAAATCAGTCTCTGCTGGGTCACCTGCCACACACAAACTGAATAATTGCAAGTGCCACATTAGGTCTGAATATTTTGGGTAAAATGTAACATCTTTAAACTCCTAAACAACACATCAATTAACAATCATGCATTTAACTTATCCTGTCTGACTAAGTACTGGAGAAGCACTGGATCTTCAGTGAGGCATTTCTCTTAAAGTAAAACATTAGCTGTCAAAACAGTGATCAGTACACTCAGGTACAGTGTACACCAGGGGCTGCCAGCAAAGCTTCAAAAAAGCACAAAATGTGCAATAAATCACTGATATGATTCTTGTTGAGGCAGCAAAACGTTGGATGGATGGAGGAGGGCCTGGAATGCGTGGATATATAGATGGATGGATGGATGGATGGATGGATGGGTGAGTGAGTGAGTGGATGAAGGGAAATATGGATGGTAGAGTGGGTACATTAGTGGATGGATGGATGAATGAAAGGGTGGAAGCGATAGATGGATGGACAGATGGATGGAAGGTTGGATGGATAGACAAGAGTGAGTGAGTGAGTGGATAAAGGGATATATGGATGGTAGAGTGTGTATATCACTGGTTGGATGGATGGGGAGTGGTTGTGAGTGGATGGATGGTGTGGTATGCTTAAGTCTTTGAGCTTTGAGACGGATTAAGGCCAATGAAAGTTCTTGAACTCTCAGTGCTTTGTTGTCAGTTCCCATTCTGGGGGTCTTGCTTAAATATCCTGTGTATGTAAGTAATTTGAGAAAATTATTGTTTTAATGGTTATCACTTTATCTATGAAGAAAACATGCTTCACAATTTTTGACCAATTACCTATAATTTCTTTGTCCTCAATAACCAGTGGGAGACCCATGTCAAACCCATATAAGTTTATGTTTGAAGTATCTCCTTTGGACATAATTTAAAGTTGAGTGCAAAATTTCACACAGTGCATGTGTTGTTTGACCAAGACTAAACTAAAACGATGAAGTAAACGCATATATATGGGGTTGGATGAATGGAGGAATGGATGGGTGTGAGGGTGAATGGATGGATGGGTGGATTCATGGGAGAGTGGGTTAAAGGATAAATTAACTGATGAGTGCATTCAAGAATTTTAAGGGAGCTCTACATTTACAAAAGCAAACAACGTCAGTTTTTCTTCCGATCATTCTCCAAAGAACAGAAGAATGTTTCAGTACAGCACAGCCCCAGGTGCATTCCAGCCTCATCAGACATGCTGTTTGATCGGGAGTTTGTCTAGACTGACAACAAACTCATTGAATGTAAACAGTTCTACAGTTCCAGTCACACACACAACATGGGTTTGTCCTCCAGAGGCCCACCCTAATGTGCTAACAAAGTGCTACAGATGCTCAACAGCACCGCTGCACCTAGAGCAATGTTCTGCTTCTCCACAGCAACACAACCCAGGTCTCTGCCACACAAGAGCACTTTAGCATAGGCAGACTTGAATCTACACATAGCAATATTTATTGCTTAAAACAGCCGTTATATTCAGTGCAGTGAAGTTTCCATCTGTGGAATTGTCCTTCACAACAGAATCACAAGTCACTGGGTTTGTGATTGTGGCTGCATATTTTTGCACTGAATTGTAATGATGTAATGATCTTCATTTACACAAATGCATCTCTGTTTTCATTCGTTTTGTTAAGACTGCATACAGTAAAAAGAAACATCCTGGGCTTTTAAAGGGTTACTCTTTCATCTGGATGAAGGGAAAGTTGACATATCAGGTTCTTAGGGCACTGTGAAGATTTCCATCCTTATCTTACCTCTTTAGTTTTGTCCATTGCTTTCAGGATGGCAACATTGAGCTTCTCTAGAGCCGAAAGAACGTTCAAATACTCTCCGAGATGCTGAGAAAAGTAATCTGTGAGGAAGGGAGAGAAGGAGAGACAGAGAACAAGAGACAGAACTGAATGTAATGGACACATCTGCACAGAGAAGGTGCTGTTTTCACGCTGAGGAAGAGAAGAAGGAAATATCTCAAACAATAATGGGGCTATATGAGATATCTTATTACAAAAAAATCTACCTTCTTCCATCTACCTTCAATCTATCTCTTCTACCCATCTCCCTTTTTCTCACAGACACACTCCTGAAGGTAAATGTGGCCAAGATTAAGAGATTAACTGGAGACAGCACTTAAAGAAATGAAACTATTTCTCTCCTGCTTGTCAATATTGACACAAGGCTCAATGAATTATGAATGCAATTTACTTTCAGACAAAAAGGGAGGTTTCTTTTCTCCAACCCATGTCATGCGGTCATACTCCACCTCAGAAATATGCTAAGTTAATTAAGTGGTCATCGTTACCTCTTCTATCATGTTTGAGGAATTGACACTTTAATATTTGAATCACAAATTATTATGAGAAACATTCTATTATGTTAATTAAATGGTTCACAATGTAAACAGAAGGAAATTATTCATGCTTACCTGATAGCTTGTCTGTATCGAGATTGCTGGAAGAAAAAAGGGAAGCAGAAAATGAAAGAAGGAAAAAAAAGGTAATTGAATTTGAGGCTTGATGATCATAAAAGGAGCCGTTATTGCTGAAGAGATTGAAGCTTCTCTACAATGCTGCCTGAATCTTAAAAATACATGCTCAATGCAGCCCTTATTCATGTTACAATTCTGGCTGGGTGGCTGGAAGGAGGGCAATAATTATATCCCTCATAACCAACCAAGATAATTATCTTTTAATAGTGTACCATTTTTTCTATAATAAAGATAACCATAAGAACTAGAGGGACTATATGGTCTAGTCAAGGGGAGTCTGGTCTAATCTGGGCCTCTCAGCACTTTTTATTCATTTAACCATTAATGTAAATGGACTCTAGTTCAAAAAGCTAATAACACAAATGCATTTAGTTTTTTAATAATTCCCTGATGCAATCTAAAATATGCCCACCCCCTCCTAACGTGTGCAAACTGTCATATTAAACCGCAGCTGAATAAAAAACGCATCTGGAACATTGGGGTTTAAGTAATTGCTCGGACTTGCCTTGATGCATTAATGAACTTTTAATAGACATAAACCTCAGAGGGCAAAATTAAAAGCAGAAATGGATCTGGTTAATGATTCAAGTAATTGAAGAGAGCGTATACAAGCTGTGTCCAAACAGTCGAGGCATCACATTTCCGATCTTGCAAAATAACGTTTTGGTTTGACCTTGCTCCGCAAAGTTGACATTGATCTGTCATGGCCTGCAAGACCCCTGCTTTATGCTTCTCTATCCATGATGTATAACACTTGGATGTGTGGGGTGATAGGGTAACGTCATTCACTCTTTACTGTGTCAAAGCTGAATTAGAGGTTAGAACTGTTTGAACTACACAGATGTGTCAAGAGACTGAGATCAACCAAAACAGCAACACCGCTAATCGCTAAATCAGTAGGGATTTAGCAAACCATTGAAATGACTTGCTTAGTCACTCAGCTACTGGGTGAGGTAATTTATAAAGATGAATCTTTGTTTCTGTTCTATATCACAATCGTGCTGGAATTTTTCCATTCCACCTGAAACAGTGCCTCAGTCAGAACATACCGTTATACAATCTAAGCTGGATGACCTGGAACATCGCAATGTGTGACTGCTAGAAAAACATACCGGCATCAATTAAAGGAATCAATATGATACTGATGGATCAGACACTTTGGAACCGGTTCTCAGTTGGCGACATCACAAAAGCTGTGAATGCTTTTTTTCACAATTTACCCCCTAATTTGGACTAGTTTGGACTCCAGCTTTCACATCATACCATCAACACTGGAAGAATGAAAGCTTACACATGAAGTGCCACCCCATCTTTTTTAACATCATTAGCCCGGAGAAGAACACTGCCAATATTGTTACGTCATCTCACTGAATGATTGGGAGAAGGCGTGGGCCATTCTAGGATACTCCCATCCTACACACCCAGAGAGAACAAAGGCAAATGTGCTCTCTTGGACTCTCAGCCATGAATGACTGTGGCATGACCAGCGCCTTCCCGATGATAGGTAACAGGCTGTTTTGCAGATAAATGTGTAAATCTGGACCATATGGAGTAAAGAATAAATGGTCTCCTGAGAAACTGAAATAGCAGATTAAGTATCACATCTACCTCTTTTAATAAAAACTAGTCAAATTAAACTGTGCCTATTTCTCCAACTGCATTGAACTACACTGGCCCAAACCACTGATTATCGCAGTTTCAAGCTGTTTAAAATCAGCACTCGTCACAGTCGGGCCTTAATGTAAAGGCAGGGATCTAAAATCCATCCATCCATCCATCCATTATCCACCCCTTAGTCCCGCACTCGGGGTCAGGGGGATCTAAAATCAAACATTTCTATTTCAGGAAGCATGGAAGGATTAAGATGCTCCAGCCCTAAAGTCTGTTGCAGGGGAGGAACATTAACCAGCCTGAATAATGCACCAGCCTCTGTACATCTACTGGCTGGATTAATGTTTTAATGAGTCTGGGGGAGTTGGGCTGCTGTTGTGGAGAGATTCAGACGCACGCTGTGCACAGAACAGGTCTAGGACGATGAAACTCTAATTCACCATAGACTTTTGAATGCAGTAATTAGTAAGAGATCAGTCTGCCTGATTGCAGATTGTGCCTCCTTTTAGAAAGAGCCCATGAAGTGTTTTGAGACGCGCAGTGATCATTTTAAAATTCATAACTGATTCTGTGCATCAATACAGTCCTGCAGTGCATCTCTTTTGAGAAGCTTGAAACGAAGCCACTTCTTTATTCTGTCAATATCAAGGCCTCCAGCTAAAGAAATTTCCCTTCCTTGAGTCACACATCTCATCTCTGCCTTTGCTTTAATCTTATATTCCATGTTCTCTTTCAGCTGTTTATTTCTTTCTTTCTCTTTTTGCAAATGTCTCAAAAGGCATGTCGCTGTGAACAGCTATTCAGAGGAACCAGGAAGGTGCCTCCAAAAGCCTGGGCACTGAAGCCTATACAGAGAGCACTGCCATGTAAAATCAATGGGGGAGGATACATACTTTGCCTGCCGACCATCAATAGAATAGAACAGCTCCTGGAGCTCTTCGGTCGTGAGAATCCCATCAGCAAAGTATGCCTTGAACTCTTCAAAAGAGAGCTTGCCGTCATCTACAAAAAACGAGAAAAGAAAGTTTGATACTGCCCACAGATTTGCAAGGTTAGACATCCTACTTTTAAGAGGTCTACTTGGCTTTAAAACCAAAAAGCAGCCAGGATATATAATTTACTATAGGCTGCAGATGTGGATATATGCAACCGCATTAGCTACTACATTAGCTACTACAACAGCACAAAAACAGTGTTTTGGTGAATGAAACTTGAATGGAAAGGAACATTTTAGCAAAAACAAAATTCACATTTTCTGATCTTCACACATTTCCACTCATTCCAGATATAAATGTAGATGTAAGTGTAAAGTCCACATTTTCCTTCTTCAGCTTAACATTGCTCAGCCTACCCAAACAATCCAGCTCTTCATTCAGGTGATGCAGACGAGGACATGTTTAGAACACTTTATGACTGTGATCAATAAACAATTAACAAACAAAAAAAACAACACACCTCAGTGCCACAGGCTGCTGTTTCAGGCAACACCAGAGCTGGTATTCAAAAAGTAGCCATGGCGGGGACTGATTTTGGATCAGATTCCTTATTTATCTTATTTATCATGGTCACTGGCACAGAACCTCCTACTCCTACTCCTAATGCAATTTGTAAAAAAGAGTGACTTCCTGCAGAGTTTAGATACATGGTGAGGTTGTGTTCATTTTTATAACTCATACTCCTACCTAAACCACATCCACAAGTCTATACCATCTCACACCACGAAGAGCATGTTGTGGTTTGAGTAGGTTGAGAGAAGGTTTGTGAATAGATGTACAGAAAAGATTTGTGTGGCTACAGATTCCTAGTGTTTGTTTGCAATGTTAGCCTTATAGCTCCAATGAACTAGAGAAGACACAAGGTGTATTCATTTTTTTTGTCAAACTATTTGTTGAAATATTTTTCACAGTCTCCATAAAATGAAATTGTAATTTGTTTTGGAAGCAGCTCTGACTAACCTTGGAAGATATTTCAATTTTAATTGCAATTGAAACTAGAACATTTCATATGATTAAAGGCAATTTCCATTCTGTCTGTGGAATGAGCACTAAGAGGCCTGCAGAAAGGGGTTAACAATGTTAACATGCTACATACTTGGCCACCTGAGAATAGCAGCACCGAGGTGTTCGCATCATTCACCAGGTATAGTTCACTGCTGACTACTGATTCACTGCACAAAGTGAATACTGATTACCCAATGTACTGTCCTAGGCATAAACTGGCAAACAGAACTTCGATACAAAACACTTTGTGACTTGAATACCGGAAGGCAGTTTTAATTATTACACAGATCACCAGTGTTGATATACTCCTCATACCAAGACCAACTCCTCGTACCAAGTGATGACTCCTAGAAATGTAAGGAAGTGATCTTACATTTATTTAGAACACCACTCCAAAGCTGCCAAAAATGTATTACTACTGTATAGAGATCATCTGAATCCCCTAGCCTTTCTGTGTGGATGAAAAAAGGATCCTCCTACACTCATCCTGAGATAATACTGTTTAATAAAAAGAAAAAGAACATACTCTGCTTAAGAAATACTAGAGAGGTTCAGTGTGTTCTAGGCAGAAGACCTTAAAGTCATGTCACACAATCACTGCACAAGATTGAATATGAGTATGCCTTAAAAGAACTTTTATTTTTCAGTGAAACAAGTAGAGTGAGATTTGCACACTCATTTTTAGGCCATTATCCACCATCATTAGAACTAGAACTAATGTTTATGTTTTGTGTTAATGGGGTATTATTACTGAGTATGTGTCATTCTTTAATGTGTTTTATAATAAAACTTTTCATTTGTAGTCAAGATTAATCTGTGTCATCTACACAAATGCATGTACAGCACAAAATAGGCTGTGATGCAACCAGACTCTGACGCAGAGAAATAGTCTCAACAATCAACAAAGCAGGACATGAAACCTCAGAAAAGTTAAAAAAAGAGCACATATTGCATCACAGTTTCTTATATCACAGTACATTTCCTAATTCTTATATAAAAGTACATTTTCTAATTCTTATATCACAGTACATTTCCTAATTCTTATATCACAGTACATTTCCTAATTCTTATATCAATCACAGTACATTTCCTAATTCTTATATCAATCACAGTACATTTCCTAATGTTAAAGAAGCATTCAATGCATTTATTTTGGAGATGCTATACCTGCTTCTACAAGGTTTTTCCATGCACTTGACCCACAAACTGTGCATTTTGGCTCATGCACCAGTTTCATACATAACACACAGGTGGAAAGCATTCAGTCTGCACCTGAAACTTCTCCCTTTGTGGATTTGTTTTTAATCGTATTGCATAAGTGCAAAATAATCAAAGACGCTGCCCAGTTCTCTCTTGAATGATTCTGAATTGATTGACAAAAAAATCTCTGCATTTCCCCTGCTGTAAAATAAACACTCTCACACACACAAAGACACACACACACATAGACACAGACAGAAACTATGAAGAAGGATGCTTTAGCTCAGCTTGGAGGAGGTAAAAATGCAGGACCTCATGGCTGTGGCCACAAATTGGTCAAATTTTTTCTTGTATATGAAATAAAAGATCTGACAACCAAAGAAAGGAATATCCTTGTATAAGGAACAGCTAGTAAACTAATTCAGTAATGAGTTATACCCAGAATGGGGGCTATATTCAAATTCAACTACACTAACACTACTATTTAAATGGCAAATACAGAAGAAAAAATCAAATCAAATCAAATCATGAGGTTGCTAGAGATTCCCACGCCTAATAAGCACTGCCTGGGGTGGACGGATCACAGGGCCTTCATGTAGTGTGTACACTGTCTGTACATAATGATTTAAATGATAAGATTACATGAAAAGAAAACTTTTATTAAGTTATGAATTCTGACTCAACCCAAACCTTGTTTCAACCTGTTCATACCAGTTAATATCTTAATGTAACATTTGCACACATGCAGGCACATATGGATTACAGCAAAAACTCATATTAAATTCATGCTCTGGTTAAACAAAGCTAAATAAATCTGGTTTGAAGAGCACTTCATACATTTCAAATGACTTCATAGGTTTCAAATGACTTGCTGGCGGCCTGCTCTGCCATTTTCACTCTAGAGAGCAAATTAGCGCAAGCCACCGTGGGACAAACAGCTAGATGGTCACGTAAGCACTCATCTCTGATGATGATGAGTATCATAGATCACTTCTGATACATGAAGTACCATCTGGCTTCGGTGCCCTCGGATCTCTGATTGTGCGGGGGTTAGAACTCGTCATCAATCACCCATCCAGGGAGCCTAGCAGAGCGCAGACAGGGGAGGAAGTCGAGTATCACATCACCAGCCTGAGTCCTCTGTACCCAAACTGATGGTGACACATGACCTAAATCACGGCAGTCCCGAGCATCACTGAGCATCTCCCTCCCCAGACACTTCCAGGCTCTCTTGAAGATGCCCCTTGGTCTCCCCGAGAGCCTTATTTGGTCCTCCAATCATCATTTCCAGACATTGAGACCCAACTTGAAGGACCTGAGCTTGATTCCGTTTGCTAACCTGCATGAAATGGATTTTCAATGCTGAGTCACAGCTTTAGCATCAGGAGAACCAGAGGAGAGGCTCGCTCTGGGGTAACAATCAATTGCAGTTCAGACGTCAAGGGAAGAGGTGCTCGTGGGCCAAAACCCGAGCTACCTCATCGGTGGTGAAATATGAAGTGGCTTGCCAGCCTTCCCCCTGTTAACCGTTTTATTTGAGCTGAGAAAAGTTTCATCCATAAATCAGGCTGCTGAAAGATAGACTGCTGAGGGTGATGGAGATTGAGTCAGAGATACAGCGAGCAGAACCACACTAGAGGCAATCCGATTTATCTCAGCAAAGTCTGCCTGTGTGACCCCACTCTAAAAATGAGTGGGATGGTGTACAAAAAAAACAGCAGCCAAACATGAATGAAGGAAGAATGTCAATGTGAGAACAGCGCTTATTAGAAGACAGAGAATGTCTGCAGGGAGGGCAAATATTTTACCAACTTTTAACATAACTAATCTAAAATAATGCACACTGTTCCTGTGGTTTCATAATGAGCTTACAAAAGGTTAGTAATACCATAATGTTCTCTCATTTGGTTTGCAAGTCAAAAATAATTGGCTCACCTCTGGCCAAATGGTGTACAATCATTTTAAAAGGAAAAGTAATTGAACGCTCCGATTGCTAATCAACATAACATCATCTTATGAATTCATAGAGCATCTCAATTTCTGTGTCTGGCGCCATTAAGTCAGTGGGTCTCTGGTCCTGTGGTGAAATTGCTCTGCATGAGTTTAAGTCATCACTATGAATGCATTCCTCAAATGAATGGTGCCAAAACGGTTCTTTGCAGAGATTTCACAAAAGAACCCTTTTGGTTCCTTAAAGTACTTTTCAGTGGATGGTTATTTCAAGACCTAAATGAAAAGGGCAATTGTCCAGAATCTTTGTTTCAAAAATTATTTAGGAACCTTTCTCACACTAATGTATGCAGAGCAATGCTACTCCAGGAACAACTGCATTAAGCAATATTCACATTCATTACATTTTAACAGTATATTGTAAAAAGCTTATAGATATTATTTGTCTTTTAATTATAATCCGAGATGTTCAAAAACAGAAATATTAAAAAAATATTGAATAAAACATCATAAAATACATATGGCGTCAAGCTCATAGGATTCTAACGTACACTGCATCAGTTATTACTGAATTAAATTCAGTGAGACGGAAAAAAATATCACAGAAAAATGATTAAAAGAAACACATGAATAACAGTTATTCTAAACATTTGAATGATAGTGTATATAGGCAGATACAGTATATAAGTAGTCCCTTCAAATTGCAAGGTCTAACTAAGCAATGATTCAGAATTTTCAATCTAAAAAGCCTGGATTAAATACAAAGGTGTGCCTTGGGAGAGCATCCAGGAAACAAAAACACTGCCCAAATGATCAGAGACATAATTAGCCAGGAGGGTGACAAGGGACATATTGTAGCATGTCAGGACAACATCCAAAAGTCTGCCTCTCTTCGGCTGTTTCAAGGGCAATTTTGGCAGCCATCTGGTCCCGAGCAGCATCTCTGCAGAACACACCACTGATCAGAATCTTTAATCGGCCTCCTCTCAGACTCAGATACTTCTATTAAAAGTTCTACACTCCATCGGCCCCTATCTGTAAGAAGATTAACCAGAAAACCAGCCAATTTACACTTAAGGGGGAAAAGGAAGACGACAAGCCTCTGATACGTCTCGGTGGTAAATCCGCTTATCTGGAATACAAAATAACAGAAGTTTCTAGGCTCGTTTTTCTCCCTCAGGGTGTTTATATTATCACTGAGGCATTTAGAAAACTAGAAACTGAAGGGGCATACACTGATACCAAGTATTTAAAAGCTTTCTGCAGTGTGTGTGGTCTTGGCCATCCTAGGGGATGTTTGTGTTTAAAAATGACACCCCAAATAGTTGAATAATCAAGACATTTCTGGCATCCAATTTGTTTTTTTCTGTTATGGAAAGACCAATTAACATCTTACAAGACATCTTTCAAAACCAAGGGAATTCCATCCTGAAACTTGACTATACAGTAATCCCCCACTTTAACGCAGATCAGCAGTCGCGGTTTCAGTCCATCGTGGATGAATCCAACTAATAATTGTTTGCCGAAACCCCCGCGCTAACGTGGAAACCGCAGATAACCTCCGCAGTTTTTTTGCTTTTGTAACGTCCGGGCCTCGTCCAACACGCCCCCTCATCCTCGTGCTGGGGTATTTACATTCTAGCACTGCGGGAGCTCAGTGTAAACTGTACAGTACGAATACAGATTTACCTTTATTTTCTTTCAGGGTAATGTATTAACCTGAGTTTAAAATGAAATTAGAGTGTTTTGGGAATATATTCGGATTCAAGATTCAATCTTCAAACATTCAGACGTTGGTATGTAATTCACAGGAATGTGACAATATATATTGTGGACATGTGAAAATGCACCTTTAAGGATAAGCAGTTTATTAATTATGGTATTTGATTTATCTGCATTGCTAGTAGTGTTAAACCAATAAACAACCATGTAGAGAACATTCATGTCCTACATTTCCCCAACTCGCCTTCCAGCTCTAGTTTCATTAGTAAATTATGCCAGAACTGAATACAAACATGACTTTTCTTCATTCAAATTTCCTTGAATCTTGAATTTCAGCCTTACTTTCTTATATATACCATGAGTGTATTGAACCACGAGCACTGAATCATCTGTTTTTTTTTTTTTTTTTTTTTTTTTTTTTTTTTTTTCGGC
>JBBPCY010000109.1:23499689-23567757 GCA_037974405.1 Brachyalestes nurse
ATTTATCTATTTATTTTTGCCATATTATGACAGACAAGACCGGGGGACAGAAAGAGAGAAAAGAAAGAGAATAGGAAAGAAATAAGAAAAAGAAAAAAAAATAAATAAATAAATCATCTGTTGAGTTGAGTGTATGTTTACACCCCTAATCTGGGTAATAAGAAGCCAACTTGAGCCTCAGTCATGATGCAAAGTAGATTTTTCTTTCTTCTTTTTTAAGTGAACACACTGATTCCTGTGGAGTGCAGTACACATAGGTGTGAAAACAATAAGGAGGTAAGCACTAAAGCCAGTGTGATTAGATAGCATGCCAGAGCGACCTTCATAATAATAGCTTTTAGCTTGTTGTTCTCCTCGTCTGATGAGTCATTTCAAACAGACTTACTGAGTGGTCGCTGACTCTGTATTATTACTGCAGAATAGCTCAACACAGTTACAGCCAGTGTGAGATGATTTACGTATTTAGCATAGCACAATGCTAATTGGTGGGACATAGGCGTCTATTATTTGTTTAGCCTTAACTTTAGCCTAAGGGGGCACATTTCAGACATCAACTGATTGGCTGTCGCTACTGATTGGCTGACAGACTGCAACTGACTACAGCATTTTGGGGAGATTTGTGCAAATCTTTTCAAGTTCCTTTAAGGTCCTTTATTATTCCTTTGACAGTTCTAGGTCAGAATCCTGCACTAAAGGTGCAGAAAACAGGACAAGGTAAGTAGACAAACACTGAAATGCTCACCCACAAGGACGCAGTCTCATGCATTATTGCTGCAAGGTCAGCCCTAAGAGGTCTCCATAGTGGAGGCATGCTGCCAAGAGAAAGTTCTGGCGTTTGCGTAAGAGCTCCCTTCTGTACTCTGCTGTCCTAGAGATGGTGTTTGATGGAGACCCTGAGAGTACATTTAATTCCCCAGAGACTGGCATTACTCTGCTGCCATGTCTTATTGAGTCTGAGCTTTATGTGCTATTCTGTCTCATGGTCAGCCTTACCACAAGGCAACTGAACAGCACTCCACTGTGAAGCCCC
This sequence comes from Brachyalestes nurse, assembly GCA_037974405.1. Classification (NCBI taxonomy): domain Eukaryota; kingdom Metazoa; phylum Chordata; class Actinopteri; order Characiformes; family Alestidae; genus Brachyalestes; species Brachyalestes nurse. The sequence continues at coordinate 23,500,720 of JBBPCY010000109.1, forward strand.
TGCTTCTGATCAGTGTGTATTGTATGATTCACAGTTTTCTAAATGGTGCCCTTTTGTCACTGTAACCCAAGCCAGTTAAGCATGATAAGAAGGGCATAAAAATACTTGGAAGGTTTTAGGCTGGCCGACTGCACTTTGCCTGATCGGACTAGTGTATCCCACCAGCACACATTAGGTACACAATACAAAGTCTGTTAATAATTAGCTATATTGCTCTTACAGAAGCCTGTATTATCTCAATTAAGGATAGGCATGCAAGTCAAAAAATAAAATATTTTAGAAAAAAAATAACTTTAAGCACTCCTCCCCTCAAAAAGAATTGTTTTGTTCACAATTATATGTATCTTTTGGGAGAAGAATACTGCCAACTCATCAGGCAGAAAACAAGGAGCATCCAGAAATCTGAAAGAATTGTTTTTAATGAAGATACACAATCACATGTCACATTAACATGCACAGTCAATGACTTTCAGCACGGCTCAGTGTCTCTGAACACCACTCTCTCTACACTGCATTAATTAAATCCTAAACCAAACCACAGAAAAAGCCATGGTAAATGGCATGTCTTGAAATTTACATTAAGAAAGGTAGTCAGCTGCTAGTCTTTAAGGTAAATGGACAAATTCTAATCGTCTGTAACCTTAGCTAACATTATTTGCCATAATTGTAACCTCCTAACTTTTGTTAAGTCCCTAGGTGGGTGCATGTATGTGTGGTTGTTTTCTCTCTTGACTGTCTTTATAATAGGACCAGAACATGAAATGTCCTGACTGGTTGCAGCAGGAGCCACTCCAACTATTTAAAGACTGGGACATCATCGAGGGATCGGGGTCTGCTTTGATCATTTCACCTGAAGTACTTTAATTTGTCTAAATTCACTAAATGCTTTTATTTCAATACATTTAAGTGAGTCGACTGTTTAACTTTTGTTTACTTGAGCTTTTCTGCATCACTCCCTACGTGTCATCACAAGGAATGCCACTACAGATTTATGCCACTACAGGGCTATTCAAGAACTAAATTTTAGACCCCCAATATTATATAACATTTGTTTTTAGATAGGGTTTTCTAAGGACCCCTGTCAGTGGTCGTCCCTTATGATGCCCCTGGCCATAGACGAACTTTGCACTAGTAGCTACATGATGTGGCACTTCTTCTGTGCAGCAGCCTTTAGATGGCTCGGGTACACATTCTACGCTTCCTTCTTTGGAATAAATGGATCAAAAACGTAAGATGCTGGGCCCACACTGGCCTCTGTTGGAGTGCTGAGTGTAAATATATTAAATATGAAAACATATGAGATTAGTGAGGAGCTCTACATTTTTAATTTACTATTTGAAACGTTAGACTTTCATGACTCTTGAAAAATTCAAAAATCACATCTGTAATGTAAATAAGCCTCTAATCAATCACTGTAAGTTTGACAGTATGTTGTTAATATTCTGACCAATCACAGATGTTGTTTGAGTTTTGGAGTTCACATGATCCAACACATGAACCAAACAATGCAGTCTTTAACAACCTAAATGTAGTCTTGTATAATCTTGTGTTGTTTTGTTTTTGTTTTGCACCATTTCACTGTGTACTGTGTATATGGTTGAAATGACAATAAGCACCTACTTGACTTGACGTGACCTGACATATTCATGCAACACAAAATACAAATGCGCGGTCTGGAACGGTTAAGCTCAACATGCTCCAAGAAGCTCCTCACTGGCAACTTTAAGGTTTTAGTATCCTTTAAACATAAATGAGAAATGATGCTGGTTTGTGCTTGAAAGGTTTTGTTACTTGCCCCTGTTGTTAAACTGAGCTTTTTTAAGGGCTAACAGTAAAAATGAAAAGCACTACCTCTGTTTAATAGGGAAATCAGAATCCCCACAGATGTTTTGACATTTTAAACTAACGTGTTCCATAACTGACATCGTTAACACAGCAATTAACCAATTCTTGTATCTCTGCTTGTCTTTATAAAACCAAATCTTCAGAGGAAGACTCACCGAGCAGCAGAAACAAAGAACAGGACATAAGCATTAAATATTCACATGTGGCTTTTGTGTACTCAAGATGTGGAGAATTGAATCTCACATCTGATCAAATCTGGTCTTTCCACCCCTCCCATCTGCCCACCACTGCCTGTTTCTCGCTGCTGTGCCTTCGTGACATCCACCCATCTATCTTCATTCCCACCTCTCCTACCCTCTCTCAATCTTCATCAGTCATAAATCAGACCTCTTCCTTTTGCCTGATTTTTCCTTCCTAAGCCTCAGTTTACCAAGGAGTCTGTCTAAACTTGCCCATTAGCACTGTCACATAAAGTCAGCAGACGCCATCTGAGCACTGAGACTCTTGAAGCCTCTTCACAATCTGCCTGCCGGCCTCAGAGAGAGGGGGAAGAAGGGAGAAGAAGGGAGAAAAAACACACACAGGCACACAAGCAAGCTGAAGCAGACACGAGCAGACAGAAAGAACATTGGCAAAGGGAGGGAGAAAGCAGAGAAAAGAACAGAGGGAGAAATGAAAGATCCGTAGGGAGACGGTCACACCATGATTTCATCTGCTTATGTTTCATTTTCTCGAAGGACTACACCAGTGTTTTTCAGCATAATCCTTTCATTTTGCCTGTGTGGCTCGATAATTTGGATGCTTCCCAGTATTTAGTGAAATAATAGTAGAACTACTGACTTATTATACATTTATAATAGAAGTTAAAGGGCTGGTGCTGATAAGACACTGACTAGAGTCAATAGGACGCCTGTTCTTTGCCAAGTAAGAAAAAAAATAACTGTGTGGGGTAATCAATCATATACTGCAGCTGCAGCAGACAGAGATTAGGTCGAAAAACACTAGAGTATCCCTTTAATTCTCTCTCAGTGAATCCCTTTGGATCACACCATCCCTCTGGATCTCTCTCTCTCTCGCCTGTGTTCTGAAAGCTCCAGTATTTTTGGCTCTGGCCCCTTGAGCAGAAGCAGAGGATGACATCCACAGGGCGCTGTCGAACGTGCTTGATGCACTGTTTGTCATTTGATTGGCCAGCGGTGCCGAGCTGAGGCTGAAGCTGACCTTCTTTCGGGCAGAGCGGTTCAGTTATATAACTGAAGAAACCACAGGGTGACACAGAACATCACCAACAAGAGGAGGGGACACGCTTCACCGGCGCTCCTGTAGCTAGATGTTGGAGTGGTAATTTACACGGTTTCCTCCTGAACCCCAGATGTAGTTCATCAGCCAAGAGCTGGGGTGTCAAATTCAGCTCCTGGCAGGACACAGCCCTGCAGAGCTTAGCACTCTCTTCCAACAGTCAACTCTCTTTCAACTAATTCAGGCATTGCTAAACTCTGCTCTGCTGTGGCCCACCAGAACCATTGCCTTGAGACAATACATGTTCCTTCTTTATGTTTGCATGGGAGCTGTGGGGTTAATGTAGCAAAGAATTATAAATGTCATGTTTTCTCTGTTGGTCAGTGTTGGCTATTACTGATCAAAGTTTCTTAGAGCAACTAAGTTGCAGTGAAATGACCATTTGTCATGTGTGAACACACCACAGCAACACAGTGTTCCAGCTGGATTTGTTGCAGGATTAGGTGGGATTTCTTTCTATTTTAATATTATCATATTAACCCAATACAGATACCTTCTATCAGAGTGGTGCCATCACCTCTACCAAGTAATGGAAGCTTAAAACCTATGAATAGGATTATACACTTGCATCAAAAAGTGGCAGTTGGAGTATTTTCAAAACGACTGGCTTCTGACACACTGCTATCTATTGAAATGCACAAAATGTTACACAGCTAAAGCAGAAACAATAGTAGCAGTAGTAGGCTGTAGTACCAGCCTTCTTGAGGCTAAAGCTGCTGATTTTAATAGTCAATTATTAATGTTCATCAACTGACAAATAATCAATTAGTTGACCAAATCCATTAGTCAACCCTTACGTAGAGCTGTAAATAATGTTGTAAGGAAGGTTCCTAGCAAGCTGTTCTGACTGAGGTACGAGCTAAGTTATCAACATAAACCAAAGCATGCTCCATTTTGTTTCATCTAAAGCCTGCTGATAATTTTGAACTACTATAAGTGATACGCAGTGACTAAAATAAGTGATAATTATAAACAATAACAGATATGGAGACTAACTGCTCTGCAGACTGCAGCATCTTTTATCCAGTTAACATTTTACCATGCTAGTCTGATGGTTTATTTCACAAGACGAGAGTTTTGTGAACATGTTTCTGGGGTGAGCGGATGGTATTTTTTCATATGAAATGTTTACAGAATGAGTTGTATTTTAAGCTCTAACTCTGTGAACTCTGCAAACCAGAAAAGGTGCACAAGATGACTACAGTATATGTTTGCGTGTGGTGGATGTAGGATCTAATAAATATCTCTTTTTGGAGTTGCCATCTACATGATATTGTTGTAGTGTTGTAATGATCTAGTTTGGAAAAGTGTTTTGACTTAATTGTTTACTATTTTCATTTCTTTTGTGTCATAATGGCAGGAATTGCACCTGTTCAGTGGAATTCCTCAAGAGGCTCAAACAAGCTGCTCCTCCAAAAAGCCTACAGCTGAGAATGATTCTAAGAAAAGAATGGGGTGGCATGGATGTCAACCAGGACCAGAAGACGTAAAGGGTGTGAGACTATTTTGCACAAGATTAAGACTGTGTTCTTAGCAGCTTTGACTTCACAAATCATGCTAATCACAATAAAAACAAATCAAAGTCAACAATATGCTAACTATGCTATTTTACTTGCTTGATGTCAAACCCTACATTACTTTTCCACAAGATTGGTGAGTTCCAGGCTATCTTGATTAAAAAATAAAAAACAGGTAGCTGCAATCTTCAGAAACCTGGCAATGATTGACAGCTACACCTTGTTTTCTAATGATGTTGCCTTCAAGACTGGAAAATCTTGTGTGCTGGCAAAGATCTACAGAAATAAGGCCCAAAACAAGCACAAAGAATTAATTTTACAACTGCAAAGTGGAAGTGGAAGAATGAATTTGATGTGCAAAACTATAAGAAAGGTGGAACAAATCAACAGCCCTGGAATCGATCTCCAGGACCGTCTGGCAATTGCTAATGCAATCAACACAATGTTTGTCAAAATGTCCCAACTTTTTTCAGTTCCTCCTCCTTTCCCGACTGTCCCCCTTCAACTGTCAGAAAGTCCCCAGGCCCAAACATGATTCCGCCAAGAATACTGAAGTCATTTGCTTGCTATGGGGGTTTTCCACTGACTGGTACCAGCTCAGATTGGTTCAGCTCTATTTGTTTTTTTTGCTTTTCCATAACTAAAATCTGGTACCTGGTACCTGGTACCATACTTGGTACCACCTTGGTTGAGGTTCTAAGTGTGCTGAATCCATACTAAATGATGACATGTACATATTGGAGGTTACTGATTGGTGGTCGCTATTGATTGTTATATCAGTGTTGTTGACTGAACCCAGACGAGCCGCCCAGCATTTTTATAGTACTTAAGGATACTACTTTCTCTGCCTCTGCTTTTTGACAGTGAGTGTTAGCCAGAGATGAGCACTCAAGTCTGAGACTCGGACTCAAGTTGCACAAACAAAGACTTGTGACTTGACTTGGACTTGGTAAAAATGACTTGTGAACATCTCTGGTGTTAGTATCGGGAAACGTATTCATTATGGCAGAATGGAAGGCCGTGCCTTGGTCAAAGCTGGGAGTTTACCTCAGCACTATGGTCACTATAGCAACTAGTTACATGAAAGCAATACTTTAATAGTAGTGGAAAACTGTAGGTCCGAAACCAAACTGAACAGAGCAGAACCGAACTGAACCAAACCAAGCTGGTACCAGTCAGTGGAAAACCCCCATTAGTTAAGCATTCTTCTCTGTGATATTATTGACAGTTAATTCAGTGAAGAGGCCATCCCTAGTCAATGAAAGGAGGCTACTGTTGTCCCCATACCAAAATCCTCCCCACCAAATATTGATGAACTGAGGTCAATCTCATTAACAGCTCAGCTCTCTAAATTATGCAAACAGTTTGCTGCACCTCGGATCCTGAATGACATTATGCCAAATCCAGATCCTTTGCAGTTTGGCAGCCAGCAAAATCATTCAACAATACACTATCGAGTCAGTTTGATGGACTCCAGCCTCAGTACTCTAATTACAACTGATTTTGCCCAGGCTTTTGATGCTGTAGCTCACACAATGGCAGTACAGCGGCCCCCTGACCTTGCAGTGTGCCATGGATGACCACTGTCAGAAAGTGCCCTACCAGGGCCATCTCTCTGATTGGGAACCACCAAAGTGTGGAGGGCTTCATATTATTCTTCCTGGCCCAAATGTGGACGCTCCAACTACTCCATTGATCAGAATATCTTGGAAATTTGTAGCAAAGTCCTGGGGGTCACCACCCAGGCTAACTCGCAATGAAACAGTCAGATGGATCCCACATTGGCCTCTGCCAACAGGAGGCTTTTTGCTTTGTGTGGCCTGAAGGGATTTGGTGTTTGAGACCCAGAAATGGTTTTCTATCTACACAGACTAGGTACTCCTAGGGCTGGAATATGTCATCTTGGTCTAGCACTATTACCTGAATATAGAGCTCACAGAAACTCATACTTGGCCAGAGGTACTCAGGGTCCCCAGAGGCACTCTGCACTGTCAGATTCTCCAGTAAGAATGCACTATGTCTTGACTTTGCCAGAAAGCTGCTAAAGTCCAAATTCAGAGATTGGCTACCTCCTTTCAATGAGTAGCTGTCAAGATCAAACTGCAATCATCAGTCCCCTGTATGTGTAGACGCCTAAATAACAGCAGGGTATGAGGTATGATATATTAGATTACAGCAACTGCAATATTTATTTTTTTAGTTTATGTTTTACTGTAACAGGAAAATCATCAATGAACCTGCAATAATGCTGAAAGGTTAATAAACTAAACTATGCTAATAAACAGGGGAGGATTAACTAGAAGCAGCTGTTATTCTTCCTAAACGTTTATTTGTTCTTTTGCTTTTTGCTTTTGTCCCATAGAAACAATCTATAGTCCTCTTTAGGTTAAGACAAATAAAAAGACATTAACTTAAAAAAGAAGAACAACAAAAATATTTTTTATGTCAACCCAAAAACCTCTAAAAATGGGAGCTGAGCAAACATGAAGCACATTTGACACCACTTCAATTCAAGTGAATTAGGACAGACTTTAAATGCAATCGATTCCTTTTGGTGACTTTTTCCAGTAACCAATTTTATCATGTCTTTTAATAAACTTCCCACGTCAGTCATGCATGCAGCTCTCAGAGGGGTGGACTAGAACTCAACTAAAGCCTAGACCTAGTCTCAGGAGGAGGACACAAGCCAAACCCTCTCATATTTCACCCTCTCTTTTTGCACTCAATGTTCTACTTAGCAACCATGCTCTAGTTAGACTTGAGAGTGCATGTGTGTCAGCCACTTTGCCCAGACACTAACTGATCTGCAACTTAATCTCGCTGTTTTTTCCCACAGCCACTGAAAGGTGTTAAGGTTCAAATTATCAAGTAAATAGTATTTAGATTTCCTCTCTGTCCTGCACTCTACCACACACTCACTCACACACACTCACTCACACCCTCTCCCTCTCTCTCAGCACTCCTCCGTCCTCTGCTGTGCTGGTGGGATGATTGAAGTGGAGAGATAATTGTTGTTTTTGGTGTGGTTATGACCTCAGCAAAGACACAGTCGCCCCGGTGACAGCCACTCGTTTCTGATTTGTTTGGACAGTGGATTGTTCTCTTCCTCTCCCTCTCTCTCTTTCTCTCCCCTCTACCTATAACACCCTGAACTTCCCCAAACACACACATAAAAATATACATGACTGGCCACCAGTTAAAAGGTGGTGGTGGTGGGGGTATACATATATATACATATATAAGATATTTTCCAAAATGTGTCCAGAATGATTAACAGAGCAGTATATATTCATATATTCACTGTTATATTCATATAATATTCATATATGAATTATAATATGGTTAGCTCCAAACACACAGAGCCTTTGGTTGAAAAGTGTTGTAATCATGTTGTTATGTCTGTATGATTCCACTGACCACCCGTTGCTAAGTAACACTAATACTCACTTTATTCCAGTTGCTAGAACTGCTTTTTTGGCTTGTTAAAATGAAATAGTGAATATTACTACAAAAGTGTAAGTGTAATTGTATATTTGTGTATATAGGTGTATATAAGTGTATATAGTATATATGTGTATATAATGTACATAGTGTTTTCAGAAGTATGTAGTGTATATAAGTGTATATAGTGATTATAAAAGTATATAATGTATATAGGGCATACAGGTGTGTATACCGTATAGGAGCTTGTATATCCCAGATCACCCGATATGATTTAACCTCATGCTTAGTTGCAGGAGTCCAGTAGAGATGTTTCTACCATGAGCTGAATAACCTGGGGAGATGCTGCCGCTGGAAGGGGTTTGATTTCCGAATGCAAGTGACCAAATTTAAATCAGTTTTCAGTGTGTCTTGGGGTGGATTTACACCTGTCTTTAAAGTGGATATAGATATAGATATAATCCTGCATGAGCTGAGCAGCTGTATACAGGGTCTTTGTCTCTTCCACTTTGCTTTGCCCTTCGCTCCCTTAACCTCAGTTTGCTAGACTAGCTCTTTGCTAAGTTTATTTTTTTGGACTTTCACTATTGACTACCTTTTTGTAAAGTAAATCTCTTTTTGGAATGTGCAGTTGCTTTAGTGGCTGTAACAATCTAAAGCTCTCAATCTCCAAATCAGATTATTACTCCTGATAACACCCTTCCTCACATGTTCTATTCATTACCTTAACATGCAGAAGTCCTCATATTATTAAGATAATCCAAACTTTTCAGTGGTGACTGGGATGTAAGCAAGAAGTCGTTTACAGTCATTCGCAACACCTCTGGTCAAATGGAATGTTTCGATTTATTAAGGGAATAAAACATGTACAATCCTCCTCAGAGGACAAACTTTCTGCATACATTTATTGAATAATATTAATGTATTAATAATGAAGGTATTTATGCATCATTACTTCTGAACAGTTCGAATTTATAAACAGTAAATGTGCATTGAAAATGTGAAAGTGTGTTCTCTATAGATGGTGTGTATTTTCACTTGGGGAAAAAAAAATCAACAAAATCTTAACTTGACCTGGGGCACTTAAACTTTTGCGCATAAATGCATAACTAACACGAACTGATTTAAATATTAAAGTGTCAAAACATTTTATATCGACAAAATCAAAATAATAAAAATAGGCATACTTGAAAAAATAATATCATGAGTGTCAAGTGACCTGTGATATGCATGCAGGGGTTAGAGTGTAATACAGAACTGTACAAGAGTGTGTCTTCTCTCAGTTTTCCCAGCTCGTTTACTGTATCATGCCTGCCGATTAGACTGTCACACATCTATAATTAGCAAAGCAGCCGCTTGCACATGCACAACACATCTTTCCCTTTGTTGTCTTTTGTCAGACTTGCAAAATAGGTCATCCTTACAGTGTGTGGAAATCTCAGATGGTTTTGTGTGTTTTTGCTGAATTCTGAAAAGAATATTCAAACCCCTGTAAACAGCACAGAGTGCTGTAGTTTAATGGGTAATGGCTTAGTTAATTAATCTAATTATTTAATGCAGGCACTGATATCCATGCCCACCCCTCGAAACACATTTGAGAGGTGAATCAGCCTGTCAGTACAAAATAACATGCAAATCGCTCACTCATGGGAGCTGAGCAAAACAGAGGCGAGAACATGAAAAGCGACCAAAATCTATTAGTATCTGAAAAAAATACAGGCTGGCTTTTTTTTCTTTCTTTCTTTTGAATTCGAAGCAAGGCCAACAGAGGAACTTTTATTAACCGCTGGGAGACTGACACTGAAATAAACAAACGGTAAAAGCGAGGCTGAGGAATAAATCTGTCACAGTCTAAGAAACGAAAGGTTTATAGAAAAATTCAGGCAGGCCTACCGTTTTTGTCAGCACGCCGGAAAATCTGGGGAGAGAGGAACAGAGAAAGCATCCAGTCAGCGAGGCTCACAGTAACACAGTTCACAACACAGTCTGGAAGAGTTACAACGAATGACAGAGACCACTAAACTGACCTGAGACAACAAGTGTTCCACAAACCACCCTTCAAAACAGCTCTTAACAACTCTTAAATGCACTCTTCTGCATAAAATGTCGATAATGGCAAAACAGTGAAAATCTGAAAAAAGGACTAGCTTGCTTTACAATGCCTGGAACATACCTACATATACTTTATCCCGAAACCTGACCTCAGACTGACCATAAAACAATGTCTCAAACAATAGGTAACATATCTGTAAGCATTTTATGGAACATTTTTCCATGAGAGAGCTTATAGAGACATTATAAAGCTTCAGACGTTTGTTTTTTATGTTGTCTCTACACAATAGTATTATCAGGTCTCTACTTGTGCCACTATTACATGCAATAATGGACTTGACACAGTGATCAACTCCAAAACACTATCTGTGTCACAATATTTTGAGTATATTGCATGATATATTTAGTACAAAGAATTTTCAGAGTATTTTCTGGGGAGTTTTATTTTGACTTTTTATTATATTTGATATTGTTCCTTCTTTGTGTCTCTGTGCAGTAGTAGCACAAGCAATTTCCTCCGGGAAAAAATTTCTGATTGTGATTCTTATCACCACCACTGTGAACGATTATGACTTGGCCAGTTTTTCTAGGATGAAACATTTCTCATTACACCATCATGACCAACTCTGTTTATATTCTAATGATCTTATTATGCAGAACATTTGGGTGGAGTTCCAGTGAATTTCACTCGACAGCCAAAAGCTGTGACTGTCAAATCCTGCAGCAAACCCTTTTGCTGTTTTGCTCTTGAATTTCAATGTTTTTATTGTCACATGAGAGAGTCTTTATTTGAGACACAACAATGCAGGTGCAGTTGTGACGCAGTGCCTAAATCACCTGGAGCTTGGAAAAGGATGCATGAATACACACACATGCACATGGAGTCTCACGTAATCACACGTTTGTGAAGCTCCCTACAGGCACGGCCACATTCTCAAGGACAGGCGGTGCCTCTTACCCAGGCCTCAGCTGCCGGGTGATTATTCTATATGTACCCTGTTAACACACTGCTGTGTGTGAACGCTTATTGGCCAATCGCAGAGCCCCAGTGCAGAGCAAACAGCAAAGAGCCAAATACAGACACATACAAAACACACACACACGCAGGCACACACGTGTGATAGAAGAACAGCATCTATTAACGCGGTCAACGCTAACGGACAAAACAGCAATGACTCAGGTTACAGATACTGATATAGCAGCCATGACTCACAATATCCATTTGAATATCCTCACATCCAATCAGACGCTGCTAAAACCTCACGTTTCACCACTGTGTCCTCCTGACAACAGCTTTAACACACTAGTCACTGTCTTCCACCCAGCCCATACCCATAACCTAAACCAGGTCAAAGAGGTGTGCTGTGAACTCACTCTGTGCATGCTGTGGCGTAGTGCTTAGAGATACATTGCTCATACACACATGAGTATTCAATTCTAGCCTATTTTTTTGGCTGCATTGACAAAAATGCTGCTTTAAGTTGTGCTTCAAATAGCTTTGAAAGAACAGTAAAAAAGTTTCATCTGGAAATCAGGTCTCTATCTGGTTAACAGTAGAACATACTGTTTCTCAGGTGGGTTTTATCTGAACTGCCCTTGAATAACTGTGGTGTTTTAGACTGGCTGGCATTAGGGATGAAAGAACTGCTGTTTAATATTCCACAGTGTGTGTGTATGTATGTATGTGTGTGTGTGTGTGTCTGAGAAAGAGAAATTGAGAAAGAGAGATAGAGAGAGACAAATAGAAAGATGGATGTTGGATGAGGTGATAGACAGACAGACAGATAGACAGATAACATTAGATTGCAAAAATAACATTAGAATACATGCAAACAAAAAAGAGACCAGTAAAATGTATCATTTGTTTTGTTTGTAAAAAGGTAGTTGATTTTATGAGCCGGTTTGAGTATGTTTTAATACTCATAAAGCATTTGAAAGGCTTTGAAAAATGTCATTACATGTCAAAACAACCCAAAGCATATTCTGATAGTGACAGTCCTCATTTGAACAATGCAACAGTAATACTGAACATTGTCATGTCGTCCCATCTCAAGCTGGCAGTAGCCAAATGTTTGCAGCTATAAGTGCAGGAGTGCAATACATCATTAACAATTTGTTTTAAAGGTCATTGTAAGCTTCCCAGAGAGAGATATTGCCTCTGATAGCTCTCTGGCAGGTGTTGAGACAGTGGGGAGACCCAGGTCCCACTGACTCCTTTCCTCAGAGAGAGAGAGAGAGACAGAGAGAGAGGTAGAGGGGGGTAGCAAAAAATCAGATAATGCATGGCTTATACAGACAAAGACCACTAGTTCATCCAAATGCCTGCTCCCCTTAGCGTCGATACTTAATTATCATTAAACAAGCACTTCTTCTAACAAGGGCTGTGAGATTTAAACAGCTCTCTGGTCCCTCTTACTGTCAGCCAGCTTTACAGATTTGAAAATATGGACCCAGGCGGAGCTGATGATTGCCATCCTCAAGCGGCGCAGGAGTGCTCAAAGTAATAACTCCCACAAACACAGCCTCCGTCCTCCACAGAAAGCAATAAGCTCACGCTCACGAAGGTCTGATGCTGTTATTGTGGAAAAAGCAACTGATCGTCTAATTTAATTCAGATTTTGTATTAGCAGTACATGTTCTTCCTTTCTTTCCAAATAGGCTGTCAGTCACTCAGAGGAAAAACGTGAAATCGATTTTCTGTTTATAATCGTGATTACTGTGTAATCTTAATTTGGCTGTTTTGCTGGGCAGCAGGTGTATAAATCAGAAGTTTGTAACAGAAATGGGGTACGGAGGACAGTATCAGGGCTGGCGGATAGACTCTGCATTATTAAATACAATCATGTTTAATTCCATCTGCTGAAGATAGTAGTATAAATAAGCTTTGAATCACTATGACCCAAGTGCATCCGCATGTGCTCTTTGCAATAAGGACAGATAATTCACAAACAAAGACAAATAACGTTCTAAAGACTGTGATATGTTATAAACACTCTTTTAGCTTTTGTCTGGCTGAAAAAACAAGAAGTTTAAAACCACTTTTCTTGACGGGAAGCATGTTTGTTGCCTGTAAAAGGTACATATCATTAGATTAAATGCAAATATAAACATAAATAAGATGCAAAGGAACAATAATTTATTGTTACTCATTTATTCATAACGAGTCAGTTATTCATATTTAGGTTCGCAGAACACAGAAGAATGCAGGTTTGGTTCCTAACTTGGTGCTCTTGGTGAAAGAATTACATTAATGAAGGACTAATCAGATAAAGGTATTGGATGGTAACTGTAAATACTAAGCCTCTCTTTAAGGCCAGGTCTAGAACTGGTTAAGTATCAGATTCCAGTGTGTTGTTAAGGCTAATGTTGGTGTGTTTTTATTGTCCAAATAAATGGCACCCACATATCAACAGTCATTTTGGACTAAAATGTAACAGTTGTCAGGAGCTCCCCTGAATTTAATGAAGTAGTGATTGAGTCAAACCTGGTTTCTGATGGTAACAACAAGCAATACAGGGCCTCCACAAGGAATACAATGATATCCTGTACATAAAATCCCTATTTACTATATAATTTCATTTGTTTTCATTCTTTTTCAATTTAAATGAAATGTAATCAAAGGTGTGTGAGAAAAACAACTCACTGCGCATCTTAACAGTTATTAAATATTGTTTTAGAATATAATCAAAATCAAGCTCTTTGACATCAACTAGACCCGCCGTGTTAGAAGGAAGAAAAAAAGGGTACAGGATGACTTCACCACATTGAGGGGCCAATTGATGGGGCCATGTATCGTGAAATCTTGGAGAACCTTCTTCCCTCAGCCAGAACACTGAAGATGGGTTGTGGATGGTCTTCCAAAATGACAATGACCCAAAACATACTGCCAAGGTAGCAAAGGAGTGGCTAAAGAAGAAGCACATTAGGGTCCTGGAGTGGCCTAACCAGTCTCCAGTCCTCAGTCCTATAGAAAATCTGTGGAGCAGCTGAAGCTTCGAGTTGCCAAGGAGCAGCCAAGAAACCTAAAGGATTTAGAGAGTTTCTGTAAAGAGGAGTGGGCCAGAATCCCTCCTGAGATGTGAGCAAACCTGGTGACTGACTACAAGAAACATCACTGCTGTGCTCGCCAACAAGGGTTTCTCCACCCAGCACTAAGTCATGTTTTGCTTGGGTATCAAATATGCAAATCAATTCATAACTTTTATGTAACATGTTTTTTTATTGATTTTTGGTTGATATTCTCTCTCCACAAAAATGAAACTACCCCGTAAATTAGAGACTGCTCTTTTTTCATTCAAGTCAGCAAACTTACAAATTCAGCAGGGGATCAAAGAATTATTTCCCCCACTGTATATACATGTACGCTCACACCCATGGGCACTTAGATTTGTAACATCTCTACAGTCTTTGGACTATGGGAGGAAACCAGAGCTCCTTGAAGAAACCTATGCTGACATGGGGAGAATATGAACACCACACAAAAACAACCCTTTGCTCCTCCGTGCCATCCTATGGAACATGGATTGTATTCTGTAGGTGGGCTAAAAGGGGTCTAAATGTATACATGGTATCATCCACTTGCTCCAAGTCACATTATGTAGATTTTGCTGAACCATCCTGACTCATTAAATAGGCTTTATTTAATTGCTATTAAGATCAAACAAATCCAAGTCCCCTCTGAAGCAGGGGCTGTCTGGAAGCTTAAGACAGAAGGGATAATATTGACTTTTCCATCTTTCTCACTTTCACTGCAATCTCTTCTTTATCAGCCCAAAACAGACCTACTTGGGAAGAGCCCAGCACAGTATGACAAAGGGCTCCAACTGCAGAAAAAGAGAGGGAATGGCTTTTGGTTCTGTTTGTATTTGTCATACATTTGTGTGTGTGTGTGTGTGTGTGTGTGTGTGTGTGTGTGTGTGTTCGCATGCTCGTCCTCCATATCCCTTCTTCCCAAATCTGTTAGGCTGACACACACTGCCGTGCACTTGTCAGACCCCCTCTATGGGAGCTTATTTAACCATGCAGAGAGAACATCTGCACCTCTCTTCTTTCTGCTGCTGGAGCTTCTGAGCCATGGCCACTGCGCACCATTCTACATCCCAAGGCAAAAAGAGGTTCAACGGGACCATATGTAATGCATGATACAGCCACTTTGCTTAAAGGTCTCATTTTATCATGCAAACACATATACACAGAAGACCCCACAAAACCTGCCTTGCAATAGCAGCAACTGCACTGGGCAAAATACAAGAAATCTAATACCAATCCCCCCCCACATTCTCCAGGACCTCCTACACTGAGCTGGAAATTGTTTTTTTTTTGCTTCCGATTGCATTGCATTGCATTTTGTATGGTTTCTTTGGGAAATGGTGTCTTAAATGCAGATTAACCACTACAAAAATAAGCACAACATGCTTTTCTTTTACAATTCATATTTATATCAAAAAGGTGAGAACACCGGGAGTATCTTTATGATTTTTTTTTTGCAAAGAAAAATGCTGATTACTCTTTGACTGAATGCCCTCTCCTCCTTAAGTTATAAACACCACACAGAATACTGCAACTAGACATTGCTATTTATATATATTGCATTTCTGCATTATATCCATGCAGCCAATACAATGCACTGTGAGGGTAATTATGCCTGGCCATAACAGCCACTAATGGAGGTCTCTGGTGATAACAGCCCATATATACACATATATAAAAAATGACACGCAAATGGCATAACTCGATTAAAACAAATGTGTGTGTGTATGTGTGTGTGTGTGTGTGTGTGTGTGTGTGCTACTCACGTCGTGGAAAATGGAAAGTCCATGGTTCTGCAGCTGCTGCTGTTGTTGCTTGGAGCGTAGATGCTCTCTCTTTGCAGACTGGAGACACATCGTGATCATCTCTGTGCAGGCCAGCATCTTTAGGAGGGTTGCAGAACAGACTCAGACGCAGATATGTGTGAAATTAGGCAGGATCGCCGGGCAGACGCCTTTTCGGGGAAGCAGAGATTGAGGTTACAGTACACGATTCAGCAGCTCCCTCCTTTCGGATAAGGCTGCTGCTACTGAGCAACTTTCCCGGACCTGAAGCCCCGCCCGTCTCAACCACCTCGTCCAATAGGAACTCGCGTTGTCATGTGGAGCTGCTTCATTACAGCATCCAATTATAAACATAAATTAATGCATAGGCTTTGTCAGCAGCTCGCAATCTTGGCCCTAGAGAA
The DNA here is from genome assembly GCA_037974405.1 of Brachyalestes nurse. Classification (NCBI taxonomy): domain Eukaryota; kingdom Metazoa; phylum Chordata; class Actinopteri; order Characiformes; family Alestidae; genus Brachyalestes; species Brachyalestes nurse. The sequence goes on from JBBPCY010000109.1 coordinate 23,517,091, forward strand.
ACTCTGCCCTGGTCCTCTTAATGTTTTCCCTGCTCCCATCGTGCCTGTTCCATCAAATCATCTACTGTAAATATATTATGAATTTTAACAATCACACGAGCTGTAAATGCTTACCAACTACACAAGCAATTCTATACCACAGTAACTCTGCAGTGAAGGGACATTCGAGGGCCAGAGCTCAGAATAACTGAGCTTCATCATACGCTATACGGACAAAGTATTGGGAAGCCTTACCATTACACCAACAGGGACTTTAAAGACATTGCATTCAAATACATAGCAGTTCTTGTGCTTGCATTGATGCCAGTGGAAGTTTAGAACTCTTTACCTATGAAATCTTTGTAGTCAATGATGTCACTCTGGGACTTTACATAGTCTTCCACTTTGTGGCAGAGTTGCTGTTGTTCTTTAATGCTTCCTCTTGCCAATAATACAACTGACAGTTGGCCATGGAATATCCAGCAGGGATGAGATCTCACAAGCCATTTTATTGCAAAGGTGGCATCCTATCACAGTACCACGCTTGAAGTCACTGAGTCACCAAGCTCTTCAGAACGACCCATTTTGTTTCATAAATGTGCTAGATTTTATACATCTGGGGCAATGGGTATAATTTAAACACCTGAAATCAACAATTAAGAGGTGTGTCCCAATACTTTTATCCATATAGTGTAGGTCATTTACAGGACTGCACAATACATTGTCTGCTAATTTTTACTGCAATGTCAGTCTCTGAGATACTGATTTTGTAGAAGGCTGGAGTATGCAAATGAGGCTCTAAACAGTAACAGTGTTCCTGACGGTGTTTTTCCCTAGAGGTTAAAATGAATGTCTTCCAGAAACAAACAATAAATATTATAAATGGGCATTTTGCTAAATGGTTTCAGTGAAGCATGGAAATGCCCTTGCTTATAATCGTAATCACTCCACAATCAATCGTTTCATACTAGAGAAAATCCTAAAGGCCTCACACCAAGACAACACTGCTATCTGGTGGTGTTAAAGGAAAAACCCAAGTGACAGCACTGGACCTCTGGGCTGACAGGGTCTTATGCCCAGGCTTAATGCATGTTTGTGCGTCTACACTATATGGAAAAAAGTATTGGGTCACACCTCTTAATCACTCTCTTACAGTGAAGGACAATCTTAATGCTTCAGCAGACAATTTGGACAACACCATGCTTTCAACTTTGTGGACACAGTTTTTGGGAAATAACCTTTTCTATTCCAGCACGACTGTGCCCCACTGCACAAAGCAAGCTCCATAAAGACATGGGTGGACGAGTTCAGTGTTAAGAACAGAGCCCTGACCCCAACCCTATCGAACACATCTGGGATTGAACTGGAACGCTGGACTTCTTGTCCAACATCAGTGCCTGACCTCATAAATTCTCTACAGAATGAATTTTCCCACAGAAACCCCACAATCTTGTGGAAAACCTTCCAAGAAGAGTGGAAGCTGTTATAGCTGCAAAGGAGGGACCAACTCCATATTAAAGTCTATGTATTAGAATGCAATGTAATCAAAGTGCCTGTTGGTGTAATTGTCAGGCGTCCCAATACTTTTTTCCATATGGTGTATATGTGCTGGGTGTAAACACAAGGTGATCCTTAGATCTTGTGTTTGTGTCTCCGACCTCCCTGTTACTGAGTCACATGACAGGTGATGGAGGCCTGGCAGGAGGACCTTTGGTAAATGGAGTGAAGATGGCAAGATACACCAGGCAGACGGAAACGTGGGTGTTTCCCTCTCTTGTAGTTTACCGTTGAAGAGTTCAACTGTTGAACACCTTGCTCGACATCTGGTAAGATTTTTTATTAATCGAGGGGTAGGAAAATTAAAAGCAGAAAAACTCCTTGTTGTGCTAACATCGTTAGCAGCAGGGCTAGCTGTTCCAGACTGACAGCAGGGAGACGAAGGCGAGGCGGGGAGAGAGGGGCAATCTCCTCTTCCACTTTCTTCTTTTTTCTTTTAGCTCTCTTCGTGTTATTGTTTCTTATTATGCCACCAGAAAAGGTCCATCAGAGTCTGGAGACCCCAGGGCCGGTGATGAGCGAGCTGTGCCCGGTCAGGTTTTGTTGTAACCGGCTCTTGAATGTTAGTCGTGCTGCTAACAGCTAGCTTAGCAACCAACAACCAATATCCTGTGTTAGGAGGTAAAGTTAGTCAGAGTGGTCGCAGCCTTGTTTACTTCGCTTGTTTATCAAACTACACCTTAAATAAGCTCATTCATAGTTTAATCAAACAGTGTAGGAAACATTTTACAGACATTCTCTGTGTCCTTAATGCTAACGAGGCTAACTAGTTATCCTGAGTTAGTGCTTCACGTCTCCACTGACATTTACCACTTCTGACGCAAAACACTAATACAACGACTTGAAGTAGTTGTACTTTTGGTTAAACACTACTTGAATAGAAGTAAAAGTAGTCTGTCTGTTTTCCTCTTCAGTAAAGAGACGACAGCTCTCTTGTAAATGTATGGTCATAAAGCGTAAGGGTAGTATGAAGAGACCTCATGCAGCCACATCAAAAGTGAATTTATAAATTAGCGTACAGTTTTATAGAGTAGAGTACACAAGCAATTACCTTTATACTTTTACTCAAGTGTTATCATCTGTTTTTTACTCAAGTACATTGTACTGTACTGTATTGTACTTTGTCCACCCCTGACAAAGTGCATGCAGGTACAAACTTAATTTTTTTGGTAGATGTACCTGACAGTGAGATTAATCTCACCTTTAGATCTAAAAATAGTAGTGTGTATTATGTCACTGTGAGTGCTATCTTGTTAGTGGCTTCTGGTGACTAGTCTGTACTAGATCTGTTGTCTACGTTTGAAGAAAGCACTGTGCTAAAAACGTATATCTCGACGGATGAGTAGATGGAAAGATTTCCACATTATGTACTCCCACAGGCCTGAAGAGAGATCATGATTTCCTCTAGTTCCTATTCTGACGTGTTTTAATAAACTATTTTGTAAGATTGTGGGAAGGAACCACATGAAAAGCAGTTGCGGAAAGGACATATTCCAAACGCAAAGCACAGATTTCAGCAAGTTTCCAACAGTAGCGAAGTGGAAATTTTGTTTCAGTAATGACAGTTTGACCCAAAGTACATGTGCCATTCCTGAGTGCCCAAAATGAGACCAACATATTGTCTAGACTTAGACTTAGTGTCTAACTAAAATTGTTCATAAGAGTATGTTGCTGAAGCGTTGAGTAGGACTTACAATTTGTCAGTATATTCTGCAGCCTAAGCATTAATGTCTCTATGGTATGCAGCATCCTTGAATTCTCTGTTTCTGTGAGACAGTCAGATCTAGAAACCTAGAACTGTTCCCCTGACTTTGGATTACATCATCTCTAATCTGTCAGGGATTACACTAGACTTTTCCTGTCTTTAAGGTAGCTCCTATTGCTTTAAGGTCAAGCAACACACGTAACAACAGAGACTGTGTCTTCTCTTTCAGAAAAATGATTCCTCACTGCTGATCTAAGAGGGGTTCCTCAGCCCTATGTCTAGTATTTCATATAAATGCTTTTTTGCATACATTTAATCTCCTGATAAATATGAAAAATATATTTCTTAAGAAATAATGTAATTGCTTTGTTTTTCAAATCTTCACTGTATATGTGTCTGTATTTACCTGAATTGTTTGCTCATTTTACTTGTTTTGATTTCCCCCTACAGATTGCACACACATTCATCTGAGCCCTGGCTGGTACCTTTAATGGCTACACAATGAAGGCCCAATTACAGATAATAGGTAGGCATTTTCCCAAGGCATTACTGATCTTTCCAAAACTTGTCAAGTGTCTACATTTATCTCTTATGAAATGTAACTTCATAACATAGTGCTTTCAGTTCAAGGTCGGCTTCTTTTTGTTTATATGTTTACATTATACCAGTTCTGTCGGCTAAGCTAAAAGAGAACAAGAAGAACTGGTTCGGGCCCAGTCCATATGTGGAGGTGGCCGTGGATGGCCAGTCTAAAAAAACAGAGAAATGCACCAACACCCACAGTCCCAAATGGAAGCAGCCTCTCACAGTGTAAGTCTAAAAGGACAATTTTTTTTTTTTTTAAGTGATAAAGTATTGATTTTGTGGAATGTTTTCCTTTTATAGGATTGTTACCCCCTTCAGCAAGTTAATTTTTCGTGTCTGGAGCCATCAGACTCTCAAAGCAGACATTTTGTTGGGAATGGCAACTTTAGAAGTCAGTGAGACTCTCAAGTCCAATGACATGAAAAGTAAGTCCTGTGTTTTGTTTGTTTGTTGTTGTTTTTTTTTTTACATGAATTTAATCAGTGTTTGGGATCTTAGGATTAGAATCTGTGTGTGTGTTATGTGCTGTGTGTATGTGACATGCTCCCTGTATTGCCATTCAGAAAGGCAGGTGAACTGGCTTACTGCATCAAACACAAAGGCTCTTTTCAGAAGCACCACGCGTGTTGGCCACATGACCTTGAAACATCCACTATGGAAAAATATAGCCTTGAAGCAGAAGCCAGAAACCTAGACTAGTTCCAGAAGGGAAGTTCTTTATTTGAATAAATGAAAACATGTGGCAAGATTTCTCTTCATAATTTTTTCAGATTTTCTGAATATGCTGGGGGCATGTTGGACATGTATATAGAAAGAGATATTTCAGGAACTTTATTTGTTATTTCAAATGTTATTTCCACTTCAAATTTACACACCCTAATGTTTTTGTGCTTGTAAATATGCATAAAGAATGTATTCATAATCATAAACAGCTCAGTTGATAGAGGTGAATAATATTCATACAAATTAAAAAAGCCTCATTTTATAATGCAAAGATTAAAAAAATGTTCTGCTACAGGCTGCACATAGTGTCCTTATAGAAGACTGCCTTTGGCTGTGTAGATGTCATGCAACAGGGATCAGTCATGGTGAAGGAGTTGAATCATGAAATAAGATTCAGATGGAAAAAGCTGCCTAAAGTATCTCTGCCTTAAGTGTCAGTGCAGTTGTTTCAATAATATCCTTATGAAGTTCATGAAACCACAACTATTTGTCCCCAGACAAAACATTTAGTTTATCTCAGACTAATGATAAAGAAGTGATAAACCAGTGTTTTTTTTTTTTTAGAAGAGTTGAAAGATAACAAGAAAGAAGCAGGAACAACAATAACACTGACCAACATTCATCTCTGCTTGTACATCTGACTCTAAACTTTTCTGCTCCTTTGCTGCAGGAGAGAAATGTGTGTCTAAAATTTGCATGTACACAAATCAAAAGTTGTTTGGAACGCTGTACTCTTACAGGGCAAAACGGAAATAGAACGCTTTGGCAATAAGTCAGCTCATCATGTTTAGAGAAATAAGTGTTGCACATACACCCACAGTGAAGTATGGTGGTGGGAGCATCAGTATGTGTGCTGATTCTCTGCAAACAGTACATGTCATTAAAGTGAATATAAATGGAGATATGTATTTAAACATTCTGGAGGAGACTTTATTTCCAAGAAAATTAATTTGAGAGGAAGATGAGCTGCTTAACACAACAACTGCAAACATACAGCCAAATAACTCAAAACTGGTCTTAAAGAAGTCCTTGCATGGCCAGTCTTCTTATGCATTTTAAAACTAATGCCATCAGAGGAACCCTTGTGACCTTTTGAAATTTACAACATTTTTTTGTTGATAGCTAAAACAAAGTTGTTTTAATATGTTTTTGCTTTGCTTATAAATACATACTCATTTGTCCGTATAAGTACACATCTAAAATAGATTGGGTAAATTAAGTGACTATATAATGGAATTATGTTAAATAACAAACTAAACTGTCTGAACCCCCTTACTGTATTTATTGTATGAAAGATAAATGTGGTGGTAAGGTTAATGTTTTTACAACTGAATTGAGCATTTTTTTGTGTTAGGACAAAATAAAACTATTGCCAAATAGTTTTTTTTCATCAAGCTTTGCATGGTTAATAATATAGACTGAATTGGATTTAATATATTAATACCCTCTGGTGTATTTAGACAATGCTAGTGTATAGGTATATTAAAGCTGGGCGATATGGCAAAAAAAATTGACCATGATATGTTTTCCCATATTGAACAATATCAACAATATCACGATTTTTCCCCCTGATACTGCCAGTTTGAAAGCATCTGGACTGAAACATTAAGTAACTAGAGATTAGTTCAACACTTTATTAAAGCAAATAGCATGCATTAACAAGAGAGATTGAGAAAATATAAGAACAAACATGCGCTTATTCAAGTTCTTCAATTTCTACAGGCAGTTAAATGTAAAAACTACAGAATCATTAAAATAATACAGTGCACAGAAGACCAAGCAAACAACTCAAAACCAGTGGACTGGTTTTTATCATCTGTAGCCCCATATTTTTGCCTAACTTGGCAAATATGAATGCTTTGTGTGTTGATAAACCCTTTTGCATTTAGTGTTTTTATGAGAAGCCTAATCGTGATCGTATAATCGCACTAAGGTATATAACAATTATAATGTGTAGTGTGTGTGTGTGTGTGACTGTGTATGTGTGTGGTAATATTTGGGTGTGTGAAAAAGTATTTCTTGATTTTTCTCTGTTTTTGTATTGTCATCTTTTTCACTTTAATCTCTGATGTTTTTAGTGAATAATTTTGAAATGTCCTTGTATGCTTCTTCTCTTGCTTGCACTCTTCCTCTGATGGTGCTTTTCTCTTCCTTCAGTCTGTGAGGTGGTGCGGACTTTGCCGCTCAGTGCAGAGAGAGACAGCACTGATGTGGTGGGGGATTTATCTGTATGTTTGGATGGAATGCAAGTGGATCCTGAAACCTTCGCTTCGGAGGAACAGAAGCACAGTGAGACATTCTTTTCTCAGGAAAACATCAGCTGAAATATACTCGGATTTAAGACAACCTTCCCTAGCTAATATTCTGATGCTGAACAATTGTAGAAGAGCCTGCAAAAGTGGTCTTAGATTGCATCACATTTACAGTAATAATTAGTACTCAGGTGTGTATCATGTCAATCTTTTTTTTTTGTCATCCCAGATGCTCTTCCAAATGGGGAATCCAGACTAAATGGGGATCTGGCCGGAAGGTATGCCCACCTTCTGCTACTGTTTTTTTTCCTCTCAAAACACCACAATTTCTGTTGTGTACAAGAATCTGAATCTGAGTGTTATCTCAAAATAGCAAACAAGAGCTTCAGAAATGTTCTACTTTAGTGTTTTGTTCTCTTTATAGTTCTGTCCTGAAAAGTGGCACTTGAACAATGTTATGATTTTTTTTTTTCTCTAAGATGCATTTTGATCTTACAGTATTTGGTCTTATATCATACTGATACTGAAGCTGCTCATTTTACTGTAAAATGCTCCAAAATAAGGAACTGTACACCTAATGCCTTCATTTTAAAGTGAAAATCGTTTCATGTTTTGTCAGATCAAGTCGAGATTCCTCTCCATCCAGTGATATCGCTGATGATTCTTCCCTTCCCAATGGCCATGCTGTGGGTAGTACAGGGTCTCCCTCACCTTCTGCAGGATCTCTGAGACCACCACGACCGCCCAGACCGCAACGCCCACCCCCTCCTTCCCCTCAGAGACCCCCCTCCTCCACAGGTGTGTAGCTGCTTTCAAGGGTTTGCCTGAACTTTATTTTACTTTAGCCAATTTTGAAAACGTATTAAATTGTAGTTGAACTTTATTCATATTTTATTTACATTATTTACATTGAAATTGTGGTTGCATTTTTTTACACAGCTTTTGACATATGGAAAAACATTGACCATTGACCAACAGTTGGGTTTTTAGTGCTGAAGGGAAACTTGTGAAGTTTCATTCTGACATACTGCTATTGTCATCTTTTCTCTCCTTCCCTTCAGCCTCTTCTACAGGCTCTACCCCAACGCACGGCAGTGGTGGTCCTAGTCCAGAAACATCCCCACGCTTGTGTGTGAATGGTGAGCCAGCGAGCCAGGGGTCCAACTCTGGTTCAGTTTCTGGGTCGGGCCAAGCCCTCAGGGTCAGCCCCACTCCGCCCAGAGTGTCCCCCATTAACAATGGCCCTCTTCCTCCTGGGTGAGTTGCTCTTTTTAACACAGTTCATGAGTTTTAGGCTGTATCTTTCCTCTGCCAGTAATGCTATAAGAAAAAAAAGCTTCATTTATCTGGAGGGAAATTCTTTTGTCATGAGAATGCTTAGTGCAACAAGAAGTATAAAGATAAGGCAAGTGAGAATGAAAAAAGACAATAACAATAGTTCAGTCAAAAATAACAAAAAAAAACCCCAAAATAATAGCATAAAATAAACTTATACTGAAATGTAACTTACATTGCTGTGTTTGTGACTCTTTGTGATGAGTTTTTAATGAATCTTTTTTGGAATTTAAGAAAACAACTGAAAGCAATCCCAAATTAGTGACTTTTTTTTTATTAATGTTAGAGTGTGTGTGTGTGTGTGTGTGTGTGTGTGTTTTCTGTCTGCTTGTCTATGTTGTAGCTGGGAGCAGAGAGTGGATCAGAATGGTCGTATTTACTTTGTGGATCACATTGAGAAGAGGACTACATGGGAGAGGCCAGAACCTTTGCCCCCTGGGTAATTTAGCCTGTCTAAAAGGACTCCTTAGAACTGAAGTCTAGCTATGTCATGTGTTGATAATTATCTTTAGAAATACAATGTAGGTGATTAAACAGATTTAATAGATTGAAATAAATGTAAGGTCCATAGAATTTAATGCATCTGAAAGCTACTTGACAAAAAGTGGTTACATTAAATGATGAATATGATGAATATGAAGTTTTCACCCAAAACAATCTTTTAATCCATTTGTTGTTCAGAGATACATGAAAGCATTTTAATGAAAAATATAGTTCACAAATCTACCACTATTTACATTTATCATCATCAGAGCATTTTACTGAAAAATGTTGAAAAAATAGCTGGAATTCCCCTTAAATTAACCTAACAGTAGTGTGTTGAATGAATGGTTGTTTAGTGGTTGTTGCTTGGTTATGTTTTAGGTGGGAGCGGCGTTTGGACCCAATGGGACGCGTGTACTATGTGGATCACATTAGCCGCTCAACCACGTGGCAAAGGCCCACTGCGGAGTCTGTGAGGAACTATGAGGAATGGCAGAACCAGCGTAGTCAACTGCAGGGAGCCATGCACCAGTTCAACCAGAGATTCATCTATGGGGTTAGGACACTCTCAAAGATTTTTACACTGTATATTCTAGCTTCCATTTGCTAATTTATAAATGGTGTCCAGAATCTATTGCAGTAAAAAGCACTATTTTATAATTTCCTTTCTATCTTTTGTATCTTTGTCTCTTTCTTCTCTTTTGTCTCTTTTTCTTCAGCTCCAGGACCAGCTAGCACCAGCTGCTAATAAAGAATTTGATCCACTAGGCCCTTTACCGCAAGGATGGGGTGAGAAAACACACTCATTCAGCCAGTTATTCACCATTTGCCTTCATTATAGGAAGCACAGAATGGTCAATTGCTGATTATCAGACACTGGGAGGCAGCAATATTCATCTGTACTTGCTTGTTAGATTCAGTGTGTGTGTGCATGCCTTTTTCAAATACAGAAAAACGGACTGACAGTAATGGGAGAATGTACTTTGTTCATCATCCAACAAGGACAACACAATGGGAAGATCCCCGCACACAAGGGTGAGACTCGGACCTTTACCAAGGACTTACACATTACAGAATGGCATGACTAACTATAATGACTAACTATACCCTCATCCCTTATACACTATATACTAACACAAACTGTTTACTGTAGCCTATTGAATCTTGGTGATTCATTACCAAGAGAGAGGAAAATATGGTTTATATTTGATTTTCGAGTAGTTTTTTCAAGTGCTGTTCCTTTGTGTGGCTTAGATTATTGAATGAGAAGCCATTGCCAGAAGGCTGGGAGATGAGATTCACTGTGGATGGGATTCCGTATTTTGTTGACCATAACAGGAGAAGGACCACCTACATTGACCCTCGGACAGGCAAATCCTCACTGTGAGCTCTACTGATACATTTTTATTATGAAAGAAATATAGAAATGTCTAAATATTTTTCTGTTCGGTGCATGTGTCCATTCTAACAGGGTTAACATGATTTTTTTCCCCCTCTGATATACAGAGAGAACGGCCCTCAGATTACTTACGTGAGAGACTTCAAAGCCAAAGTGCACTACTTTCGCTTTTGGTGTCAGGTATGTTGTTAACTGTAAAGATGGTTGTCATTCAAGTTTATACAGATTATGATTCCTATGTTGTCAAATGGATGTTTTTTCATCACCATAGCAACTGTCAATGCCTCAGCACATCAAGATCCACGTCAATCGAAAGACACTGTTTGAAGATTCCTTTCAGCAGGTCAGTACAAAAGGATGCATATAATAGGTTTGTGTGTGTGGGTGTTTGTCTTAAAAAGTATTGTAGTTGGCTAGAATAAAATAAAACTTGTGTAGTCCTGTTTTCATATTCCTAATTAAGAAGCTCATTTCAAAGCTTTAGTAACTGTTTCAAAATTCAAACATTTATGTCATAGATCATGAGCTTCCATCCACAAGATCTTAGACGGAGACTATGGATTATCTTCCCAGGAGAGGAGGGGCTTGATTATGGAGGTGTTGCCAGGTATGTTAAATACTCAGCTATCACACAGGTTCACATTTCTTCAACATGGAGGTTTAGTAACTTATTTTTTTATTATGACATTTTTTTAATGATGGACCAAAAGTGGTCCAAGTAAGGGCAGCAGGATCACGGGCGCCCAAGGCACATTGAGGTGTGAGGGGAGTGAACACTAGTCCTTCTGGTCTGATTCCACAATTTGTGCTGGCTACGATAGAAAGGTGTCAGAACATTGAACCATGGACCAATGGAAGAAGGTGGTCTGATATGAAGAATAAGGTTTTTATTTACATCATGTAGCTGGCCTGGTTTGTGTGTGTGCTGCTTATCTAAGGTGTGCACCAGGATATATTATGGGAAGAAGACAAGTTAGGCAGTGAGCTGCTCTGGGCAAACATTGTTTTCTGTCATGTGCAAGATTGTTGCTTTGGCACACCACCTACATAAACATTGCTCCAGGTACACCCCTTGGTGGCATCAGTATATCGTAATAACAGTGGCCTCTTTAAGATCTGCTGCAAAACAGATGCAAGCTAGATTTCCAAGGTAGCAGTGAAAATTGTTGCAATTGCCTCCCCCACCCACACACACACACACACACACACACACACACACATTAAAACGATATTCAAATTTATGTGGCTTTAGCTGTCTTAATTGTGTCATTAATTTTCCTCTAAGTTACCGTTTTTATTTTCTTTTACTCCAGAGAAGCATTGTTACTGTATTTAATGTTGTAGCACAATGGCCTACTTAGAAGTGCTGCTCCAGTTGCGGTCTACAGTAACAACTGGGTCATCTGCAAAGATAAGCAGAAAGGAAATGAACAATCCTCAATGTGCTCAGAATAATAATATACGTCTGTATGCGTGTGTGTGTTACAGGGAGTGGTTTTTCCTATTGTCTCATGAGGTTTTGAACCCTATGTACTGTCTATTCGAGTATGCGGGCAAAGACAACTATTGTCTGCAGATCAACCCTGCTTCCTCCATCAACCCAGACCATCTCAAGTACTTCAAGTTCATTGGACGATTCATTGCTATGGTACCCATTTAGTTTCACTATTCAGCATAAGAGGCTGTTCAGATGCAATTAAACTTTTTTTTTTTTTTGTTTCGTCATATCAAGGTTTGTCTCCAAGTAGAGCCACTTGAAATGTGAACTGGCCAATTCTGTATATTTGAAATATGCTTAAATAGGCCAAACTAACATTTTCAGTTGTGCGTTTAACATCAAAAGTAAGACGCAACTTCCTGTTTAGCACAAAGATTCATGTGTTATACTAAAACATGTTTGAAGTGAAGCCGCATTTAAATACAATGAAGCAGAATTTAAATACAACGTAGTTGCACTTACTGTATCTTTAACTACAACACAGATCAGCCAAAAGCAAATATTGAATTGGCTAATGGCTGATTGGTCTGCTGATTGCTTATTCTTGTCATAAACCCCTATTTTATTTGATTTCTTTTTGCATGTCCCAATGTTTTCCTAGGCTCTGTTTCATGGGAAGTTCATAGACACCGGGTTCTCTTTGCCCTTCTATAAGCGTATCCTCAACAAGCCTCTTGCTCTGAAAGACCTGGAGTCCATCGATCCAGAATTTTATAACTCTCTCATCTGGATCAAGTGAGTGAAAACTATGTCAGTGTCTGATGATAACAGCTGATGAGTTATCTGTTATCTGTGATAATCATGAGATGATTGCTGAAGATGACCAATAACAGTAAAATGGAAAAAAAATGAAATTACAATTAACAGTGTGCTGTAGTGTGCGGTTTTTATATAGTTAAATAATTTGAGTTGCATATAGAAACGCCTTTTAAGTGTTATGAATTACTTATGAGTTAAGTGTTTGAGAAGGTTCATCTCAGAAAGCTAGAATAGTTTTCTGATGATGGCATTACTTACTCTGAACTAAATTTAAATTGTTGGTTAGAAGTGTAACGGTCATCAATGTTGTTATTCTAGAAATTCAGAACAAGAAAAACACTAGTTTGCTCCTGCTGATAGTGATGTTTACTCCTGAGTGAATAAAAGAGTGGGCTGTATGATGATGGGGAGGCTAATGTTGTTTACAATGACGTTTCCTCACAGGGAGAATAACTTGGAGGAATGTGGGCTGGAGATGTATTTTTCAGTGGATAAGGAGATTCTGGGTGAGATCACCACTCATGAGTTGAAACCAGACGGAGGAAACATTCTTGTAACAGAGGAAAACAAAGAGGAATACATCAGGTAATGGCTCACACTTAGGATGGGAAATACCATACAACTGTTACAAGAAGATACACACAATTGTAAACTAGCTGAAGGCGTATCTCGTATACCTTAAGGTAATGGGGTCTGTGTGTGTGTGTGTCTGTGTGTGTGTGTGTGTGTGTGTGTCTGTCTCTTCAGGCTGGTAGCAGAGTGGAGATTATCTAGGGGAGTTGAGGAGCAGACTCAAGCTTTCTTTGAAGGCTTTAATGAAGTCCTTCCCCAGCAATACTTGCAGTACTTTGATGCCAAAGAGCTTGAGGTACAAACCATTACACCGTTGCACAGTGCTTATTTATGAACTTCTGACTCAGCACGTTATTGAAAGATTTATTTTAAAACCATTCATTGTCACTGTCTATACTAGCAGTGATGCCGGATATGCAGAGTCAACATTTTTCCAGCATTTTTAGAACATGGTTGGTGGACTCTGTGTGTATGTTCTGTAGGTGATGCTGTGTGGAATGCAGGAGATAGATCTTGCAGACTGGCAGAGGAACACCATTTACAGACATTATGCTCGCAGCAGCAAGCAGATTATGTGGTTTTGGCAGGTGAGTCTTAGTCTATTTTCCCTAAACATCTCTGAGTAAGATTCCTAATCTTATCCACCCTTTTATAGGAGTGTTTTAATCAGCGTATGGATATTCATCAGGAGCTAGGCAAGCAAAACCTATCCTCAGCTCAGCCTCGTTGCTGCTAAAATATCACTTTATTCCTGCACTATTTAAAACGCGTTTTTTTTCTTTACTGTTGTCCGTAAATGTAACATGTGGCATCACTGTTCATAAGCCGCTTCAGTGGATTGTATGATGTATAAGTTGAAGCATTTTGTCTTTTTAGTCTTGAACTGAATTAGTTGGTGGCATAAGGTGTTTACTGTTTGTTTATTTCTTCTGCCTCTTAGTCATTTTTTTCATTTTTTTCTCTTGTCCTATTCTGTCACTCTCTCCATGTAGTTTGTGAAAGAGATGGACAATGAAAAGAGGATGCGTCTCTTGCAGTTTGTTACCGGCACCTGCAGACTTCCTGTTGGGGGGTTTGCTGATCTCATGGGTAAGTGTGGTTTAGTTTGTCATTCAACACCTCCCAGCTACTTACTGAAATTGCATAGTAATGCCACAAATGTATAAAACACTTAGATTCTCTTTCCAAGAGCCAGAAAGCATGGGAAACTGACTATTTTTTTTCCTTCAACAGGGAGCAATGGGCCACAAAAGTTCTGCATTGAAAAAGTAGGCAAAGAGAACTGGCTTCCCAGGAGCCATACATGGTGAGTTTACAACAAAGTAGGGCTACGATTACCTCTTGCAGGATTACCTACACTTTTGAAGCTTTTTGAACTGAGGCTAATCTCTAATCATCTTCATTTGCGTTGCTGTGGCTATGCCTCTTTTTACAAAAGTATCTCATTTTAATCACAAGGCAGGATAATCTAACACTACAGTATACAACGACATAGTTGATATAGTAATTTTAAAACCTCTCCCCCTCAAATAATGCTTTTAATTATCCCACATTTTAGCGTCCCGGTATTTTCACACTTTACATACTAAAATTAACTATGAGTTAATAACGCGTGCAATGTGCTGACCTTTTAGTAATTTTTTTTTCCCTCCTTTTCCCAGTTTTAACCGTTTAGATCTTCCCCCCTATAAGAGCTACGAGCAGCTCAAAGAAAAGTTGACGTTGGCCATTGAGGAGACCGAGGGCTTCGGCCAGGAGTGATACACGCACTTGCATGTGCTTGGCACAGGACATCTATGTGTCTCCATGGCAGATTACCTGCCAGTCTCCCCTGAGAGAATGCTGCTAGTTTTCAAAGAAGAATGAGCGAGAGAAAGCAGGACAAAAAAAAGCTAATGATTGGGAAGCAGGAGAAAAAAGATCATGAGCGCACTGTTCCCACATTCTGTTGCGTAGGCTCACTTTTCCCTCTCTTCAAAGTTTCACTCGTTCTTGCAGTAATGCTGCCTTAGTTAGTAATTAATCTATGCACCAGAACGCCCAGGCTTGATGAACTGAATCCTGCTTCAGACATGCACCCACGGTCCAGACTATGCACCCTACACCCTGGTGGGCTGGATTTACTTTTAGGATTTTCCAAGACTGTTTGACCTTGATTTTAATCGTTACCATGCCTCCATTACAGTTGGACACTTTGTTGTTCTAGCAGAACTTGAAGTAGTTTCCCCTCTGTGAGATGTGCAGTGTCTGTGTCTGATAGAGCTCTTCTGTATGCATGAATATACACAATAGTTTTCTGGGCTCACCATTAGCAAGGTTGCACCATCCTCAGAGTCACAGGATGACTGAATGTGATTGCTTTTCAGGATTTTTTCACACCAGTGAAGCACTGTTGGAGAGAAGGTTAGCATTTGAAATGTGAGAAAGCAGCCCGATAGATAAAGCTGGCACATATTCAGATTTGTGTAAAAGAGTTTGATTGTCTTTTTAGACAGTTTAGAGAGTAACCACATCTAATCCTGACTACCAAGACTAAAGTTCAGTGTTTTTAATTCAAGTCAGTCGTTTGCTTCTAGTGAACCAAATAGTCCAAAGATGTGAAGGGAAGTGGGGTGTACTGGTGCAAGTAGGGGCTCCATTACATCATAAATGGTGTGCATATCCCACAAATGTCCTTTGGTGAGAGTTTTCCCAAAATGAATAGAGCCAGATATATAACGACTGAAGCCTTTAATACTGGACTATGAAAACAGCGGGCTCCATAATTATTGACACCCTTGGTAAAGAATAAAAAAAGTTTTTGTGCTTAATTATCTCAATCTTACATGGAAGGTAGGAGAGAAATTCCCCCTTTAAATGAAGTAAGTCAAAGAAAACAAGAATCCTTAACAAAAAATTAAACACATTTGTATCCTCATACAGGCAAGTGAACTATAGCTCTGGTTGTTTTAAATTATCCCAACAGTGGATAGACATTTTTAGGCATGTAGCCATCGCTTTATAGCCATTACCTAATTTAGAAAGATCAATGTTTTAATTTCGATGCATTCTTTAATCTTTCCCATGTGGATGAAAGATTAATTTATTGTGCTCTGTGTCGCCTCATATTTGTTGACACACAAATGCATCGATGACTGCTTAAAAGTTCCTGAACACTCAGGTGAAAAATAAAAATATAAATGGGAACATTTTTAGTTGTTTTCAGGTAACCTCAATATGTAGGGGTGCCAGTAATTGTCAGATGGTTTAGTTTAAGAAAATACCCCCTTTTTTTTAGTATAGTTCATTTAGAGGGAACATTTCTCTCTTATTTTCAGTGACAAATGCTTTTTGTAGGCTTTTTTAACCATCTTTAAAAAGGATACCAGGAATGATGGAG
This sequence comes from Brachyalestes nurse, assembly GCA_037974405.1. NCBI lineage: Eukaryota > Metazoa > Chordata > Actinopteri > Characiformes > Alestidae > Brachyalestes > Brachyalestes nurse. The sequence goes on from JBBPCY010000109.1 coordinate 23,533,318, forward strand.
GTGACTGGAGGTATCTAAGCATCTCTGTAGCATCTAGGAGTCTTGATGCTCTCAATATAATGAGAATAGGTGTAATATATACTAATTCTGTCTTAGAGACGGAACAATTGGCCATATAATGCACCTTATGATGCACTATAATGAATTTGGGAAGCGTACTTTCCTGTGACGGGCAGGGATTTTGTTCTGATTATCATGCTGTTGAAATTTTCAGAAGTGAGCCAATTTTGCTTTCGAGTCTGAGCGTGCACTTGTCACTTTCCAGTAGAGTCTAGTTATTGTCTCTGAGCAGTTTCAGAAAACTCAAACTGTGATGAAAAGCTCCCTTTAAAGCTCATTCTATGCTTTAATTTAAGAAAAACAGTGGTTAAGTACATTCACCGGTAATGATGTGGGGGTAGGGGGTTAACTTGACTTTAATGTGATGGATCATCCATTGCAAGTCTACTCCTGCTGAAAGGTGCTTTCTTTTCTTTTCTATTTTATTATTTTTTAAAGAGAATGATTTAGTGGTGTTGAGGCACCTGATAATACTGAGCTTCTTTGATGATTTAGAAATGAGCCCTGTTTTGGGAAATGCAATGTTTGTTGTATGTGCAAACCATTATGTTAATACAGAATTATAAATTGCTATGAAGGTAAAAAAAAAAAAAAAATCTAACCCCATAGTTTGAAAGGCCATAGTGAATTGTGTCTTCAGTGGTTTCATTGGAGGGGTTCTGTCCATGTCTGTTTAAAACAAAAAAAACAAAACAAACTGAAACAATCCAACAGAGTTTCTAAATAGTAAAGGCAGCATTGCATTCATTTTTATCTATTTTTGGAATCATGTGTTTTACAGCTTGCCTCTCTAAAGCGTGAGCAGAAACTGTAAAAGCTCATTTTTGCCATTTCTTTAAATTTATTTATTTTACATTCATTGGAAAATGACACTTTCTTATGAAGCTATAAAATATTTCAAAATGATGGACATTCTTGTAACATTGTCAAAAAAGTATGTACGATTCCATTGAACAGTATGACAATGTAACCTGATCAAATGGTCACAAATATTGGATAAGAGTACAGCTGAATTTTGTTTCATGATCTGTAAAAAAAAATACTGTTCATAATGCAAAAGCACTCATGTAAACTGTCAGTTCAAACGGCTTTTGTAAGTGACTGTTTTTCAAGGTTCAAGGGTTGCTGTTAAAGAAAGGTGTGAAATTAAGGAAAGACTTGAAATGCACAAGTAACTTTACAGTTTGCTGTTTACTTTCTGAATAGACCCAGATTTGAGTCCCTGTACCCATAAGCCCAAAAATGCATATCAATACTGTGTGACACGATATTGACTGATCATGCTGTAATTCAGTGACACCACAGGCTTCCAATGCTGCCTCCCTATGCTTGTAGCCTTACCCACCACAGCATGCTTTACTCCAGACACTTTTTTCATCAATCTAATGTAATAATTAGTAATGGACAGCTATCTAATGCTCAGTGCCCCGGTGACGCCCCTCCCAGTCAATGTAACCATGTCTTAAAACCATTTGTAATGACAAACATGTAAGCAGAGATTACCGTTTCACCTCTTTATTTTCTTATCTTAACAAAGGCATTGTAAATCATGTAACACTTAGCTTATATCTTTGAATAAGTGGGGTTTCATGTTTTGAATGAATTTTATTTTTATGTGGATGTGTACAGTTAGATCCTTTATCAGGTTATTCTGAACTGAAGAAATAAATAAATATATACTGCGTCATTTCTCTTGTATTTCTCTCTGTTCATGAGTTACATTTTGCAGCTTGTGTTGTAACTGGCAAGGACAAAGGTAACATCATAATCTTCAAATAGAAAATAGTAATGGCAATGTAAGGGTGCCAAGTAAGAAAAGACGCGGGGGGAAATCCCATTGTAGTGCATTGCAGAGTTTTAGTCTCTATCTCCATCAACACTGGCCCTCCAGGACCGGAGTTTGACACCCCTGCTGTAAGACGCTTAGACACACACTTATACAGGATAAATATGCGGAAGATCAAACTGGTTGGGATTTTAAGCGTTTTTTTGGAAAGGTAATGTTACATTACACTGTAAGTCTTCTGCATGTCATAGTCTAGGTGTAAAAGAAATGTGTGTTTGAGAGAAGGACCGGGCCTCACGCTGCTATTTTCATGCCGTAGCACTCCCTGCTGGCCAAATCAAACTTTGCACATTGTCCCCACAGAGCCCTGAAAAAAATAAATAGAAACACTAAAATGTGGGAACAAATCCATTGGACAAACCTAAAACCATCAAAACTTTTCTCAAACTGCAGTCGATGTTGCTCCTCTCGTGCTACTCATGTTTATATGTTTTGGGGCTGCCATTCACTCCTGAATTTTTGGATTTTGATTTTCAAAGTTATTTCAGAATGTATGGGACAAGAAATTGATCGCTGCCATCTTTGGCACTTCTGCAGACCATCTTAAATTGTAAAAGACTCCAGCAGATTGTATTTTTGCTAGACGCTTAATTTTACTCAAGTGGAAAGATCCCCATCCTCCTACTTTTACGCACTGGATTAAAGATGTGCTGTTTTTCCTCAAATTAGAGAAAATAAAACACTCATTAGCTGCATTAGCACATTTTTTTGACCTATGGAATTTATTAATCATGGGAAAGATAAAATCCAGCTATCTGATGAGTGAAATGCCCTATATAAGCCTGTTGTATCTTCGTTTCACCTTAAGTGTAATGGCTGCTATAACATCCCTGTGTACTCAATGCCTAGTGCTGTTTTGTCCTGTCTTGTTTTGTCTTTGTTTTGGGGTTGTTTGTAATCTTCCTATGTCTTGGTGTCTGGTGTGTATTGTATTGTATATATATTGTGAGATATGTCATTGACCACTCCAATAATGTGCTGTATTATTTTGTGAAAATCTCAATAAAAGTATAAATAAAAAAATAATGTGGGAACGAGATGAGCAAAAGGTGGCCACAGCTTATGCTGTCTGAACATGCTAGTCAGAAGATCCTGCTTTGTTATCAAAGTGAAATAAAAAATGGCAAGGTTCATTCTCACCTGCTTCTTGGAGAAATCCTGTGGATAGAATGATAAATAGCTTTGTTCCAGAGTATTACTCCAGAAGATTAGTACTACTTTTACTCCATTATATTTTCACAAGAAAGAAAGTAACTTTAGGCCTTTAAAGCACTCATTTCAAATCTGAAAAGCTGTGAGTTTTGTGGGTATATAACAAGTTCCTGTGTATGTAAATCTGTCCACAGCTTTGTTAATGCTTCTTTGTGCAAGGACCAGTATTTCCCTTTAGTCACCGCAGCTCACATAATCACTAGTCACTCACTATTCCAAGCCACCTCTGGCTTGGAATATCATCCCACAAACTGAATCAGGAGCCTCATGAAATGGGTTTCCATGACCAAGCAGCTGCACACAATCCTGAGATTACTGTGCACAGTACCAGGCATTGTGAAGCACATTTACTCTGGACTACATACCAAATGGGAAATTTCAAATTTACATGCCTGTGCTTTGATACCTTCCTGATTTCATTTGTTTATTTATTTCTATGGGTTATTTCTTTCTCAAGTTCATTATGTATTGTATTCTCTTTTGTAACCTATTGCTCTGTTTCAATGTATGTGAAAAGAAAATTCTTACATTTTGATGAATCACGCTTCACTTTCTGGCTGTCTGACGGATGTTCCTGGGTCTTTCAGATGCCAGGAGATCTCTACCTTCTGGAATGCATCGTGGCAACAGTAAGGTTTGGTGGGGGAGAGATAATGGCCTGGGGTAGTTTATAATGAAGGGTAAATGTTAATGCTACAGCATGCAAAGATGTATGCAATTATATGCTTCCAGTTTTGTGTCAACAGTTTCGAGAAGTAATTTTCCTGTTCTAGCATGAATGAATGGGTGTAACTTTCTGTAGACACATTAAAAAATCTTGCGAAAGTGGTAGTTTAAAATTAGTTTAAAATTAATGCCAGAGCTTTATAAATACACTGTAGGCAATCAGATATGGCACAATGCACTTTAATATGTACATATGTTAATCTGTCAGATTGTTGCTTCACTTATAACTTAAAATACTCTAACTTAGCTTCTATAATTTTACTCTTATTTAGATTTTCCTAATTTAAAATTTGTACATATTTTATAATACAGTATTGCACAGTCATAAAAAAGGAGCGACTCAGAATACATTTCGCTGCGTGTTGTACTTGTATGCATATGACAAGTAAAGAATCTGTGTACCCATGTGCACTGAAAGGCATGGTTTGACAAGCTTGGCGTTGGAGGAACTCCATTTTCCTACAAAGAGCTCTGGCCTCAACCCGACTGGACGCCTTTGGGATAGACTAGAACATTGACTGCGAGCCAGGCCTTCTCATCCAACATCAGTGCGTGCCTCACAAATGCTCTATTGACTGAATGGGCACTCTAAAATCATGTGGAAAGCATTCCAAGAAGAGCGGAAGCTGTTAAGCTGCGAAGGGGGGACCGACTTCATACTGATGTCCATGGTTTTGGAATAGCATGTTTAAAAACCCCTAATAAGTGTAATGGTCAGGAATCCACATACTTTTGGACATATAGTATACCTTGAAGCAGCAATTATAAAAGTAGGCAACATAATGATTGCTCCCTAGTGGCGCAACTGTTTGGCCGTATAATCAAGAGATATCATATTTGATGCCCTAAATTGGAGAAAAAAGTATTTCCGTTTTAAAATAAGGGGGAAATCTGTAAAGTCTCCATTTATCATACATGAACACATCCCACCGTGAACAGCATGAAATCCTTCTCTGCATTTAGCCCAGCGGCCAGCCAGCGGCCAGCCAGGAACACAGCGCCCGGGAAGCAGTGTGTAGTAGTTGTAGTAGTAATAATAATAATAATAATAATAATAATAATAATAATATAGTAGCAGTAGTAGTATTATCAGTAGTGGTAGTAGTGGTGATGGCATTATTGTTATTATGATTATGATGATTATTATTATTGTTAGTAGTAGTAGTAGTAGTAGTAGTGGTATCGGTATTATTATATTAATACAGTATTGTTATATTTATTCATTTAGTGTTGTTGTTATATTTGGTAATTCAGTGTTATTATATTTGGTAATTCAGCATTATAATTATTATTATATGTATCTCCTGGTTGTATAGTGTGTGTGGCTGTTGTTTCCGGCGGACCCGCTGCGGGGCGGACTCTGTTCCTGTGGGCTGGTTTTAAGAAGAGGCCGGGCGGAGCGGAGGTCTTCGCGGTTTAATTTTTACAGTTGTTTAGAGGAATCCGGTTTAAATCGGAGCCATCCGAACAGCAACCATGGTAAGACTTGTTTAACTATGTATTTTTCCTCTTTCTGTGTATATAAGTTCAACATTGGAGGGAGTTATGTTTATAAAAAAGGTAAAAGGCTTTATGGCTGCATCTCTTTCTACGTTGAGGGTTCGTCCATGTAATGGCGAGCTGCTGCAGCTCGGGGAAGGCGTTTAAATGTTCTAGTTATATTTGTGAAGCTCTAAAAGCAGATACCGATCTACAAATGTACATTTAATCGGTATTTGTGTTCTATGTGGCGTGAAAGACTGGTGTCGGTTCGTTTCAGACAATGAATGACAACCAGGAACCGTGGCGATGCTAATGTTGCTACTCACAGCCCCTGGTGGCTTCACTTTAATTTAGTTTTCTCTCCTTTTTTTGATTTAAAAAGTTTAATTTTACCTGGTTACTACCATCATTACATTTCTGCAGTGTTGTATCAGCCACTTAGCCAAATACGAGCAGTTGAAGACAGTGTTTACATCTATGGACACTCTATGGACAAAAGCATTGGGACGCCTCTTAATTATTGAACTCAAGTGGTCCGTTACTTCCAGCGAAGGGCAATCTTAATGCTAAGAGAAGCTAATAAGAAGACAAAGACATTTGACAACGCCATGCTTCCAATTCTGAAGTCACAGTTTGGAGAAGAACCTTGTGACATGACTGTGTCCCAGTGCATAAAGCAAGCTCCATAAAGGCATGGTTGGATGAGTTCCGTGTGGAAGAACTTTACTGGCCACACAGAGCGCTGACTTCAACCCCCCAACACCTTTGGGATGAATTGTAACACAGAGCCAGGCCTTCTCGTCCAACATCAGTGCCTGATCTCAAATGCTCTAAAGAATGAATGGGCACAAATTCCTATCGAAATCCCAAATTCTTGTGGAGAGCCTTCCAAGAAGAGTAATAACTGTTAAAGGGGGAATGAGCTCCATATTAAAGTCAATGAATTTGAATTGTATGTCATTAACATATGCTATGTTTTTTTTTTTCCAGACGGTCGGAAAGAGCAGTAAGATGCTTCAGCACATCGACTATCGGATGCGCTGTATTTTGCAAGATGGTCGGATATTCATTGGGACGTTCAAGGCGTTCGACAAACACATGAACCTCATTTTGTGTGACTGTGATGAGTTCAGGAAGATCAAGTAAGGCACTGCCCAGTAATAAAGGGAGATTCTGATGTTTTGGGACACTATTTAGATTGCAATTGGCTTAAAATATGCGAAAGTGAAGTTTGGCTGTTAACCCTAGGGCCTAGGACATGTGTTCCACAATTCTTAAGTGAGACTCCCCTGAATTGTACTGTTCGGAAACACACAAAAAAAAGCATATTTTATTCTGTCATTTGCTTAATCACTAGTGTAATTTGACTGCTCTCCTAATTTCTCAGGCCCAAAAATTCCAAGCAGCCAGAGAGAGAAGAGAAGAGGGTGTTGGGGCTGGTGTTGCTCAGAGGAGAAAATCTGGTCTCTATGACAGTAGAAGGACCTCCACCCAAAGATGTAAGTCACAGAACATGTAGACAGTTCTGGATTCTGTTGTTTGGTTTTCCTGACTGATTTTTGTCTCCTGTTACAGACAGGAATTGCCCGCGTGCCCCTGGCCGGAGTTGCTGGTGGCCCTGGTGTGGGCAGAGCGGCAGGCAGAGGTGTACCTGCTGGAGCTCCCATGGCTCAGGCTCCTGCTGGTCTTGCAGGACCAGTTAGAGGAGTTGGAGGCCCATCACAACAGGTTAGAAGCCATCCTTAGCTTCATGGTATTCAACTGTTGAGCTGTTTTGTGCTTGCATCAGCACCTTTGCTTGCTAATTAATCAACATAAAAACGTACTGATGTAGCAGTTGCTCATATTCTTCTCTGGGAATCTTCCATCCATCTTTATGGATTTTAAACAATTCTGGGTTGTGCTAAAATCTAATCCACCTATTCTGAAATTGTATTGGTCAGAAACTCTCAGCCCTCCTAATTGATTTGTGTTAAGAAGGAATGTATGCATTGACTTTCTTGAATGGGTTGAACAAATGCTTGCAGTGGTGTTTTCCAACTCTGGTCTTGGACATTATGCTCTACCTTTTTGGGTGTATTCCCTGCTCCCAACACACCTGATCTAGCTAACCAGATTGATAATTGAATTAGAGGTTGTGTTAAAGTATGGAAAGCACAAAAATGTGCCAGGCAAGAGGACTCCAGGTCTTAAGTTGGAAAGTGCTTGCCTATAGATATTGTAGGCCTTCATTAGGCCTGTTGTACGGATGAAATCGGAGGTACATCTTCAAACAAACTGGAAAAACTAGTGTAGTTTCCATCTAAATCCTTGCTCTGTGATACATATGCTGTTCGTTTCCCCCCCAGGTAATGACTCCTCAGGGCAGAGGCACAGTAGCTGCTGCAGCAGCTGGAGCCAGCATCGCCGGGGCCCCTACGCAGTATCCTCCAGGCAGAGGTGGACCTCCCCCACCCATGGGCCGAGGAGCACCACCTCCAGGTAATCCAAGTCTTTCTACCTGCAAAACAATGTACTGCTCTCAGATCAGTTTAAAGGGGAACATTGCACCTATGCCACCCCCTGTTCAGTTTGCAGAGTGCAGTGGCTGTGCAGATTCTGTGGCCATGATGAAGACTTTTGCAAACTGAGACTGATGACGAGGCATTTTTGAAGCAGGATTACTCTGAGCTCAGAATCACAACTTTGCTTGTGGGCTCTGTGTGATTCAATGGTTGTATTGGAGTAACGTCTCTCATCTCACATTCTCCTTAGGTATGATGGGCCCTCCCCCTGGCATGCGGCCACCCATGGGCCCTCCGATGGGTATGCCTCCAGGCCGTGGTGCCCCAATGGGTATGCCGCCTCCAGGCATGAGACCGCCGCCTCCAGGAATGAGAGGTAAGATTAGACTTTTTTTTTTGTCTTTATTAATTTTATTTTCAAACTTGTTTGGTGTTGACTTTACATAACACTCTTTTTATCTCCACCAGGACCACCTCCACCAGGCATGCGTCCTCCCAGACCTTGATTTTCAACGGACATAAATGTTTTCTTTTCGTAATGTTGGAAACATTGGCCATGGGCTGTTGTATAGTTTCGGTTGATTGTTCTTTTTTTAATTTGTTTTTTAAATAAAGTGTCTATTAAATGAACTCGTTTTATAAAAGGCTTCTTGTGTGTTTATGCATACACTGATTCTCTCTTGTGCACTGGAGGGAAATTAGAGGACCAGTGTTTTTGATCAGTGTGCCTTCACATGTTTTAAGGTGTAAAGTGTTCATGAGGGAAATGACGAGGACTTTTGTGCTTTGATTACCTAGTAACAGGAGTCACTGTCCCAAGGGGCAAAATGTTCAAGCAGGTAATGGAAAGCACACAACAGATCTTGAGGGCTTTCTTGGGCCATTTTCTTACCACTTGGTTTGCTGTGTTGGTTTAAGAAAGGTCGAGTGTGATGTACCCTTCTATTAAGTATATCGTGCTGTAATGTGAATGCAGTGTTTGCGGTTTTTGTGCAATGGTTTGTAATTGATCAGATTATGACACATTGCTTGAGGTCGTTTTGAAACGTTGAATAAACAGATTACTAAAGTAGAAACCATAGGCTGTTCAGATCAAATTAGATCAAGAACATGCACTATAACTTCCAAAACTTTAGATGTATAATTTGCATTAACATTTGCAGTCCTATTTAAGATTATTCAGGTCAGGTGTACATTTCTGAACAGCTTAAAATGAGTTTAGATTGGTAATGAATGCTGTTTTTACAAAGTGACTTGTTAAACATGCAAGTAGTGTGGTTATGAGGCTGAGGAACTAGCGTTCAGGGGTAATAAAATACGCTATATGGAAATAAGGCCCCTTACTTTCAGTGAAGTGTGATTGTGCTTCAGCATTCCAAGACATTTTAGACAACGCCATGCTTTGTGGGGACAGATTGGAGAAAGCCCTTTTCCATTCCAGCATGACCGTACCCCAGTGCACAAAGCATGATCCATTAAGACATGGCTGCATTAGTTTGGTGTGGAAGAATAGTCCTGACCTCAGCCCCATCCAACACATTTGGGATGAACTGGAATGGAGATTGCGAGCCAGGCCTTGTCCATCGTCAGTGCCTGACCACATAAATGCTCTACAGAATGAATGGGCACAAATTCCCACAGAAACTCCAAAATCCTGTTGAAAACCCAAGAAGAGTGGAAGCTATAGATGCAAAGGGGGGCCAACTCCACATTGAAGTCTGGGTTTGAATGCAACGTCTTTAAAGTCCCTGTTGGTGTAATGACCATGTGTCCCAATACATTTGTCCACATTGTGTATCATAGTCCTCGTCCGGCCGGGCGGGGCGCTGTGTTCGGCTGTCTGTGCAGCTGCAGGAGGAAAAAGCACGTGACGTAGTTCCTGGCTGTTTTCAACACGTGTGTGAGTGGAGCCTGGAAGGAATGTGTGAGTTCTTACTGCTGGATTCTTAAAGATCTGAAGTTCTAGAGTAACGTAAATCTCATACCGCGCTGCCCTGTGGAGAGTCCTCTGCTGGCCCTGCTTTGGTCGTCAGCTCCAGGGCTCCTGGCTGATCTGTAGGAGAGGCTGTTTGGGTCTGGAGTCTTCATAAACACAAGATGCTGTCAGATTTTGATCTGATCGGAACCCTTCAGGACGATGGAGATGTTCCTGTGGAGAGTGAGTCAGACTCCGAAGGTGAAGAGGTGAGTTCATGGCTTGTTTATCTCGCTTCATCACTTCTGCTTCTTCTGCCTTGCCAAGCTACACTATATGGACAAAAGTATTGGGACACATCTCTTAATCACTGAATTCATGTGGCCCCTTTACTTCAAGTGAAGACATTCTGGACAACGCCATGCTTCCAAATTTAGTAGAAACAGATTGGGGAAAGCCCTTTTCTATTCCAGCATGATTGTGCCCGGGTGCACAAAGCAAGCTCCATAAAGACATGGTTATATGAGTTCAGGGTGGAAGAACTTGTGGAAAGCCTTCCAAGAAGAGTGGTAGCTGCAAGGTGGACCAGCTCCATATTAAAGTCTATGTATTTGAATGCAATGTCATTAAAGGCCCTGTTGATGTAATGGTCAGGCGTCCCAATACTTTTGTCCATATAGTGTATAAGCAGGTCTTTTGTCTTATGGCCCCCAAAACTAAAGGGGCCCTATAGTGTTTTTTTTTCTTTCCAATCATGATATTGTCATTGAGAGATGTTTGCATTTCCGCTGAATTATGAGGAGAAATAATGATATTGAAAGTGATCTCATTTATTTATAGAGACAGCTGCCAGATACCCTTTTCATTGTATGTTGCTCATAATAATTGTATTTTTGTCATAACATTTAACAGGAGCAGCCCATAGTCCTGAATAAGAAGAGGAAGGCATTGAAAGGACAAGGCAACGGAGACTTCAACTTTGACTTTGAGTTTGGAGAGAATGATGAGCTGTATAGTGAGGACTGGGCAATGGCATCTGTTATGGCCCAACTCAAAAAGAGAGTGAGTACAGAATAGAGCTGGGTGATGGACAACATGTCCAAACATCCCTTCTAACTAGTGGATTCAGAACTAATCTCTGACTCAGGTGTTCAGTTCAGATGCCCAGACACAGCTGTGATCTCCATAGTAAAGCACTGGCAATAGAAAGGGATGCTCTGGAGCAGCTGCACATGAAACTGAGATCATCATGCCCCATGCCAAGTACTGGCCAGAGGACTATAAACACCCCCCCCCCCCCCCAGCATTGGGCTGTGAAGTGGTGGAGCTAAAGTGATGGAGTTTCATCCAGTACCTTTAGGATGAGTTGGAATGGCATTTGTGATCAGAACTAATTAGCGTTAATCATCAGTACCTGACCTCACTAATGCTCCTGTGGGTGAATGCACTCAATTCCTGAAAGCAATGTTCCAGCATCTAGTGTAAAGCCTTTTGAGAAGATCAGAAGCCGTTAAAAATGGGGACATTGCTTAGTACCCTTAATTTCAGAAGAAATCAGGAGTACTAAATTTTTTTAATGTGTGAACACAGCCCGACACACAAAGTGAACATTGTTCTTTGCATTTAAATCATTAACATGAGTGAGGCAATGGGCTGGCGAGGCAGTGTGGAGTGTGTAGGGGCAGTACTTTGGTAGTACGTTGGTACCACTGGCAGTCCTGAGATTCAAACCCACAACCTTCAGATTGTAACTCCCTAATCACCAGACCACCAGCTGCCCAGTTTGGGCTTATAGTCCAAAATTAATGTGTGATGTCCAGCACTGTTTGGTGATTTCCCTGTGCGAGTGTTGAATCAGGTGTGTTCAATCCAGCTATTCTGAACTGTGAGATTTTGTGTTGCGTTGAATGAAATCATATTGAGGTCATAAACTCCCAGCCCTTCTAATTAATTTTTGTTAAGAAGAACATATGCATTGGATCTCTTTCATGGGTTGAACAAAGGTTTGTAGTTTTTCTGACTCTGGTATTAGAGCCCTTACATTTTGCACATTTAGGTGTTTGATAAACAGGTTGCTGCCTCTGGCATTTGTACCACTGGCAGTCCCCAACCTTCAGATTGCAGGGACTACTACCTATACACCAGGCCCCATTTGGACTTCTCCAGCTGCCCCATTTGGACTTATATTCCAAAAAATAATGTGTGATTGTGTTTAATGTGTGACTGAAGTTCCCTGCTCTACATGGTGTCCCCGTCACAGAGGTCATGGTATCTAAGGACTATACTTGAAGTCACTTGCCCTTCTTCCTTCTGTTTTCTAGAAAGCACCCACCACACTGGATGAGAAAATAGAGAAAGTGCGTAAAAAGCGCAAAACTGAGGTAAGACCTAGACGCCAGATCTCATTTTCAAAGCCAATTGAAATGCACCATGACGTACACTGACTGTCATGATGGTGTTCAGGAGAAGGCTCAGAAACAAAGCAAGAAAAGTGATGGCCCAGTTGCCAAAGAAGAGGGAGATGATGATGATGAGGATGATGAGGATGATGCTGAGGATGCAGAAGATGGTGACAATGAAAAAGAGGCTGATGGAGATGATAATGATGATGACGACGAGGATGATGAAGAGGATGAATTTTCTTCAGGGGATGAGGAAATCCTTAAAAAAGCAGGTAAAAGCAATAGGCTTGTATTTTATAACCGATTTAACAAATATAAACATGGATGTGTATTCCAATGCATTTGATCGTTGATCTATATTTTTTTACACAATCATACAATTGTTTCCACTTTTTTGTAGATACGCTAAGGGAGAAAGGCAGGAAGGGCAAGAAGAAAGTTGTAGAAGAGGTAAATCTTGAGCTACACATTAAGCTGAATGGACTATGTGTATGTGGCACACACAATATAGTTCAGCCACACGTTCCTCATTTTCACATCTCTGTCATTTTTGCAGCCCGAAGCCTTCTTTGAAGATGCTTCGCAGTACGATGAGAACCTCACGTTCCAGGACATGAATCTGTCCAGACCTCTCCTCAAGGTCAAATACCATGCTTTATTACTCATGCACAGTTCCCAAAAAGCCTGCACAGTTCCTTGAATTCAGTGCTCTAAATTTTTAAATTCCACAGTATTAAACAATACATTTTAGGATGAATTATTTGGTAATAAATGCACTTGTAATTATTTTACCTTGTTTTAGCTTGTGTACAGCTATATTAGAAGTTTTAAAAAATCCTAAAATGTCTGGAAATGTCTTGTATAATGTTTAAGGACTGGGCTGGAAAGGCCATTGGGTAAATTATGCTAATTCAGAACTGACAAAAAATAACAAGATCGCACTGGTCTTGTGGTCTAAAACTGACCACTATTGAACTAGAAGGCAATGGAAAATACACACAGGTCTCACTGTTTTCCTGTTCTTTCTACAGGCCATCACTACCATGGGCTTTAAGCAGCCCACACCAATCCAGAAGGCCTGTGTGCCCGTGGGCTTGCTGGGGAAAGATATTTGTGCTTGTGCTGCTACTGGAACCGGTAAGTGACAAATAGACTGCAGACTGTCGAACATCAGCTCCCATACTGGTCCTGGAGCCCCCGTGCTCTAAAACGGCATAATAAAATCAGGAAAGGCTTATTATTGAGCTGACTAGTTGAAGCAGGGAGAACATTAGAATGTGCTGTTTGGGGAGACCACTGTTGGGAACCTGTGGTGCAGGACCATTTTCTCAAAGAAATCACTAAATGTAACTGGTGAACAAAGCATGTTCTTGCCTCATGCAGTACCAGTGATGTGACCACGGGTCTCACTCTGTGTTTTTGTTCAGGCTTTTCTGTTTTGTAGCATTACTTCAAAACTTGAACTTACCAGTTCACCTACACAGTTTCATGCAAAAATCATGTGGCTTTTGTAAATCATGAAACCAGTTATTCTCAGCAGGTGTGGTCCATGCCAGCTCAGCAAAAACAACCCCTATATATCAGGGGTTCTCAGCTCCATTCTTGATGTCCAGTTTTGGTGATTTCTCTGCCCAAACACACTTAGTTCAACTCAGCTGTCAGTTGCCAGTTGCCAGTGAGCGTGTTTTGAGTGGGGAAACGACCAAACTGTGCTGGGTACCAACCCTCCTGGCGCTGGACACCCCTGGTGTATATCTTACATCAGTTTTATATCCTTGCACAGTTGTACCAATGATCTGTTTAGATGTGTGATTGAGCCGTGGAGCACGTGATGCTCGGATGTCTTGATTATTTTAGTGTTCCTGCATGTGACAAAGTAGCAATGTACTGTTTATAACTGTTTACGATTTGTTCTGATTTCTTTATAACACTAATCCTGCATATTTGTGCAGTGATCTTTAGGTATGCATGTAGCATCAGCATTCAAATACAGTACTAGACTGGTTTGTTATTACATCATAAAATTGCAACACATTTTGGCAAAAAAAAACCAAAGGCATTTTTGTACTATATGTTTGGAGAAGAATATGAAAAGTAATAATGTTATGTTCAACCTTAAATCTGTCCACCCCCTTCAGGTAAGACTGCAGCCTTCATGTTACCCGTAATAGAGCGTCTCCTCTATAAGCCCAGGGAGACACAGGTGACCCGGGTTTTGGTGCTGGTGCCCACCAGAGAGCTGGGCATTCAGGTGCACTCTGTGGCTCGCCAGCTCAGCCAGTTCACCAGCATCGCCACCTGCCTGGCTGTGGGTAAGTGTTCACCTGTTCTTATGTTTCCTTTCCTTTCTACTTTTAAACTATGCTGCACCACTGTGTTGACAAATCTCCAAACTACTGCCTGTGCCCTGCCTGTGCCCTGTACCAATGGAACAGTTATGACCTTATGTAACATTTAGTAATTATTTCAAGTAAAAGGATGAAACCATGCCATTGCTGCTGAACAAGGACTTGAACTCAGAGTACTTATGGTGCTTTTCCAGTAACGCGTGGAAAAGATGTTTTTCCATTACAAATATTGTGACCCCCTACCCGAGCTGTACCCGTGCTGTCATAGTCCTGTTCAAAGGCAGGGTCAAAAGTGGGGTGCAGCCTAGTTGACTGCATCAATGCTTTTTGATTGCAACAGGTGTACTTGAAAAGAAGCAACTGCCTATGCAAAAAAACAATAGAGATACAAACTAAGGCCTCGTTCACTTGGACATCTGAATCTTGGATAAATGAACGAGCTCTGAACACCATGGGCGTTTTTGTTGCGTTTTGTATCTGTGCCCAATGTGTAGTTTCGTGTATTCACCTGTGGGGGCAGTAATCATTCTCTCCAGATTGTTTACATGTGGGACGTCTTGATTTGTAGTTGTACATTGTGAACATGGATCCTTACATTGTAGAACACTGGAGTCAAGGGACATATTTGTCCTCCAGAACGTTTTCTTTGCGTTCGCCGGGATTTCGGCAGAAATTGACGGCAAAAATTTTTTGATGCCACCCATATGCGCAGTTGACTGGGCTGAACACCCGTGTGGATGCTGTGATTTGCTCCAATGAGCAGAAAAACGTTCTGCGCTCAGTCCGCGCTCACCTGGTGCCACAAACACCTGAAAATGCCTGATTCAGACGTCCGTGTGAACGAGGTCTAACTGACTGGGAAGTTGAAGTACAAAGAGTACTATTTGTTTGGGGTGAAGATACATTTCAGCATGAGTTTTTAATGCTGTGAGAAACATGAAGCTGTACCAGGCCATCGCTAACATGTTCCCTGAATTAGGTTTCGAGAATACAAAAAAAACCCCAACAAGACTAGAAAAACACTAAAAGACCACAATAACAAAATCTGATCTGCCAGGAAAAAACTTTACACTGGTTTGAGTCAATGGCGATGGTTTTAGGACAACGACCATAAACAGTGTGGAGAGAAATGCGTTGCTGATGCGTCAGAATCACTGTTACTGGGCTGAGATACACAGGAAAAGTAAAGCGTGCTGCATGTTCTGTCAGCTCAGTTCCTGTTTCCTGATGGAAAAGTGCTTTTAGAGTGTACATTATTTAGCAGATGCTATTATCCAAAGCGACTTCCTTTCCCTAACTACACAGGACAGTCTCCCTGGAGCAACTTGGGGTAAAGGGTCTTGCTCAGGAACCCAGTGGTGGTATGCTGAAGGTAGGATTCGAACCCATGACCTCTTGGTCCAGAGGCCACCACCACCCCTCACTGCTAAGTAGGAATGTGCCGGCACAAAAATACTGTCATGATAATGACTTATGGTTAACTATATTATTATAACATAATTATGGGTCAGACCTATCTGCACATTTTAGCATTTTCACTGTTCCCAACACTCTCAATCTGCCTAATCAGCTCGTCATTAAGCCTTTCTTGGGTTCTTGGGTATGTTAGAGCAGAAAAACTGTTTGCAAGGCAATTCCAAGACTCGTGGAGGGACCCTATGGCATAGAGCCCTGCAACCCTTTCTGAAAGCTGTGAAAGTGCTCCACTATAAAGTAGACTGTGGTTGAGCCACATGATCATAAATGTGCATCAGCCATGCTTTTCTGTCATGTTGTGTAGAAAATGTCTACTTTGGTTCTGGATATTCTTTTGATAGATGTAAAAACGATGGATCTTCTCCTCCGTCTGCTGCCCCATTAATGTTAACCTGCGGCTCTGATCTGCTCGGAGGAGGGACAATAATATAATCAGGACGTGACAATATAGTGGGAGCTGCACAGTTAAATGATTTCTGGTGAACCTGCAGCTTGTTTGTCCTCTTAAGTGAAATTATGTGATCTATTGGATTATACGTGTCAGCAGTAAACCATTCCCACTTGGCCATCAGAATTTAAGAGGCATCAGTTGTGTAAAATAATCTATATCGCCTGGGCTCGTCAGACTCTAAAAGTCTCTGCTCTGTCTTTTTTTAAATGCATGTCATTGTCTTACCTTTCAAATCCTTTGTACCTGATAAACAGAGGTCTGGCGATGATAAAAGAATGATATTTTTTACTTGGTTGATTTTGTAGCTCTTTTGTTCAGAGTGATTGCCTTCAATGGTCTCCTTGTCCTCTTACTATCTGTCTTATTGCAGGCAGAGTGTGTTTTGAAGCAAATTGTCCTTGCACTTTATGAACACTCCACACACACACACACACACACACACACACACACACACACACACACACACACACACACACACACAGACCTGCTGCTACAGAGGCCCTGTTTTTCTCTCAATGCCCTTTTGTTCATTTTGTTTCTTTTCCACATACGTTCCTTATCAATGTTGTGTAATCCTGACTAAATATATAATAATATAACAATAACAGGAACACTGCTGGAGAGGAGTCAGCATGTGAGTTTGGTTTCATCTTAAGAATACATTTATATGATATAATTAAGAATTATATCCTAAATAGATGATTTTCATTTTTGAAAATTGACACATAAATCAACATATAAATGGGAACATATAATGGGAAGTCTTGCTATGTTTTTTTTTTTTTTTTTTTTAAGGGAGGTTCTCGTCCCGTTACAAGCTTTTTGTGTGCTATAAAAGCAGACATGGGTTAATTTCCTAAGAGGAAATTTTTCTGGTGTGAGAATGACTTGACAGTTCAGTTGTTCTCACATTGATTTCCTTGCATCATTCATTAGTTGAATTAATTGCAAGCCACTAAGACCTGTGGTCATTTCCAGGAAGCTCACCTCAGGTTCATAACTGTCTTTTGTTTGCCTTGTTTAGGTGGCTTGGACCTGAAGTCACAGGAGGCAGCGCTGAGGGCTGGGCCTGACATCCTGATTGCCACACCTGGGCGTTTGATCGACCACTTGCACAACACGCCGTCATTTGAGCTCAGCCAGATTGAAGTTCTTATTTTGGATGAGGCTGATAGGTGAGACAAAGAAGTAATACCTTTTTACTCTTTAATACTTAAAAGAAGAGATAAAAACATGTTCTTTCTTCATGATCTTATGTTCTGTATTCAATTATCTTATTTTCATATCCTAAACTGGTAGTGCCTAGTATCAGCAGTGTTAATATTTTAACATGAAATTTAACTTTAGACTTGCTTCTGCACTCAAAACAATTGGTTAAGGGATGAAATACAGATCTACAGCCCTGACACCTCACAGTTTAGGTTCTTTGTGTTAGTAAATCTTTGAAACTATTGAGAAAGTATGTATTGCACTGAACATTGTCTTGTCTTGTTTAGTTCTGTTGTTGCTCTTGTGTTCTGTCCTGTTTGCGCTTGTGTTCTGTCCTGTTCTGCTCTTGTGTTGCACCCTGGTCTACTTGACTTATTATGTTTTTCTTTTATTTTTCTACAGGATGTTGGATGAGTACTTTGAAGAGCAGATGAAGGAGATCATCCGTCTCTGCTCCTACCAGAGACAGACAATGCTGTTCTCTGCCACCATGAGCGAAGAGGTACATCTTTTCAGAGGCCCAGTTGGCTGTTGACAGGCGAAGGCAAACATCAGCGTAATAGTCTAGACTGGTGTACCTGAATCAAGCCAATAAAATCCTCAGTTTATCTGCTAGCACAGTTTGGTAGTGCCTATACTCAAGCAAATCTATGAAACCTGGCAGTTAACAGATGAGTTTAGATGTGTTTAAAGAGAGCTGGAGTTTCAGGCCCATTGAATTAGTAAGAATAAACCATCTGGAGAGTCCAGAAGGCTAATTTTAGACACTGGTAGAGGTACACACATTTCAGTCGTTTCCCACTTCTCTTTTCCAACTTGTTCATTGTAGGTTGCAAAGGATTTCGCATGCTCTGCGTTGCTATGTGGTTAAATATGTATCTTGTAGGTGTTTGTCTGTAAGTCAAATAAAAAGCCATCAGTGTAACTTCTCAAGAAATCATTATTCAGATAAAACAAATAGACACTTGATGGAAACCGCAGGGTAGGTGATCTCAAATGCGTGTTTTTGTGTGACTCAGGTGAAAGACCTGGCCTCAGTGTCCCTGAAACAGCCGGTGAGGATCTTTGTGAACAGTAATACTGACGTTGCTCCGTACCTCAGGCAAGAGTTTGTGAGGATTCGGCCGGCCAGGGAAGGAGACAGAGAGGCCATTGTTGCAGGTGAGGGAGAGCTGCTTCTCTTTTTTTCCTGGTCTGTCCTCCTCTTCCTGTCCTTGAAGATTAAGTCTTTTATATCGCATCATAAAATGAATTGTTTTCCCTCCCTCTCTCTGGCAGCGCTCCTCACACGGACCTTTCAGGACCATGTGATGGTGTTCACTCAGACCAAGAAGCAGGCCCACCGCATGCACATCCTCCTGGGCCTCATGGGGCTTAAAGTTGGAGAACTCCACGGTAACCTCTCTCAGACACAGAGGTTGGAGAGTCTCAGGTAAAGCACTGACTTTCAGAAGAAACACAAGGCTATTTGGAAGAACAGTATACAATTTGACAGCATTAAAAGGTGCATGAATGAGTATTCCTCTTTCCTAGAAGTGTGTATCAGTGCTTAAACACTTATGTTAATTTCGGTTTCTCTGCTAGGCGCTTTAAAGATGAACAGATCGACATCCTGGTGGCCACAGACGTAGCAGCCAGAGGTCTGGACATTGAAGGAGTCAAAACAGTATGTTCTTTAAACAGCCTTTTATTCAGAATCGGAACCAGAAAAGTGTATTGATCCGAGAGGAACATGCTTATGTTATGACTGCACAGACACACAATAAAATATAGAGTGTAATATTAAATATATTATTCTAACATGAGCAATTTCTTGCGGGATCAATAGTTTTCAGATTCTGATATATACACAAATGTTATGTACTACAGATAAGTAACTTACAGTTAAGATTGTCATTGTAGCACATGGATGTGTCTTCTTGAACGAAAAACATTTTCAGGCCTGCAGTGGAAAAGTTACGTCTGGACAGACAAGCAAAGGAGTGTATTTTGCCACCAAGTGCATTTATCCTGGACAGGCTGGGATCTTGTCCAGCTGTGGGATGAGATCCTCTGCTGGGATCTGGTGGCTGTGTGGTGCAAATTTCAGTCCTAGGATTATTGTCAGAACAAATCTGAGAATAAGACGAATTTTGTCCTGGCAGAACCCAGATTATATATATAGTAACCATGGTAACCTTTGCTTGTGAAACTGCATTAACAGGCCTTCTTAGTTGTTGTAACTTAGTAACCATGGTAACTGGCTCATGTGACGATTAAAAACTGGATGTCAGTGAATTCATTAATTCATAAGTATACTGTTCCCATATGATACATTGACCTCTTAACCAGATTGACCATTGTCTTACATTTATACGTTTTTCTAACTTTTGATCTAATTTGATATGGATAAGCACTGACGGAACATTAAACGATAGCTGCAATAGATGCAGGAATTATGCAGGGATTTTCTACATTAACATTAGAAGAACAGAGTACTTCACACAGAAGATATAAAGAAAACTAAAAAAAAACAGGTTCTAATGGTGTCAACACTTCAAGAAGGTGAAGAGAAGAGGAGACCACCCATACTCTGTTCCCTTAAGAAATAGTGATCACCTTGGCAACGTGATGTTTTGAAAGCTCCTAAATAAAGGATAGATGCATTTGCATGAATAAAAAAACATTGTCTTTTCCTGTTAAAATCCATTTACTTGCCACTGTACCCCAGTGCTGTGCTCCTAAAGACATGAATTTGGCATAAGTGATTATAAGTCTTTTTTCTCTTCCTCAGGTTATAAACTTTACAATGCCCAACACAGTGAAGCACTATGTGCACAGAGTGGGCCGCACAGCTCGAGCAGGCAAAGTGGGCCGTTCCGTATCTCTGGTGGGGGAGACTGAGCGGAAGATGCTGAAAGAGATTGTCAAAAAAGCCAAAACAGCCGTCAAAGCTCGTGTTTTACCCCAAGGTAAAAGCAGAATGACAAAATACGTCGTTTAGTATGTAGATAAAAGCACTTTAGATTAATATTGTTTTCGCCCTGAACTGGATAGCATTTTACAGACTTCCTAACAACAGGGCGCCCATTCAATTCATTATTTAATTATTATTTATTATTTAAAAAGGGATGAAAAATATATTTCACTCTCGCACAGATAGTGAATTTTAACATGTAATGTAAGTACATTTTGTATAAGATAACATTTATTATTTATTTATTTTTTACAAATATTGTAATTTTTTATTATTGTCACACCCCAAGATCTTTATGACCAAAATGTAATCAAACACAGACCTTACTATATATTATATTTTTGGAAACTCTTATAAAGTCATCCATGACTTTCTATTTCCATTTGGGGGTGGGTGGTTTTAATGATGCTACACAAAGGCCAGAGTTCCTTACTCATTCATTATCACAGCAAAAAGTGTGTTGGTATTCAAAAATTCATCAGTGGTGTAAAATATGGCTACACAAAAAAAGTACATATAAAATTCCCAAATATACTGTCTGAGCAATAATAAGTGAAATTTTCTCCATTTTTTTTCATTATTTTTTTGTTTGCCCTAAAATAATTATCCTGTGTGAAACAGTTGTAATTATGACCGTTTTGTTTTCTCTGCCAGAGGTGATTCTGAAATTCAGAGATATGATTGAGAAGCTGGAGAAGGATATATATGCTGTGTTGCGTTTGGAAAAGGAAGAAAAGGAGATGGTGCACTCCGAAGCACAGGTATGGTAATGTATCTGTTGAACAGTGATCATGACTTTTTAAATAATTTATTTTGCTTTTTTTGGCTATATTCTTCATCTTATTTCTATTATTATTATTATTATTATTATTATTATTATTACTATTAAAATTGGTAGATTTATCTGTATTTTGTGGGTGCATCCATATTTTGTTTTAGATCAACTCAGCCCAAAAGAAGTTAACACAGAAGGCGGATGAGAAGCAGCCAGAGAGGTCCTGGTTCCAGTCCCCTGAGGAGAGGAAAAAGGATCGAAGTGAGTGTTTTTTCCACATGGTTGCCACCTACAACTGTGTATTGTGGCGCACACTAATGATTTAATCCTGAATGTGTCCCTCCAGTGAGCAAAGCTCTGCAGGACTTCGACTTGGCCTTAAGAGGAAAGAAGAAGCGTGCCCAGTTTCTGAAAGAGGCCAAGAAGAAAGTGCTGACGGTAGGGTCTCCTCCTATTGCTGTTGCATCCTCCACTATAATGCTGTTATCTGTTTACTTAAAAGAACATGCACTCATGAAAACACAACCAAATAGTCTGCATTTTATTTGGCTTCACAAGCTTCAGAGGATAATTAGTGGGTGTTTTTTTTTCAGCAGTGCCACTTTGTACATCAACAGCTGTGGTTTGAAAATCAGCTTGTGTGCTTTCACTTTTGTTTCTGACTTGCTCTTCCTGTTTGTGTGTTTGCACCAGGCTGAAGAAAGAGCTCAGTTTGAGATACTGAAGTCTCAGATGTATGCAGAGCGAGTTTCGAAACGTAGCCGCAAGCCAAAGAGAGCCAGAGCCATACCAGAGGATGAGCCCAAAAAGACAGGTTGGCACTGCAAGATCTGATGTAGTCTTAACATTGGTCTTAAACCAAAAAGCTCCCTATTTCAAAGTCAATTTTAGTCCATGAGGTTTAGTCCTAATCTTACCCTCATCTGTATTAATTCCAGTCTGGGATCAGTTTCATGTTTCTAATTTCTTCACTTCCCTCCTTCTTCTTCTAGTCTCAAAACAAAAAGGTGGAAACCCTGCCAAGAAGTCTGTATTCGATAAGGAACTCACCAATGTCAGCAAGAAAGCCCTGAAGCAGTACAGAGCAGGGTATGTCTCCTGTAGAATCGGAATCAGAAAATTTTATTGATCCTGGAGGAAACTGCCAAGACACGAACAATATAAAACATTAGGAGTCAAAATAAACATCTCCAGAAAATGGTTTGCACAAAAGACACTATACTATGTGCACAAAATGCTGTGGTCAGCAGTGGATCTAAATACTTCAAATTTACAAAACTAAAGAGCATATTAATACCATGGTGTTTATAATGTGCTTTTACCTTCTTGTAGGCCTTCCTTCGACGACAGAAAACGACTCGGTCTTGCTCACAAAAAAGGAGGACGCTTTAAATCCAAAGCCAAGTAGGTTATCATATAGAGTAATGAGCACCTTGTTCTTTTTCAGATATGTCTGATAAAGCAAAATGTCTGTATTTGGTAAATTCCAGACCCAACCTTTGTTCTCTGGGTTGATCTTGTCTTGTTTTATCGTTCTTTTCAGGTACAGGAGAAAGTGAGGTGCTGGTCTTGTTGGTGGATGGAGTGGAAAAGGCAAAGCTTTTCGTTCTTGCCTGTCACCTGTTCTCGCGAGCCTTTCTGGCCCTATTACAGAGGAAATGAAAAATCTCTTCTCAGCACAGCAATAAAGGGCCAGTTCTGCCCTCAGATTCATCCGTGGAAGCAGCGTGTTGACACATAATTCACTATAACTGGACTGCTGCTGCATGGGCTGTGATTTAGCATCATTCAAGT
Source organism: Brachyalestes nurse (assembly GCA_037974405.1). NCBI lineage: Eukaryota > Metazoa > Chordata > Actinopteri > Characiformes > Alestidae > Brachyalestes > Brachyalestes nurse. Next base: position 23,556,474 of record JBBPCY010000109.1, read on the forward strand.
CCAGTCAGACATTGCAAGACGTTCATACAGAGACCCTTTGGAAGCTCTGCTCTGAGCTGATAGTGGGATTATGTTTCAGTTTTATGAGAAGTAAAACTAGCTGGTAATTTTAAGTAAGTGCCCGGTCTGACAGGTTTTGCAATATTTGTGTTCCCACAAATTGCCGTTGGTACATGATTAGCTGTAAACTTGCTTTAGGTGATTTGATTCCTGTACTTTGTTATTAAAAATACGATCCTCCTTTCATTGCCTTTTCATTGGCAGTGCTGCTGCTAAGCCTCTGGATAAAGTGGCAAGCTCCAGGCACTGGTTGGAGGGAAATTGCCTCTTTATATCCTCAGCTCTCGGTAGGCCGCAGGAAAATGCTTCCAGTCTCAAATGTACGTTTTCTTTAATTGCTCATGGCAGATTCAACCCCACTAATAACAAGCCCTCAAGGGGTACAGCAGGGGTCTGCAAGGCTGAAACTGTTCTGGGCTAAATTGCTCTCACTTAGCACTGAAAGGATGTCTCTTTTCTTGACACTGTTTTATCTAAATGTTAGAATAATTTAGTATGACTTTTTATACAGTCGTTTTTAAATAGAAACTCTCATAACCCTCCCTGTTGGTTGTTTATGAGAGAAAACCATCTAATCCACAGAGCAGCCTTTGAAAATCAAGAGAACAAGATAATCAACAAAAATACATGAGGGTGAAATGTCTTGAATTTTTGTTAGAATGTAGTTTTATTAACACATGTTTATTTATCAAACTACCTGAATAAACCACCTCCCTAATATTTTGTAGCCCTGCCTTGGGCCACCAGAACAGACTCTACAAGAAGTATAGAAGTATCATCTGGTATCTGGAACCATAATGTTATCATCTCGTCCATTGGACTAGTCGAACACGATTGAGATCTGGAGCATTTGGAGGCCACGTTAACACCTAGATCACCTTGTTGTGTTCCTCAAACCATTCCTGAACAATGTTTACAGTGTGAGAGGGCACTACCATTAGGAAATATTGTTGCTGTGAAGGGATGTACTGAGTCTGCACCATTGTTTGGTTAGGTGGTACCTGTAACATCTATATGAATGTAGGACCCAAGCAGAACTTTATTCAGAACATCACACTACCTCCAGTGGCTTTCCTTCAAAAAATGCATCTTGGTGGTATCTCCCAGGTAAGTGACACTCAGCTGTCCACATGATGTAAAAGAAAACACGTTTCATCAGACCGGACCACATTCTTCCGTTGCTCCAAGGTCTAGTTCTAATGTTCACAAACCCACTGTGGAAAGTTTTGTCAGTGGGCAGGGGTCAGTATGGACTCACTGACTGGTCTGCAGCTGTGCAGCCCCACACACAGCAAGCTCCGATACACTGAACCTTTTCAGCAAATTGTGCTACAAGATAACTGATTGCACCTGACAAACATAATTCTCCCATCGAGACACAAAGTACAGGGACACAACTGTTTTTCAGGGTTTGGACTAGGCCCCTTATTTTCCAGTGAAGTGTTTTAATTCTTCAGCATACCAAGACTAGCCCGCACAGAGCCCTGGCCTTAACCACCCAACACATTTGTACGGAACGGAGATACGAACCGGAAATCAGTCCAATATCAGTGCCTGACCCCATAAACGCTGCACGCATTGAAAAGCCAGAGAAAATCGTTCCAAGAAGATTAGAAGCTGTTACCATTAGATTAGAAGCTGTTAAATCCATATTAAAATCTATGTATTTGAATGCCGTGCCATTAAAATCTCTGTTGTAATGGTCAGACGTCCCAATACTTTTGTCTGTCTGATTTATTTATTTATTTATTTATTTATTTATCTATTTATCCATCCATCCATCCTTCCATCCAACCCCAGTTTGTTTTATTCAGAAGCTCCAATGATGCGCGTAGCGACTGTGTATTGCTTTTCTTTCTCCCCAAGCCTAAGGTGGTTTCGGTTATGACTCAGATTTCAGTAACCCGCTCCCTCCTCCCCTCGGCTCATCAGAAAACGAAACCTACGGCGAGCTATAAGAGCCGGGAAGACACTGTCCCATCAGAAGAGAACCGGGGACGACCGCATTAAACCGGTGAGTTCACGAGATTAAAAACACCTTTCGACCACCTTTACCAGATATATACCGTTATAACACTTATCGCTTATAATACGCACTTTATGATTTGTCTGATAATGACTATTGTACATATGTATAGCTGTGTAAATACATACATACACGCCCGGTCCTCTTCTAATGTGACAGTGTCTCTCACGGCTTGTATACGTACGTATATATGGACAGAGTGTTGGCAAGTGTGTAAAACCATGGCTATACTTTTGTTTATATATATATATATATAGTTTAGTTATATATAGTTATATATTGTTATATCTGTGTGTGTGTGTGTGTGTGTGTAGGATAAGGAGGTTATAGACTACACGTTTTTATAGTCAGATGTTGTTACATCATTTGCTTAGAAAGGAAACTAAGCTGACTCCCCCCTCAGGACACCAGCAGAATCTCATCCACCTCAAATTCTCATGAATTAATAATGTATGAAGTGTGAAGAGAGTTTATTAGACCTGTAAAAATGAACATTTTCTTTTGAACTAATTTCTTTTCCAGAACAATTTATCATTTTTAATTACCATTTATTTACTGACATTTTTAACATTAACTCTATCAGAGATTTACTGTGTTTGTTATCTCCCCTGAAGCACAGAGAAGAAGAAGGCTGCGTTGAAACATGGAGAACGAGCGACCGAGAAGAGGTATCTCGCTTTTTCCATTTCTTCATTTTCTTTTGTTTATTTCTCCTCTTTGAAGTTTTGCTTTTCATACATTTTGTCTGTGAAAGATGCTGTATGTTTGACACATACTCATGCAACACTAATGTTAATTGGAATTTTGCATTTTACTGGTCTTCAGTGGGGCTACAGTGAATGCATTTACTTCACTGCCCATTGCTGAGGGACTTTGTATACCCCGCTAGCTGAGACTTGGTAAACTTAGCTCAACCTAGCATGCCAATCTATTTGGTGCTCCTTTATGTGCAGATTTCATAAGCTGTAAATTCCTGTGATAATGATTGCACCTTAAATGAGCCAATTTATTCATTAAAAGTGGAAATGTTCTGAACATAAAGTGTGTATTTTGTATGAGGATTCTTAATCTTAGTACTAAAATTACTTTCCCACACTTTCTTTTCATGTTCTTTTGATAAAGATCCTGGACAAAGACAGCAAAATGGGATGCCTAACCAGGATCGAGCGAGAGATGGCAGAGACAGAAGAGGAGGTGGAGGTGGGGGAGGAAACGGCAGAGGTAGAGGAGGAGCAGGTGGAGGTGGTGGTAGAAGAGAACAAGCAGGAGGACCAGGTGGTGGCAGAGAAGAGAATGCGAGAGGCAGTGGTGATAGGAGATGGGAAAACAGAGGAGACTATAGGCTGGGTGTCCAGAGAATGAGGGATGGAGGAGGTGAGGAGGTGGTGGCAGGGCGAGGAGGAGGTGGCAGAGGAAGAGGGTGTACAGGGCGAGGAGGTGGTGGCAGAGGAAGAGGAGGTCCAGGAGGTGGAGCAGGTGGAGGTGGCAGAGGAATAGGCCAAGTAGAAGTACCCAGAGGTGGTGAGGGAGAGAACTGGAGAGGCAGAGGTGAGAGGAGAGAGGCAAACCATAGGCCGGGTGTCCAGAGAGGGAGAGACATGGACGGAGTGGCACAGAGAGGAAGAGGAGGACGAGGTGGAGGAGAAGGTCAGAGAGGGAGAGGGTTCCATGGCAGAGGTAATAGCAGAGATGGAACTCCTGACGTACGCAAACTGGGGTACAGAAGACTGGAGGAGCTGCTGGAGAAAGACGCCTCAGTGGTGGCCATTAGTCTGTCCTCCAGTGCAGAACTGAAAGCTCTGCTCAGTGAGAGGACCATGCGCCAAGACCTCGTACAGCTGGTATGCCAGGTTCTTCGCAAGGCCTTTCAGTCCAAGAATGACCGCAGAATAGTGCTCCATCTGGCTCAGGTGTTAAAGGATTCTGCCTTCTTCCAAACTGTGCTGCCACACTTTGTGACTGGAATGATGGCCGATTACACGGTCCCTGCACAGAGAGCGCTGTATCCTCTGCACTTGGACAATATCATCAGCCTCCTTTCAGAAGTTGTCAGCATGTTTCCCTCCAGCTCTGTCCGCTCAGTCTCAATGCTGGTGGCACTCTTGAAGCCGGTGGTCAACGTTCTGCGAGCGTCTGGCATAGACATTCAGGGCACAATCGATGAGGACCTTGAGAAAATCCAGGGCATGGTGGACCACCTCCAAGAAAAAGCAAGAGATGGCACTTTGAGGTCAGACAACTACACCATCCTTTTGGGCAATGACGACGCTCCACCTGGAGAGGAAGACTTCAGGAACATGACTATCTACCCAACAGCGGAAGAGTTCCGGCAGGCCGAGAAGCCTTTTCTGCGGCCCAACATTATGGCACAAAGCTACCCCAGTACCCACGTTTATCTGGACACACATTTCAGGCTTCTGAGAGAGGACTTTGTGAGACCATTACGAGAAGGAATTCAGGAGCTGCTCCGAAGCCAGCATGAAGAAAGTAATGTGCGAAAGAGACAATTTGATGACATCAGGGTCTACTTTGACACCCGATTGGTTGTGCCTGTCTGCACTCACTCCGGCATGGCCTTCAAAGTGCAATTTGATACACGCCCACTTAAGGTCAGATCATAATAAATGTGTTAAGCTACACTTACTTTACAGTGTTAAAGTTTGTTGTTCTCCTAAATGAGAAAGCATCTGATGTTTAAATCCCATAAAAAATCAGAAATCTAATCATGTTTTTAAAGCGAATGTAACCTTAACCTTAACTTAACGTACACTGTTTTCCACTCAGCCCAAATGTAATTGATTAGCCATGACATGTTTGTTGCCCAATTTTTCCGTCTTTAGTTTAGAGCTGGGCTCTCAAGACTTTAGTAATTATTAACTTTTATTTAACCAGGTTTGTCCCATTGAGATTGCAGATCTCTTTTGCAAGGGAGACCTGACACAAAGTGTCAATAGATGTCAATAGTCACCCCAAAAAAATGCACCCAGCTCATTGTTAAGTGCAAGTCTCACACAGACATACAGCTGATAGAATATGTTAATAATTTCTCATGTTTCTATTTACAAATTTAAGATAAACTGTTTTTCTTAAATAAAGAAAGCAGGAGCAGAAATGTTGAACGTAAACTGCAGTGCTGTGTGGTATGAGATAATGCGAAGAGGAGTCTGAAAATTGAGAGCTGACACAAAATATTCAGCTTAATGAGGTTTTGTTCATTTTAATAGTCATAATGTGCCCTAAACCACACTGACAAGTCTTGATGCCTTTTGAGAGAAGTTTTAGAATTGTATTTACAGTACACTTTTGGGTGACTCTAGTCTAGAGCTCCAGTTTCAAAAACAAATTTGGACATTGCATCTGGGGCAAGTGGAAAAGTTGTATAAATTAGATTTTTTGCTGAACCAGTTCTTAAAAATCCCACTCAGACTGCATGATGACTTACAGCTGTATGTGCATCCTCATAGCTTTAGTTATATTATCCATTTTAGATCAAACACACATAAACCAGTTTCAGTCCAGCTCATTTTGTAGAGAAGCTAGAAGAGCAAAACTGACTTTGCGCTCTCATTCACAGTTTGTACGCTGGGAGAATTCCAAACGACTTCTGTACGGATCTCTGGTTTGCCTGTCGATGGACAACTTTGAGACTTTCTTGTTCGCTACGGTGTCGGACCGAGACCCGAAATTGCTAAGGGAAGGCCAAGTCCAACTCAGTTTCTCTAGAGACAGTCGAGCTGAACTGGTCAAGATCCAGGCTTCTCACTCCTTCCTGATGGTGGAGACCACTGCATACTTTGAGGCGTATCGCTATGTCCTGGAGGCTCTTCAGGAGCAAGAAGAGGATGCTCTCCCCTTTCAGAGGTGTGTAGACTTCAGGGGTGTTACTTGAAATGAGTGTGCATCAGTTTAAATGCGACTTAATCTAGTTCAAATATCATCAGAATGTTCTCAATGCCTTTATGCTGTGTGCATGAGTGATTTTCAGGTGTGACCGAAAAACACAACCTCTGACTGTTCTTTTAGGTATATAGTGGAATGTAATCCAGATCTCCATCCACCAGCTTACCTTGAGCGGGAAAGGAGAACATATAACCTGTGCTGTATCGCAGAAGAGAGTCATATAAAAAATGTGAAACCCTTTAACCCCCTGAACCCTGAGGCCTGGCCAAGTGAGGAACAGCTGGGCTTGGATGAGAGCCAACTTCAAGCCCTTAAACTGGCCCTCACCAAAGAACTGGCCATCATACAAGGCCCACCAGGCACAGGTAGAGAAATACTGAAATACTGTCATATATTTCATATATTATCATATATTTTTTGATAACTACTATAACTAGTATGCAATATGTTGTGAGGAATGAGGAACTGGAGAATTGGCTTGCATATGGACCCTTTTTAAGAATTTAAATGGGAAATCATGAATGTGAAATATTTATTTGCGCGCTATTACAAAAAATGTAATTATATTTTAAAGCATAAAATAAAGCATATTCATAACTAGTGTTGTGTATTAAATTAATCATATCTGTGAATCACTAAATGCTTCGGGTTTTCGGTTCCTATCTCCACCACTGGTTAGGAGTTGTTTAATTAGAGAAGTAAATTTTGGAGTGGACACTCCCTGTCAACTCCCAGTGACAGACAATATGTTTTCTTTTGTGCAGGGAAAACACACGTGGGGCTGAGGATTGCACAGGCTTTGCTAGAGAATTCTGAGGCGTGGTCGAGGAGAACCCCTATGCTGGTGGTCTGCTACACCAATCATGCTCTAGACCAATTTCTGGAAGGTACTACAGTGTGCTTTATCTGATCTGTACCAACAAAGCCTTGATGTTTTCAGTATAAAGTCTGATTCCAAAGGCCTTTTAGTGAAAAGATTATGTTGGTTTCATTTTAGGTATCCACACCTTCCTGGAGAAGGGTATTGTAAGGGTAGGAGGACGCAGTAACAGTGAGAAACTGAAACGTTTCTCTCTGCGTGAGCTGACCAGGGCACCAAACTTCCGCCAGCATTTGCCATCACATCTTAGGAAGGCCTACAGTGAGGTGAGGCAATATTGACCACTGACTTATTATTCAGTTCTTAATGTTAAATTATTCTGTAACTTCCTTATTCTGTAAGTTTTATGTAACTACTTAGTGAGTGAGGGCCTACATATAGACCCATAAGGTTTGAGGCTTAAGGACAACAAAGTCCTCCGATCTGCCTACATTCACCTTTTTGTGCTTGATGTAAAGATACCATCCTCTTCCTTTTTATATATCATATTACCGATCATATCAAAACCAGGTTTGTTTATTAAACTAGGATGGTTTCACATATATGGAACTGGATGTGTGAAACGCTCAGGCAGAATTACTAAAAATATAAAAAGTGAAATGCACACGTGTATATAAAATATTAGAAGCATAAACATTAAGCATACATAAAACATAAAAAGTAGTGATGTGCGGGGTAACCCGTGACCCGCGGGTGCGGGCGGTTTTAGGGCAGACATTTTTAAGATATCGTGGGTGCAGGCGGGCGGGTCAAAACGTTACAAAGCGCATTTCATTATTGATCAAAGCGTGTTGTAAACGGGGTTCGAGATTTTTTATTTTTCCTCGGGTCGGGTCGGGTTTCGGGTCATTATCCACACGGATTTTTGTGGGTTGGGCAGGTCAGATTGGATCTCCTGACGGGTCGGGTTGAGGCGGGTGTGAAAAAAATCCGACCCGCGCATCACTAATAAAAAGGTTAAACATTAGTCGGTTAATTAGAAGCTGTAAAAGGTTTAAAAAGTTGGCAAACGTTTTTCAGCTTTTGTTGAATTTTGAAGTAAACAGGCAACAATCTTAAATAAGACATTTTTTTTCTGCAAAATGTAGTGCACAATATCTATTAATTTGCAAAATGGCATCTGATAAAATATCAGATTTGGGTTATTTTGGGTTAGATGTTTTCCCAATATATTAAACTGTGCACATGAAGAGTAACTGTGAATCAAAAAATGAAAAGTGTATTTAATGGAGGATGTGTGTTTTCCAGCATGAAATCTGTCAATGCATAATGTTTTTAAAACATGGGTTATTAGGCATAGAGGAGCTGGTGTGTCTATTAAATATTTGATTTCTTGCACAGCCTAGAAACTAGATCATACATATATCTTTTTTAGAGTTTATTATTTATCATTGTTATGCGTCACGTGTTGCTGCTATTCCCCAGATTTTCACAGAAATGAACAGGGCGGAGCATCAGATTTTTGACCAGTCAGCTCAGCTGGAGTTCACCCTGCGTGGGGTCATTAATGAGCGATTCCTGCAGAGGTACATATCTGATGAGCACTGGAACAGCCTGAACCAGCCGGTCAGTACAGCAAATCTTCCCACAGTCAAACAGTGTATATAGTGTATGTCAGAGATTCGGAGTTGCACTTAAGTCGCACAAACAAAGACTTTTGACTTGACTTTAGACTTGAGACTTGATTCGGACTTGGGTGTTGTGACTCGCGAGTCATAACTCGTAAACAACGTTAATTTCATGGAATTATTTATTTGTATCTCGCACTCTGTCCAACGACCCGACGTTTGCCATAATAGCCCCCGGCGATCCGGAGTTATTAGCTGAAAACCGTTCACCTCGCCCCGGTGTCCCATTATTTTTGTCCGAGGTGAACGGTTTTCGGCTATCATAGCAAACAAGGGGTCGTTGGAAAGATCTCACCAAGCCCTATCTAACTGTGAAGTTTCACATTTAGAGTGCGAGATATATTTTTCAAATTTAACATTTAGATTTAAGATCATTTAAAGCAAATCCTCCATGCTGGTGAGGGGTTATTACAGCACGCAGTCCAGCCCCCTTCTAAGTAACAGCCAATTGTAATCATGGGATGTGGCTAATTAGCATATCTTCTAAACATTTAGAGCTCAACATTTACAGCTCATTTAAATCCCACATTTAGAGTGCAACATTTAGATTTAAGATTTAACATTTAGATGTATATTTAACATTTAGATATATGTTTAACATGTAGATATAGACTTAACATATAGATTTAGATTTAGCATTTAAATTTAACATTTAACATTTACGCAGCAAGAAAACACCCCATAGACTTGGACTTGGGACTAAAGACTTGAGACTTGACTTGAACTCGAGCACAACGACTTGAGACTGGACTTGGACTTGGTAAAAATGACTTGTGAACATCTCTGGTGTACGGTGATTGTAAATGCGCATGTGGTAGTCAGTTGCAGTTCCTATGTAAAAAAGTGTGATGCATGTTTTTATTTCTACTAGTACACTATCATCATTATCAACATTATTATTATCATCATCATCATCATCATCATCAATGATATTACCACAAAAATAATAGTAATGAGAAATAATTATTATGACAATAATAATAAACTCATAATGAATCTTTTTTTTAAATGATATAATAGAAGCTTACTTACTACTTACTGATGTAATAAATGTTTATTACTGCTTGCTTACATGATTACAACTTTGTAATAATTGGTGCTTGCCTGTGTGTGCATCTCTCTCTGTCTGCCTCAGACTGTGGATAGATTTGTAAATGTAGGAAAGAAGATCTCCGTGATGAAGGAGTGGCTCAACCTTGGGACCTCTGTGTTTGAGACAGTCCAGCAGGCTGAGCAGCATGCGGCCAATGGGAACGCAGGTCAGGTTTTAATCAGAATCCACAGAGCTGACATTTTTCTGCATACTTTTAAAACATTTTTATTTCAGTAATGAGGAATTAAAATGTAGAGTAACAGGGAATTCTCTGTAGAGGATATCATCAAGTTGATCAAGGGAGCGCAAACTTTTCCATTTGACTGAATGTCCACAAAGTTAGAACATGGGTTATTAAACATAGAGAAGCTGAACACACAGTAAAGCGAAGGGCAACTCTTCAGTCTACTATTCTTATTCTACTTTCCTCTCTAAATGCAGGGAGTGTCATGGATGAGGCAGCAGAGGAAGAGGACCTTTTGGAGGTGGAGGAAGAGGCAGCTCTGATCCATGCTGAGAGGTTCTTGGTGGATGCAGAGCCTCGCCCTAGAAATCCCCAGGACCGCAGGGAACAGGAGAAGCTCTTAGCAGAGCTAGCTGGCCTCATGCTGGCCATGGATCTGGACAAGGAACAGCCTCCACAAGAGCAGGGACAGGGACAGGGACAGGCACAGGGACAGGCACAGGGACAAGACGAGGCCGCAGATGAGATCTGGGAGGTAAGATACTCATGGAACAGTAATGATGATAATGATACTAACTTCTGCTGTTATGTTGTTTGTATTTCTACTCTATGTTGTATTCAGACATACTTAGCAGCAAGTCGGTATTTCATCACTGGCAAATAATTTTCCAAATCTGAGTTTATTTTTGTGTGCTAGAGCAGTCTTTTCATTGAAAACACGTCATTTGAAAACACATTCATGGATAATTGGACAGTAGAGGCTTTCAGAAATGACTTCAGTGTACATTTAGATTTAAACTGTGGCTGACACTTCACTGAGAGAGAGAGTAGGACAATCTTTTCATTACATACATGTTCTGTTATATTCTGTGTTCATGGTGTGGGTGATGCTTTCCTCTGCATGTGTGTACAGATTCAGCGACACCAGAAGAGAAGGATGAGGCAGATGGCCAAGACAGAGCTGAAGAAGAGTTCCACCATGAGTGAGAAAGAGGAGAATGAAGTGACGAATGTGTGGCAGCTTACTCTGAAGGACAGATGGAAACTTTATCGGTAGTTTTACACAACAGCAAACAAACACTAATATTTCAGGAGCCAGCAGCTGTGTGCAATAATAGTTAATCCACTAGATGGCAGGGTCTGACCATAAAAAAGAAACAGTAGGTTTGAGTTTGAAGTCTTTCAAGTTAGACATAGAATTGGGTAGGGACCAGTGCTGGTAATTTTGGGCTGGCCCAGAATACCATCAGCACATCAAACCCCCCCAAACGATGGTAAAGTTGGGCCTGGCAGGTCATTTTGGGCCAGCGCAGAATCCCGTCTGAAGCTGTGTCTGACTTTATGAAGTGCCAAAGCTCAGTGCAGTAGTTGTGTAGATGTTGCCTAGTATTGCGTGGTATAACAATACCATGTATTTATCATGTGGATATAGTTACATGGATGGGTTTTGTTTCATGTTTGGAGTGTTTATACCAGCAGTAGAGATCCAAATGGAAATAGAAAAGGATGCAAA
>JBBPCY010000109.1:23567857-23580480 GCA_037974405.1 Brachyalestes nurse
ATGGATGGGTTTTGTTTCATGTTTGGAGTGTTTATACCAGCAGTAGAGATCCAAATGGAAATAGAAAAGGATGCAAAAAGTGTGTTTTACATAATATGTCCCCTGTAATGTATAAAATATGTTAGCGATTGCACTATGGGTGGTAAAAGTTAGGTTTGATTTTGTGCCTCCATCAATGGCAAAATCAAACCTACACCCTCGGATCAAGGTTAATGACTTGACAGCTCTTGTCCCTCTGCTTACTCTCTTTGTGTTTCTCTCTCACTGCCTCCTATGTCTGCCTGCCCTCTCTGCAGCCTCTGGGTGCTGCGGTACCGGACTCACCTTCGTACGAAAGCTCTCGAGGCTGAACAAGTCTATCAGGACGCTGCTGAGCGCCTCTCAGAAATCCGCCGCCGGGAGGATCTGTGTGTGCTTGAGCAAGCCAGAGTCATCGGCATGACCACCACAGGTGCAGCCAAATACCGGCAGGCCCTGCAGGAGCTCCGGCCCAGGCTGGTGATTGTGGAGGAGGCGGCTGAAGTGTTGGAGGCCCACATCATTACTACACTGAGCCAAGACTGCCAGCACCTCATTCTGATTGGAGATCATCAACAGGTATCATCAACAAGCTCATGTATTTAAGACATACAAGACTGCATTGTATAGAATGCATTTAATCCTCAGGTCTTTGTTTATCGCAAATACAATGTTGACACTGTTATTCCCCCTAAGTAAATCAAATGCATTGTTTTTGTTTTCAGTATTTTCCAAAATATAAATAGAATGTAATATTTGTTAGATATTTTTAAGGGCCCATATCCTATGGGTTTTTTTTGCATTATACTTTCCTCTCTGATATCCACCTATTATATATTTTTGGTTTCATTCAGTAAAAATAGATATTTTTGCAGGTGTTACGTTCAAAGAGCAACTGCGTATAGTTAAAAAATGGGTTGTTGTGATGTGGTAAAAAAAATGCCAAAAAATGTCTATTTTATGGTGTAAACCCTAAATATGCCCCCAAATATGCTCCAAGGACACTTTAATTTCATTTAAACTCAGCTTAATACTTTACCCGAAAAGAAAATGTAAAGGTTAACCTGTATATGTACTGTACAGTTTACACTGAACTCCTGCAATGCTAGAATGTAAAATACCACGTGACCCCTGTATAGACTGCACTGTAATTCATGCATGCGCATTTTCTTTGGTACGCACTGTCGTTTTTTTGGTATAAGAAGGTAAATACAGTAATAAATTAATTTCATTTACAGTAATAAAAATGCTGGGCTTTAAGAAGAACAAAATGAAAAACACAAGAACACTAGAGACGCTCCACTGAGAAAATTCTGGACTGCCGCTGTGTCCAAGGGCAGTAGCCAATCAACAGCAAGCAGAAATAAATAGCATTCTCAATTTGGCTTCTTTCAAACCTCCCACCTCTGAGTTCAGCGGTATTTCACCCTCCCAAGACACGCTTTCTTTGTGTTTCTCACCACAGTAACAAAAAAAATGTTTTTTTTTTTAATGGAAATGTACCTGAACTTACGTTAATATTTATGTTACAAAATTAGTAAATTATATTTTTCTTAATAATTTAGCACGTAAATGTATGAAAATGTATATGTTGCCACGAAAAAAGCTGTGATGTCTGGGCCTCATCCGCCGCGCCCCTTCGTCCTTGTGCTGGTAGTTTATTTTTGGGCACAGTGCTTAGCAACCCAGCACGAGGATGAGGGGCCGTGTTGGACGAGGCTTGGCGTCACAAAAGAAAAAAAATGCGGAGGATATTTACAGTTTACGTGTTAGTGTGGGGTTTCAGCGAACAATTATTAGTTCGGTTCTCAGAAGAAATCCACGTTGGACTGAAACTGCGACTGCTGATCCGCGTTAAAGTTGGGGGTTACTGTAATTCATTTTTACAAAACTGTGTTCCACCCTCACTTTATCCCTTTGAATAACAGGCTGTTTTTGTTACTGTACTCTTAAGATCTATATGTGTAAATTACCTCTATTATTGGCTACTCTGGATAGTGCCGAATGCAAAAAGCTGTCTGGACTAAAAGGCTTCATCATGACTGGAAAGGGTTACACTGCTTTTGGGCAGCTACATATAAAGACTTTGGTTTGACTATAAGTGACAATAATGGCCAATGCCAGTTGGTGAAGACCCTGTGCATTTAGGGGGTTAAAAACAGAGCTACATAAAGAATGTACATGTAGTGTTACATTTGGGCTTCTGCATGTAATTAATCAATGGCAGTCCCTTGGAAAGTGGAAAGCTGTGCGGTGCACACGTCTGTGCTTTTCATGCTCTAGTATAACACTGATTCAGCTCATGAAGAGCTCCATAATTATTTTATTAGTTAAATCATGTGTAAAAACACAAAAATGTGAAGTGTATGGGGTTTCTAGGACTAGCATTCTGAGCAATTAAGCATATTTTGTGGCTTATAGAATATCCAGTGAAACAGATGAACTCATATGTTTGCTGTGTTCCCTGAATCTGTTGAATTGATTTGAATTTGGCTCTGTTACACATTTGCAGCTGAGACCTAGTGCCACGGTGTATGAACTCGCCAGGAATTTCAACCTGGAGGTGTCCATGTTTGAGAGGCTTGTTAAGATGGACTTTCCTTTTGTCAGACTTAACTACCAGGTAAGGTCATAAATGAAGGGTTTCATCCCGAAACATATTATTAGACCACTTTTAGCTTTTTTTCATGATATACTTTGCTGGAAGTTATACATGCAAACATGATCACCCCTATGTTTAATTGATATGATCTTTATTTAAAAGTGTGTTATCCACTATTTTGAAAGCTATTATTCTTTAAAAAATGGTTATATCCAATATGATTACATATGCATAAACAACATTTTAAAAAGAAACTCTTCAAATTCAAACACCAGAAATCTCATTAGGTCAACATATCAATATTTTAGATATCTACATATCAATATATATATAGGATATCTATCAACAAAATTCAGTTTTCTTCAGTTAATGATTATGAATAGCCAACTGTTTCTTTTTTAGCTTATATGTATGTATATACCTTTTGTCATTATAGCATCGTATGAGGCCAGAAATCGCTCGTCTTTTGACACCTCATATCTACTCAGAATTGGAGAACCATCCTTCTGTGCTGGAGTATGAGAACATCAAGGTCAGCCACTTAAACATTTATTTTGCATCTATTATTGAATTAGTATGGTTGCTATCTCTGGATTTTGAAGTGATGAGTTATCTGTTACATGTTAATTCTTTATTTTATATTTTTTTATTATCTGTAGGGAATTCTTACGAACCTTTTTTTTGTGGACCACAAGTCCCGTGAAGAGGAAATAAGAGATGGACGAAGCCATCAGAATTTTCACGAGGCCCATTTTGTGGTGGCCCTGTGCCGCTACTTGTTGTGTCAGGACTACCAGCCCTCTCAGATCACTATCCTTACCACCTACACTGGACAGCTCTTCTGCTTACGCAATCTCATGCCCTCCAAAGAGTTTTCAGGAGTCAAAGTTCATGTTGTGGACAAGTACCAAGGAGAAGAGAATGATATTGTCATATTGTCCCTGGTGCGCAGCAACCTGCAAGGCAAGGTCGGATTCCTGCAGATTCCAAACCGTGTTTGTGTAGCACTTTCTCGTGCCAAGAAGGGACTTTACTGCATCGGGGACATGGAAATGTTTAGCAAGGTCAAGCTGTGGAGTGGCATACTTCACACTCTGAGGGAGAAAGGTCAGGTAGGTCGTGCTTTGGTGTTAAGTTGTCAGAACCACCCAGAAACACGGACCCTGGTGTCCTGTGCGACTGACTTTTCAAAGGTCCCAGAAGGTGGGTGCAATAGGCCCTGTGAATACCGCCTGGAGTGCGGCCATGTGTGCACCCGCATGTGTCACCCTTATGATGCTGACCACAAGAAGTTCAAGTGCAGCAAGGATTGCCCTAAGGTACTGTGTGAACTTGGGCACAGATGCCCTCTTCGATGTTATCAGAAGTGCGGTAAATGCATGGTACGTGTGGAAAAGGTTGTTCCGAAATGCCAACACAAGCAGATGATTCCCTGCCATCAGGATCCTGAATCGTTTGTCTGCAAGGAGCCTTGCCAGAAGACACTGAGCTGTGGACACCCTTGTAAGGCAAGTTGTGGAGAGCCATGCAGTAACCATTGCAAAGTAGAAGTTCTCATGAAGCTAAAATGTGGACACACTCAGAACGAGGAATGCAGCACCTCCAGAAACCCCACAAAGGAGCCAGATTGCAGGACCAAGTGTAACACAGTCCTCAAATGTGGGCACCGTTGCTCTGGGACCTGCCATAAATGCTACCAGCGTCGTCTCCACAAAGCATGTACACATAAATGCCAGAATATTCTTCCGTGCTCTCATCAGTGCCGAGTGCCCTGCACAAAGGGCTGCCCACCATGCACACGCCCTTGTGAGAACCGCTGCATTCACAGTGTGTGCATGAAGAAATGTGGACAGCCATGTGCCCCTTGTGTTGAACCCTGTCAGTGGCACTGTCCTCATCAGAGCTGTAGCAAACTCTGCCATGAGCCATGTGACCGTCCCCCATGTTCCGAGAAATGTGAAAAAATCTTGCCCTGTGGGCATCCGTGCATAGGGCTTTGTGGAGACCCTTGCCCAAAAAAGTGCCGTATATGTGATCATGACGAAGTGACTGAGATCTTCTTCGGCATGGAAAGTGAACCGGATGCTCGCTTCATCCAATTAGAAGACTGCCAACACGTCATTGAGTCCTCTGCCATGGACCATTTCATGGGCATGGATGAGGATGAAGATGCTGATCAAGATCAGCGAGTGATCCGACTGAAGGAGTGTCCCAAGTGTCGTAAACCCATACGCAGGAATGTCCGGTATGGTGGCCACATCAATCGTAGCCTGGCAGAGATTGAGAAGGTGAAAGTGCAGATCAATGGCGCGCCGTCTGACATTCAACAAAAGCAGAAGGAGCTCAAGATGCTCTTGAAGACGAAGGTCAACCTTGAGGAATACCTTCCGAAAGAGTATGCAAGCATTAAAGAGTACCTTCAAAAGTCTGACCTGTCTCTCTTAGACCTCTTGCACAAGGAGAACTTGATATCCGTGCTTGAGAGACTTGGGGAACTTTTAAAGATGCAAAAAGAACACATGTCTTTTGAGAATGGTCATTTCTTTTCACTGCGTGTTGGAGAATGCCTTAAGTTCCTGCTTGATACATTTCAGAAATTCTCAGAGCAGCAAGTTGGAGATCTAGAGTGTGAAATAAAGAGGCTTTCCTACCTAGCTGAACTCAATGCTCGCTGCAAGATGGCTGGATCGAGAGTGCTGGCGATCAGAGTTAATGCAACAGTGAGACAGGCACGAAAGATTCTGGAGGGCACTCAACCATTTACTGAGGAAAATGAGTTTGTTGTGAAAGATATTTTTGAAGAGCTAGATGTTGATCTCCCGCGTACTGGCCTGGGCATCAGTGATGAAGAGAGAGTGATGATTCTGAAAGCAGTAGGTCTGCCACAGGGCCACTGGTATAAGTGCCCCAATGGCCATATATATGCCATCGGAGACTGTGGGGGTGCGATGCAACAAAGCATGTGTCCTGAGTGCAGTGCTACAATTGGAGGAGCCAACCATGCTCTCGCTGAAGGTAATTCTGTGGCAACAGAGATGGATGGGGCACAACATGCTGCCTGGTCAGAAGTTGCCAACTTGCGCAATTTTCACCCCATGGACCTTTAAAGTGCCCATATTCTACAGTTTTTGTATTTTGTAGATAAAATACTCATAGCACAAACAGTATGATGTTTGTGTGATGTGTACCAAAAATAGTCATAGTTCATTTAACATGACCATTTTCCATCATTTCTTTATCCCGCTTAATCCTTAGGTTTTATTTTTTACAGTGTTGCTGTGTTAATGAGGTTTATTCTGAATGGATGCCCTCCATTGTACCATATTCAAAAAGCAGTCAGGACTGCTAAAAATAGCTACAAAAACAGCCTGCATATTCAAAGCAGGCTGTTTTTGTAGCTTTGTCTTCAGTATGGATTGGAAAGTGAATGGTATGTTTTGCAACTTAAAAGATATTTTACATTCTACATCACTTTTCATGTAATGAGCTTTTTAAATTCATATACTGTCTCTTCTGTTTTTTTTTTATTACTGTAAGACTTACTGTAATACACTGTATAGAATCGTGGTTTTAAATGCTTAAGACCCTGAATGTTTATGCAGCTTAAGCGGCGAAATCTTAAAACAGCTGAATTTAATGGGGCTATCTTTATTTACGATTGTGGGTTCTTAGCAGGCAGAGCATTTAAAAAAATGTGTCTTCCAATTTTCAGTACGCAAATGTAATATGAAATGGATCAGGAATTTATTGCACTGGAATTGTTCTAACCTTGAAATAAATGCTTAATTTAATTTCAGACTGTGCTTTTATTTCACACCAACAGGGGGCAAGAGTGTACCGATGAATATGAAAGTCGAGGACGAGACATGGTCAAATAGAATGGGGCGAATGAAGTGAAAAATGTATCACTGAGTTACTTGCAAGTGTAGAAGCTGATTTGTGAGTGTATGCATGTGCCAAAGCAGTCCGAACCCTCCTCTTCCTAACTGATGGAATGTTGCTCTGTGAGTAATTTGAACAGGGAGCCTGATCTGTCCTCTATTTGCAGAGACTCGGGCCACATGCTGAAGCTCTTTAGATGCTTTCCATCAGAAAGTAGCAAGGCAAGGTCAGCAAGTTGATCATACACTCAGAAAACATTGCCCAGTGAGCTGGTTAATAATAAAACATTACCTGTACTCTCCGCCTAAATTGCTGGCAGCCAGGCATTGGGTCCAACGCTAGCTGCTCTCCACCAGGCTGCGGGCTGCAGGGATGGCTCTCATTTAAAGTGTTTCGCACCATCTTGCATCAGTTTATTATATGATGAATGTTGCTGTGTCACAACACAAACTCAAATGCAAACTCGCTTCTCTGTCTTTGGGAAGAAAAAAAAAGTAAATGACTGCAAGAACGGACAGGAACAGTTGTGTCAGAGTAGGAGCAAAAAGCAAGCAAATAAATGGATACTTGTCAGTATTTATGGCAAGTGGTTTTGGAGGCAGGTCAGGGGAGAAAAAGTGACTGCTGAGGGAAAAAAACATAATATCCTCAGGGACCTCTCTATGCCATCTATCATATTCTTTTTGAAAGAGTTCTGCCGCTTAGCCGGGAGTTGTTTTGCAAAGGGCTTTTATACTGATGTGCTGCTTTGATAGGACTTTTAGTTTCATTTTAAAACAAGAAAAGTAGATTATAAAAGGACTGAGGCATGACACATGATTTGGGGTGGAGGGACTGTGGCTGATCCTGCTAATAATGAATCACTGTCACTGTGGTTAATGGGGGGGAGAGAATTGCCCCATAGATTGGAGTTTAGAGAGGTGAATCCTAACACACTTGTTCTTGCAATGTCAATACTGAGTAAATGCAATCAGGTTAAAGCATCTCACAAGAAAAATAATAGGATATGGATAAGTTTATGGACTAAGTTAGTAAAATCATTTTCATAAACACAACACTTAAATTATATTACGTTTTTTAAGGCTTTTTATTCTATTATCAATCTTAATATCTACTATTTAATAATGACTATAATTGTACTAAGTATTAATGCCACTATGAATAGCATATACCAATAGGAGTGATAAATGAAAATCTGCATCAACAGGTGAGCCCAGACTTACTGTTGTTTTTCATCTTAAAACATGACAATAAAGATTGTATAAAAAAAATGTAGACTTTTTGGTCAATAATTGTGATACATTTTCTCATAACCACTGTAAAACCAGAGTATATGATGTAGTTATAAGAGTGAGAAACTAAAGTATGGACCCTTAGAGCTTAAGGGGTCAATAAACATGTGCCTAGCAAGTGCATTAGTACTGCATGATGCAAACCTGTATTTCATTGCTGTCATATCAAAACCTACTTCGTTTTTGATTCATTTTTTTTAAATATTTTACACACTTGTCCTTGAATAAATGTGGTAAAAATTGGACCCATATGATTAGTCCATAATGACTTGGAAAAAAATTGCATTACATTAACTTTTATCAAAGAAATTTCTTTTTCACTTCTCTTATAAACCTATGATTCCCAAACAAGTCAGCAACCCTAAGGCAAGTCAGCAAAACAGCAGCCCACTGCCCCATGGAAACACCCATAGATAAACAAAAATGTTTGAGACCTTGATGTGCTGCCCTGGTGAACTGAAATTTATAACATTAACAACAAATGAATAAGACTGCCTTTCGCTCAGTGAGTGCATCAGTAGCCCACAGGTACATATGTGAATCTAGAGAACGGCATCTAGAGCAGTGGCCTCTGCTGCATTTATCAGGGCTGCCTGGCTGTTAGGACAGAGCTGATTAAAATTTCATCAAGCCTGGTGGTGACTGGTCCCGTGCTTTCATGAAATAATGTGCACACGGATGTATAAATATAGATCTGCTATAGTTATAACTCTCCAAGAAAATCCCTTCCATGGATAGCTTTTTAAACAGCGTGATGAAGCTCAATTCATTCTGTGTACATGTGTGTGTGTGTCTCATTTTTACAGTACTAGCACATTTTTAGCCCATTTTCAAGCAGCCAATGCCTGGCAAAAGCTGTTGTAATTAAAGATGGATTATAAGTTCTTTGAAGTGTCATGGTTTCATGTTCAAAAGGAAGGTTGTGTCATCGTGTAACGAGGTGTAATCCAAAGAAATATCTCAGGTTGTCCCATCATAAAAGGAAGGTTTTGCTGTGAGTCTGTGACTTAATCTTCATAATGAGAACTAGGGAAGGGATAAAGCTTTACAGAATAATCACACTTGTCATTCAAAACCGTAGTGAAGCCATCTTTTCATGGTGTTATCAAATAGATCAGAAGCTGTTGCAATAGCTATTAGCTGCATCATGACTGAGTTCAAAAACAGAGAAACTGATACAGTCAGGTCCAGAAGTATCAGCCTGTATAAAAATCAGCAAAGAACCAACCAATAAACATCAAGAACAAAAGGAGCACATACAAAGGGCAACGTCAGATTTTATTTTAATACAGCAATTGTAGTTTGAATTCTTTAAAGTTTTTTTCTAAAAAGCACATGGATGAAAAAGCAACCCTAAAATGTTCAATCTCTCCAAATAAAGCTATTTGAATGCTCTTGGACCATTCCTTTGCATGCCTTTGACATCTTTAGGTCTACACTCTGTACTCCTTAATTTAGCTTGCAATTCACTAGTCCACATACAGAGGCTGCCACTGCCAGCTGCTGACTTTAGTTTGGGATCATTGACATTGTTGGTCTACCCCCCTCCAAAAAGGCCATGTATCATCACTCCCATCATATTATGTATTGTTTATTATAATTTTAACAGTGGATTCATTCAGAGCATTCAAATGTTATGTAATGGCAGGCATTATTTCATGCATTTCCTTCTGCCAGTGATCAAATTACCTCTTCACAGTCAAATTCCAAAAAGGTGGTTGAAGAAATAGTTCCATAGTTCCAAAAAAAATTCAACTTACCCCAGATGTAGTTAATGACATAAGACATGTCTGGGATCCAACTATTATTTCCTTAAGTTTAGCTTTGGAGCTACAAGGCTGACATTGCTAAAATAAAAAAACTCCAGAAGTCAGACGTTGACACCACACCTAGGTTTTAAATCGGCTCCCTGCAATACTTTTGAACTACACTGTGAAATTTTGTTCACTTTTGAAGATCATAGTGAGTCATACGGTGTCCTAAACCACATCGACAAGTCTGTGTGGCTGTAATGAAGACCGTGATGAGGTTTGAGTGGACCCAGAAAAGTTTTTGAGATTTCTTTATGGAAAAGATTAAAAGATTTTGGCCACCACTGACTTATAGTACTTGTCAGCAATAATAGCCTTGTAGCTCCAGTGCTAAACCTAAGAAGAAAAACTCCAAATGTGTCTTGGCTGTTCAACACCATTCCTTTAATGTCATCAGGAGCCTTCTTCTGGCTATCCTACCAGAGTGTCCTCTGTTAGAAGTCAAATATTATATAGTATGCATCCTTCTTAACCGAAATAAGGCCTGAATCTAATTGACTAAGGCATGTTCATTACTTAGGCATGGGGAGAATTATCTTGTGCCCATGATAAACTAGTTGTGGCCATGACATAACTATCTTGTTCCCACATCTTACTAAGTCATAGCTATACTTTAACAATATAATTCGCATGCCTTCCCTTAGCCTAAGTTATGCATTTGGATCTTATTCCTAAACCTTAATAAGTCATTTTTTATTATGAAAGGATATTTCCAGCAGGGTTGCGTAATTAGTCACTTTAACACATTACTGGCAATGTTACTCTGATCAGAAAATCTTTCAGATCAGAGTAATACCTCATGAATAGTGCATTTCATATTGAGTTTTTTTCTGCAGAATTTTTATCGGATTTAGATTTTTAGATTTTATATTGTTCTTGTCTTTTCATTTCTATGTACTTAAGATACATGTGGAAACTTTAGTGTGCAACTTTGTTAAAAATTTACCAGGTGGCCAGTCGTGCCAAAAGGGCTCAAAAAATGGTCAGCATGTAGTTGGCCTATCTGACTGAGCTGGAAGAGAGTGGCATACTTGAGAAAGGGGGATGAGGTCACAGGCATGTGGGGAGATTTCTGCCTGACTCAGTGCCCCCTCCAGCCCACAGGAAGAACAATAGATCTCACAGCCATAGCACAGCAGCATCTCTAGCTCAGCATGTCAGAGACAGACAAAGACAGGGCTCATTTCTTTTAGACCTGTGTATGCCTCTGTCTGGTCTGGCCTGCATGGCCCAGTCACTGCAGAAAGCTAGAACATATCCAAGTTCAATTCAAGTGCATCACTGTGCCTTAACAACCAAGAAGCACACAGCAATGATTCCACACTTTCCATGTAACAAACCCAGTATGCTACCTTCCTTAAACTGAAAGCTACTCAGACCATCCCAGACCCTTTCCTACATGATGGCAGGTGAATGCATAGGTTTTGGGGCTATTTTTCAGTTAGGAGCTCTCTTGGCTTTCTGATCTGCTGGACAGAAGACATGAAGGTAAAACCAGAAATAAAGCCAAGTTCCTAGAAACTCCTTCGATCCACTTCCCATGTCATTCTTGCCCAAAGATACTGAATTGCCTTGTGTCCAATCACCCTCAGACCCCTAATTCTGTGTTAAAGCAATAGTCTGGCAAAAGCAAAAGAACACAAATGGTTAAAATAGTGGAGCAGCCTAGGTGTGTTCAGTATACAGTATTTACTCCTTTAATTTTGAATTGAAGATACCAGGCTAATGTAGCTAACAAGTAATGGAAGCTTATACTCAGTCACTAAATATGATGTAAATAGCAAGCCTAAATCACCACAAACCACACAGAGGTTCTAATTAATCAGCTGGATCACTGCTTGGTTGCTATTGTTGGTACATTTCATGTCTGTGGGAATACCTTTGATACATTTTCATTATTGCCTATATATTTTGGACATTTTGGACACCGCAGTGCTTCCAACTTTGTGGACCCAGTTTGGGGAAGAACCTTTTCTATTCCAGCAGGACTGTGTCCCAGTACACAAAGCAGCTCCATAAAGACATGGCTGGAGGAGTTCAGTGTGGAAGAACTTAACTAGCCACACAGTCCTGGCCTCAACCCCATCCAGCACCTTTAGGGTAAACTGACTTTCTCATCCAACATTAGTGCCTGACCTCATAAATGCTCTACAGAGTGAATGGGCACAAAGGTCCATAGTGTTTTAATGCAAATACATCCTTGTTGGTGTAGTGGTCAGGCATCCCAATACTTTGTCCATATAGTGTATGATGTGTTGATAAACAAAACTCTCAGTTACATGCCTGTGGTAATAATGAAGGGAAATTTCCTCTGCAATCTAAATCCACAGCTATTAGTTT
The DNA here is from genome assembly GCA_037974405.1 of Brachyalestes nurse. Classification (NCBI taxonomy): domain Eukaryota; kingdom Metazoa; phylum Chordata; class Actinopteri; order Characiformes; family Alestidae; genus Brachyalestes; species Brachyalestes nurse. The sequence goes on from JBBPCY010000109.1 coordinate 23,579,803, forward strand.
CTGTCCTTAGAACTCAACTCTCATCTCAATCTTTTCTCGTACTTCAACCATGTGTTACGTTTAGGAATTGTCTGAACTCACAAAAATGACCATAAGAATACATTTAGTACATTTCTCTTAATAATCAGTGTAAGCTAAAAATGGAATAGTTAACTATTTTGTTTCTATACCACACAAAAGGGTATCTTCTCCTTCTACCTGGTATTAGAAGTCCCCAGGGGAAACCTATCTCAGTTTGTCATGTTGCCTATACTTGTTAACTTCTTAAATCATTTCGAGTATTAGGTCATTTTTTTTAACAATTGTATAAATAAAGAACAACATGAAAAAATATTTTGAATTCAAAACGAAGCCTCTATTAGTATGGCTAAACATCACCTAATTCTAGCTTATGATCACAATAGCTAGGATTAAATTCTGATACTTCCTAGTCAGTGAAACTCCAGTGAATATTTTTTGTCATTTTGGTTCCTTCATGATGAAAAAAGTAAATATAATTGTTTTAGCACTAGGGGGCATTTTAGGTCTCTGGGCATGGGGTTGGAGACTTCTTCATTGAAAGGTCTAAAGGTCACTTAAAACAATCTCAATCTCTCTCTCTCTCTCTCTCTCTATCTCTCTCTCTCTCTCTCTATATATATATATATATATATATGTGTGTGTGTGTGTGTATGTGTG
>JBBPCY010000109.1:23601752-23614374 GCA_037974405.1 Brachyalestes nurse
AGATGTAGACTACTTGAGCACTGATGTACGTCGCTCTGGATAAGAGCATCAGCTAAATGCCGTAAATGTAAATGTAAGTTAATACAGTGAAAAATAAATTGGCCCCTTATAGTCATGTGTGAACACACCGCAGCACATACAGTGAATAATGTGAAATTCTTTCTCTGCATTTAACCCATTCGCCAAGTGAAGCAGTCCTGGGATTCGACCCCCACAACCTTCTGATCGCAGGGGCAACTCCCTAACCACCAGTCCACCAACTGCAGCACCTCCAATGTTAACAATGTTCTTTACAGTGAATGCTTATAAGCCTACATCATTTATCTGACACCAAGAAACAATGCAAAATAAACAGTTCAAAACAAATGATTGTGGTGATTAGTGTGGCTATAAAGCTAACGAAGTTACCTCTGGTGCTGTTAAAACCTGTGCTGCCTGTGTAATGAAATGCCATACCTAACAGGTGACTATGCTAATGTAATTAAAAGTATGATTTAATGCTAAAGCTCCAAGGCTTTTAAGGACATGTAGAGTGTTAGCTCATCCTAGAAAACCTAATTAAGTTTGTTTTCAGTTAAAATCTTGCCTGGATTTTGAAAATATATATAAATAATACATTTTTGTTGTTGTTTCCACATGCATAATGAGAACATTTACCTTTGCATCACCAAAACATCTGCATACACACTCTTGCTATACCCGAGCTTCCCTCTGAACTTAAGGATAGCCAGCCTTCCTGTGTCCTGAGTGTAACAAGAAGCAGCCTGCCATGGGAGAGAGAGAACGCTGCACTGCAGAATCATGGATTAAGAATAAAAGTGAGGGGAGGCTGAAAAATGAACGCCCAAGACAGCAGACCTCACTGCTTCCCAAACAGCTGACCAATAACTGCTCCTGGCAGCCCTCCTAAAATATCTGAAGGTTCGTGCCCACTGCTTTGCTGCATGACAGTATAGGTCTGCAGACAGGCACAAGATGTTAAAAAAATATATCTTTTTTTTTTTCTGCACATGCTGGAATTACAGTGAGTGACGTTAGTTGGGTGTCGAGCTGCTGTGATGGAAAAGGTAATTAAAAGCAGCCACTAAAGTTAAACCATATAGTGATTGCTCTTACTCCTGCGGAGGACTGAACACCTGCTGCAGGATCCTCTTCAGTTAATAACGGTGTGATAATGGCCGTTCCAGCTATGACAGTGTGACAGGTGTGCCTGCAACTAGACTCAATGAGTGCTGGACATGACTGCGTCATTCATAGTTAATTAAGTTTGCTCTTGCTTTTTGAATGACAGTTCATTCAATAGTTGTGCCTTTAGTCTCAATCTTAATTGGCACACGTTTTTAATTATTCATAGCTTTCAATTCATAACTGGTTTTATAGGGATTGTATTAGACGTGGCAGAAAGTGGTGCAATCAGTGTTATGCAGTGGATCTATGCTGTTTGTGCAATGCGCTAAGATGGGCAAATCTCCAGACTTTAATATTTATTCTCCACCCATGATATTTCCAAGTATCTTCAATTCGCAGAGATAATAATAATAATAATTTAAAAAATAGCACATTATCTGCACTGTTCTGCAACACAGTTTTGTCAGAGGTATCAGCATTTGTTTCTATTGCCATCCCTTATGCCTTTGGTTATCACAATCCATTCCCACACTGCCCCACTGTGACCTGGATGTAGCAAAACTAAATGAGCCCCCACCTCACAAAAATCCTCTGACTCAGCATTTGGCTCACAGACGAAGGGAGGGAGGTCGGGGTGGGGGGGTGTTGGTGTGTGTGTGGGGGGAGGGGTGGAGTTAAGCATGCAACAGATTAAAACCTGCAGCTTGTGAAGTTTGCCTCCATTTTTATTTTTCATTTTCATTATCTGTCGGTGCAAGTATAAATGCCATGAGGATTAGAGAAATTACATGGGCTCGCGCTCGCCTGCCCCCACCCTGCGCTTATCCCTCTTGCTTCTCCTCTTCTCTCCTCACCTCCCTATTTCCCTGCCTATTTTTTTCCCCTCCTATCCCTTTGTGCTAACTCCCAGCTAGCAATCCTCTCACACACACTGAGTGGAGGCAGGAAAGCTAGTGCCCTCTCTCTCTTGCGCATACACAGCTAACCAGGAGCAGGCCTCGCCCCAGAGTGCATGGAGCGCCCGGCGCAGTGTCTTAAGAATTTCTATAATCCCAGAGATCTATTACAGATAGCGCGCTGACACAAGCGACAGAGATTAGAAGCGGCAGATACTGACTGTATTGATTGGCCCTCTCATCCCCTCGGCTGGCTGAGCGCACGCAGCCGTGTAATGGAACGCAGTAATGAATTCCAGCAGCCGCGCGCAGTCGGAGCAGTCAGAGTGAGTCAGAAGTGCATGGCAGAGTTGGGTGTGAGCATGACGACTCGGGCACACGACTTTAAAGTGGGATTAACTCCTCTTAAGCACTGGTTGACTTGTCTCTTTTTTCAGCCTAGGCCTACAGCTTTTTTTTTTGTCCCTCTCTAGTCGCAACGCAAGTCTGACCTTTGCGACAGCGGAAGTAATGGAAAAGCTAAGAACTTCAACCCTGAGACGCATCAAAGGCCCAGTTCACAGTCGTCAGACCCTCAAAGTAGTTTCACAGTATACTAGCCACTTTTAGCGCAAGTAATGCCTTCCTACTGAAAAATGAAATAGCATGTAGTGCTCTGCTAAAACCACTGAAAAATGATGTACACAGTCAAAGACAGCCATATGTAGCAGAGGCAGAGGAGCCAGGACAGTTATTTTTTATTTGCATGAAGCTAAAGATTTCGAAACGTTGGGGGAAAAAATGAAAGCAGGCCTAACTGGGCATGTCATGTTACAGCTTACAAATGTTAGCACTGATACTGAAGCACAACCCTAACTGAGTTTTTTGGAACCTGACTGGTTAACAACCTCTGGAGGATGAGAATTTTCACACTGAGAATTGCACTTCCAAATTCTAATTCCAAAAATCATTCAAAATATCCTGTTAAACAGGGGAACCTAGTAAAACATAGAATTAATTAATTCACTAAGCGGCAAAAAATATTAAACAACATTTTCCTTCTGTGTCTTTGATTCTGCATTTCTGAGTGAAACATGGAGTCAGGGATGGTCTCTGAGCTAGAAGACAGGTTGGCATGGTGGGATGGCATGGTTATATTATTGGATAATATTTGACTCTTAGAGTATGGTAATGTAACACAATTCAGATGTTTAATAACTGATATTACATTTTGACTGAGGAATGACATTTGAATTGTGCTTAATATGTACTAATGAGTAACTAATGAGTTTAACCACAGCCCAGGGTGCTTCATGCATTCTGGAGGTCATAACAAGAAATATTTTAAACACCTGGTTGCTTCATGTGTCTAGAGTATCTGGACTACACCTGGATAAGTGCAAGCTACTTGAAATGCAGATGTATAGATGCAAATCTGATATAGATGCTGTATAGATGCAACTGTAGGGGGTGGTCTGAAGTGCATTTAAGCTACATTTTATAGCAGTGTAAATGCAATATGCAAAAACCAATACCCCTCCCACTACTGTGATGGTGCCTCTCCTGCCCCCAGTGCTGTTGTGCTTATAGAAGAGACCACCCTTCAGGCTGCCCAGTTAATGGGCATTGCTGCTCCCTGGGTGCATAAGTTTCTTCTTTGAGTTTAGCGATAATTCCATTTGAGCCAGTTAGTTCAAATCAATTGCCAGTTTAGTTAACCCTCACCTCGCCTCTCCATTTTTCCCTGTCTCGCTACAACACACTGTCTTTTTAACACTGTTATTTAAAAGTGGTCTTTGTGCCTTTGGTCTTTATGGTGCTGAAATGTGTAATAATGTGCTATTGACATATCTGAAGGCAATTTTTTTTTTATTTTAATGGTAAGATTACATGCCATTTGTGCTTCGTCTAAAGTTTTCTTCTGCACCATCAGTTTAGTTTAAAAAAGAAGAGGACCCAAGCTTTGAGCTTAACCAGGATCTACTTAAAATGTGCTATCATATGTCTAAGACTATCATAGACAAACCCAAGGTCAAACACCTGTCCATTGCAAAAATGCAAAATCATCAAATGCATCACTTTCTCAGAAGACCATATTTGCCTTCTGCTAGGCCAAATAATTGAGAGTCAGAGCCTTGGGGGTCCTATGATACTCTTTTGCTCTCATCCATTTAGCACATGCGTGATCCCCCATGGGCTTCAGCAGTGATAGGATAGATTGCCAACAACACACAATAGCTACAAGGCTTTTGCTAATCACAGTATTGATCCTGTAATTCTCCCCATTTGAAACTCTTTAGCTTGGTGGGCGGCTCTGAATGAATAAAGTCCAGCTCTACCGCAGGGGTGGGAGGCTCTGTGAAAAGCAGCAGAGACAATCCCGCTACCGGAAAGCAGAGCAGAGGCGCTCCTCAGTATTCATCCCCAGCACTGCACACTCTCTTCAATGCTGATGAACAAATAGTTTAACCTTTTCATTTCTTTGGCTCTCTAAAGTAGCTGGTAATGTGTTATACACTGTTCTGCAGTGCAGGCAGGCATTTTTCATGCCTGTAAAACCTCTTCAAACATATTCTTTTCCTTTTTTAAATTATATATTTACAACATGTTACAATTAAAAACATATTGTGAAACCCAAAGCCTGGTTAAAGAAACACCCTTTTATACATTCCTTGAAGCTAAATTTTAGAACAGCTAGCAAGGGCAGCTGGTGGCCTGGTGGTTATGGAGTTTGCCCTGAATCAGAAGGTTGTGGGTTTGAATCCCCAGACTGCTAGTGACACCACTGAGCTTTTGGTAGGTTGAAAAGGTATGTATAAAATTTGCAACCCAAAAATCATATTCACTGATTATGTATGAAAACATCTGGCAAATTTTCATGTCAGACAACGACAAACATTAAAAAAACCAATGTCAGATACTGGGTTATAGTCTTTTCAAAGCATTTTTCTGCTTTGCGAAACATATTAGTGTTATTATTATTTTTATTTTTTCCCCTGCCTGTTGGTGCATGGCAACATGATTAGGAATCTGAAGACACTTTAGAGGTGGACAGTCTGATGGAATATTATAGAAATGTAATGATTAACCCTTATAATGTAAGCAGCACAGATCCGTGCCGGCAGAGCAACAAATAGTAAATTGTCATCATACAGCCAAACAGCTCCTTATATGGAAGCTCCCCCAGTTTGTGTTGATGGTTGAGGTGTTGTTTGCTGTTCCAGTGTCACATAAAACCAAAGTTATTATGATTAAAAAATATGTAATAATAATAATAATAACTGCTACTGGAGTTTTTAAAATGGCAGTGCACACAAATGCCCATAAAGAAGAAAATGTTCAGGATAGTTTCTGCCCACGAGTGGGTAGGGAAAACCTGCAGAGTGGCCAAGCGGCGGCACGCCGAGTGAAAGAGCAGCGAACAGGTCTGAGTTCTAAGGGTCCAAATGATGCTACTTTACATGCATGGTGGTTAGCTACCTATGGCAAGAGTGTGCAATAGCTGGCTACGCACTTACACAGCTCTATTAATTATATTTTGGATCTGCACTCATTTATACTCATATCTCCAGAGGTGATCAAGTGAACTGACTGAAAATTGAATTGTAAAGACTATGTTGCTGTACTGTAAGTTAACTTAAACTGTTAGTTAACTTGATCATCCAGACTGTGGTTAAGGAACAATAGTAATGTTGGCTAGAAAGCAACATGTTAATGGGCACCGAATGGTTCAAGAATAAATATACACCTTTCTTTGAAAAAACTGGGTCACTAACTGTCAGCCCTTCTTCTCCCCCTCAGTTTTCTTTTTATTTTTGATGTCCTGACTTCTACAATGATGACATGTCAAATCTGCTGACAGTTCACCCTCCCTTCTACTTGTAATCACCCTCTGGAAAGTAATGTTTCTCAAAAATGTATGCAAAACTGACCCATGCAATGAATAGAGAGGAATGAAGTTTGATGTACTGACTTTATAAATCAACATCAACAACAACAACAACATTCTCTGAAGGCCTCCTGTCAGTGCTGGGCCTCTGGAATCATCAAAACACCCCCACCTCCTAACCACTGATCCCACAGTCTATCACCAGCATATCACACAGTGAAGCATGGACACGGAAGCATCATGGTACAGGTCTGCTTTTCTTCGAATGGTATTGGAACACACTAGAAGAGAATTTAATATCATCAGCCAAGAAACAGGAGAAAACTGATGTTTCCACAAAGCAATAACCACAAGAACACAGCCAAGATAACTCAAGAAGGTGAAGGTGCTTACATGGCAACAAAGTCCTACTGGTTTGATATTGTCTTTGTTTAATACTTTGTTTAGTCTTTCTTTATTTATGCTTATGAATAGCCATTTTGTTTAGTACAAGGTCAAAACACTATGTGCATGAAACAGAAGGATAATAAACAACAAAAACAAAAATGTGTGACTCCTTATTTCCCCTCACCATGTGCCCTTTTTCTGATGCATCGACATGCTTTGTCAGGATGAGACATTTTTATAAAAGTTACAAAAATCCATCACTTGTGTCCAATTCTTCTGAACATATCCATTCAGATATATCACTATCATAAGAGACAGAAACTATCCTTCTGGCCACTTTCATCTCATAAGAGACTGTTCCTTTTTACGTAAAATGACATGAAACCAATGCCACCGCATTTACTGCAGCTCTTGACAGTCTAAAAGAAATAGCCAATTTTATACCTGTTATTCTCTCAGACAGCAGCAGTGGTAAGAGACCTAAAGGTCTTTCGAGTAGCTTTAGAAGTCAACACGTCTCCAAAACCAGACATATCATCTCTCCAGTTCCTCACTTTAGTTTATATAGGTTTCTCTAGTATTGCCTCATATAGCAGGATAACTCCTTATATCAGTCCTTCAGGTCTGTGTCCATTCCTCACAATGCCAGGTCAGCAGAGTAACCCCTCAAAAACCAGGCCGTAAATGTATGGCACTAGCCCATGTGGTCTCCAAGCAACAAGAACAGATGGCGCCAGACTGCTAATGGTGAGCTGGTCCATGCTCGGCACTGTGCGTCTTGTAATTGACCCTTTTAGATCTGTGGAGAGGGAATTCCAAAGCGCCGCACGTGCACCTCCTTAATGGAATGTTTTTCTCCACCTTTTAATTATAAGATGCTGGTATTAGTGGTGCAGGTGCTGAAATGGGCCAGGAGGACACCGTTAGGAAGATTTATGGATGACAGTGCCCTTGGCTGGTAACGGCATGAAGTGATGGTTAGCAGTTTGTATGCTAATCATTTGGAGAAATATCTTTCCTGACTGTGGTTAACTTTCAGTGTCCCTTATGTAAAGGTCTTGTATTTTAGAATTAAAGTGCTGGTTAAAACCATAGATTTGTTCTGATATCTAATGGTCGTAGCTATAAATCTAAATGCATGTTTGAAAACGGTAATTCCAAAATGCTTTCAGGATTATATGAAGAATGTTCATGGCCATCTAGACCTTCAGAGCAGGCCCTATAAATCCTAAAATATAATATTTTGAATTTTTAGTTATTTTTGATTAAATAGAATTATGCTTGGTGTACCTAAAATCGATATTCCAGTATCATTTTTGTATTCATGTCAGATAAACAGGTAAATTCTTGAAATGCCCAATGGAAAATTATCCAGTCTGGATTTCACTGCTCTGATATCTAGATAGATCTGTCACTGGTTAGGACTTCAGAGGCTAACCTGAAGGCCTTACACCTTATATAATCAACCAACATAATTAGAAACCCAAGATTTACAACATGTGAGACATATTTTGTGAGGTGAAAACACCAGTCTAGGTCTTACATACCTAGGAGCATGTGATTTATGAGCCATAGTCTAGGCAGGTATCAGCTATTATCAATGGAGAGAAGACAGCTCTGTGCTGAAGGAATCACTGTAAAACTCATACAAGTAAAATATACATTAATGTCTCTTACGAGCTTCAGATAAGACTTATGGGATGTATTTTACATTTCCATTTTTAATCTAGACTGGACAAACAAAGTTTATTTGAATGTTTCTTAGCTTAGTAACTAGAATCCCATAGAGGTGCTAGCATTATAGAAGTGTTTTTCACTCGTTTTCAACTGAGCATACATTCAAAAGTTCTTCTGTAAACCAAGAGTGCTTCTTCTATGACTTTATTTGTAATGTCAGTACTAGGAACAATTATGTTAGCCTGGAGTCCAGGCTCAGTAGAGGTTGACTGTGACTGAACTTCGGCTTTGGGCAATATTCACCTTAGTATGATGAGATCACGAAGGGCAAAACCCAGTGTGTTAGAAATGACTGAAGAACAGCGTTAAACCAATATAGGTATTAAAGCAAGGTCAGGGGCTGATATCAGAGCAGCTGCTGGGGGAAATTACTGCATCACTTCTGCTGTCAGCAGTGTAGAACCACAATTAAACCATTTCGCAAAGCCCACATTCTTACTTGAGGTTACCTGGGGTTTAAGAACTCTAACGCCGGCCCACGCTGACCCAAGCGACGTGCCACTTGTGTGCAACCCTTGCAAAGTCTTACAACACAAAAATGGCGGCCACCTCTGTCGCTGCTTAGATGTCCGTGCTTCAAAGCGGCTTAAGTTCCCTTGCACTTGGCAGGAAGGGGTTTTGAAGTGCACAAATAAGGGGTTCTGAGCCAGAAAGACTTGGCTGCAGATGCCCGGCACACTCCCTCTCAGTGCTAGCTAACCTACAGCGCCATTAATCGCATTAGCCAGGCTCTCGCTCTCCGAGGGCCGGAGTCAGGGGCCTGGATTAATTGGTCTCTACTATGCAAAGCAGGCACATTGGAACAGGAATTCAATACTGAGAAGTGTAATGAGTGATTAAGGAAACATTTCACCGTCGCTCAAAGTTTAGCTGGGTGAATAAGAGAAATATGCCAGCACTTCTTATTCATATATTTAAGATTTTTTTCTACTCCTTTTTTTCTCCAATGCTTCTTTCTATTTCTTCCTTACTTTATTTCTCAGCTTATGTCAATGTCACTCCACTGCCCCCCCATCCCCTGAGGTCCATTTTTAGCTATTAATCGCCAAGTTGGAGATAAAGGCTGATTATGAGATTTTTGTCACATTTTCTGACACAAAAGCTGACTGTGAGATTTTTGTCACACTTGTCAAGAGATATGGTCATTTCAGCTCAGCTTTTCATCAGCCTTTCAGTGCCATAGCAGACTGCACTCCATGTCAGCGCTGGGGCACCGTCCATCACCACTCTCTCTTACCCCAGGAGAAAAGGTCAAGAGAGGACCCTCATTTATTATTGAAATTGGTGATGAGTGAGTTTTTTCTCTTTTTTTTTTTCCCCTTTCCCGGGCATATTTTCTCGGCATGTAGTGAATCTAAGCTCTGACATTGAGGTTAATACCACTGTCAAGCACGTTTAAGATGAATTTTCATCAACTATCTGCAGAATTTACTCATGGTGGGGTGTGAACATATGCATAGGAGTTTTTCTGTAACCACCGAGTGACCGTAAAGCAGCCATATTTTCACATCTGAAGCACCAATCGAAATCTCTCCTACCTCTCTTCCAAACGATTCCATCTTTCTGCTTTGCGGCCTATAAATTTTGCTCTGCGTCTTGTGACATCCAGCACTATGGAAAATGATTTTCTAAATTAGGGTCCTTAGGCTGTTATGACCATGTTGTCCAAGACCGCCGACTGTACTGCGAAGCATTGAGGCTAAATCCAAATAAAATCATCTCAAATAAAAAGGTGGATTCAATCCTCCAGAGCTGCTGTGTTTTATACAGCCTCTCACACATTTTAATTGGACGAGGGGCTGCAATGTTTTTTTTTTTTATCTGACTGCAGTTTCATAGAAAGAATAATTAGAAGACTTTAATAAATTTTCATTTTTTCTTTTTCTCTAGGATTTAACCACAGCGGCCTTGATAATGTAGTCTAAATGCTGCTGGCAGTCTAAGAAGCTGGTTAATTTTAGAACAGATTCAGACAGCATATAAAGCACAGGGCTTATAAAAGCAAGTCTCAGGATGTAGATTCTATTTTTTAGCTCATGTTAACTCTACTGAACACAATTCAAACAAAGATTCTGTAACATATATTTACACATTCCATATTTAAAGTTATGCCAGCCGTTTCATAGCACAGCACTAAGAAAATCAGACTGTAAATGTTTTGAAAGGTCAAATGCAGGCTGTTAAGGTATAGCTAATTCTCTCTTAAGGTATATTTACTCAGTTACCCAATTTTTACCATCATTTTAAAGTAAAACACTTTCTTGAATTAAATACTTAATTCAAGGTAACTGGGAAGTAATATTAAAGAATATCATCTTATTTAACACATACACTCACTGTTTAAGGAATAATAAGACCCAAACTCTATTTTAAGAGGCCAAAATTACTTTTTAACACCCTGCTCTATATACCTCCTCCCAAATTAGTCATATTTTGACTCTAAACACACTTAAATGGGGAACACTATTTAATGTGGATTTTTAAAAAAACATATCTTAGTTCTATTTATTTCCTGAGATTAACATAGTAGAAAAAAAGATATAAATATATTAAACCTTTTCACAGACTGTATTTTATGCTTTTATTTTCCCTTGATATGTTCAGTTTAGCCAATACACAGTAATTGTATATCAAAATGTGCAGAAGTGTTTTCTGTCATTTATTTTCCTTTACCTTTATGCAGTTTACTACTATTAAATATTAATATGCATTTGACACTTATAAGAAGCAGCATTTTCCGTCATGTTTACAATGTATAATAAATATTATATAAAAAGGATAACCATAAGTGGAAACTCCTGGTGGTGAGTTAATTCACAGAGGTCAATGTTAAAGTTGCAGCCACTTTGTTCATTAGTCATAATGGGAAGATGGTGTTAAATGGAATTGTTAAAAAGTCCTTTCGTGGGCTATAAACAGATCTGCCCAAAATAATTAGTTAATTTACCCAAACATAAGTGTTCAGCTTGGTGGCATCTTTTTAATGACTCTGCTACATTTGCAGCAATTTGACCAAGCACATGTAGGTGATGAAAGGTGCAAAATTCTTTTGAGGTTGACTTTATTTTTTGGACTAGATCAAAATCTCTTCATCTCTTGAATTTGCACCATGTGTCCTCCAAGCCTTCACGATCACATAGATCCTGGCAAGGTTCTGGGAAACTAGAGCCTTCAGATTTAATTAATAGAAATTCATTAGTTTTGCTTTAAAATAGTGAAAAGCAAAAATATACAAATAAAAGGAGCTTGTTAGAGGAGGCCTTTGCAGAGTATTGGGGTTAAACAGCTGAGTCCACCACTTCTTAATGTGTCGTACCTCAGACAGTGACAAAATGCTGAAAGCTTAATAAGCTACTCATTCCTTCCGCTCATCTTTGCCAACCCACACGCTTCGACAATGCTTGGATTTACAGGAAGACAGGACCTCCCATGCCCCCCATTCTTCAGTGCTCAACTCCTCATTTTAAAGCCGCTTTGTAACTGACTTTTTAATGACACGCTGTAAATTTTCTTTGAGCAACAGCAGTTTAGAGCAGCAGAAGTTTGCGCAGTGGAGATGGTACATTATTTCAGGTCGACACCTAATAAAACAGCCTCTTTCCAGTGCAGGTAAATCGAATAAGTGAAATACATCAGAGAGGGTTTTGCTGGGGAGCTTGATAGAACTCATTCATAATTAATCGTTAAATACGATCCTACGTCATTTCCACGCCCCAGGAAAGGCAAATCTGAAACAGTGCAAATAAAAGAATGGGAGCTAGCTCTGAATGCAAAAAATAAGAGTGTGTTTTACTTGGGGCTTGACTACTGAGTAATGTTGTATATTCATATGGTTTCATATGGAGAGCTGGGGGTCTGTGTGTGGAGAGAGAGAAAGAGAGAGAGAGAGAAAGAGAGAGAGAGAGAGAGAGAGAGAGATATGAGGGAGCCGTGTGTTTAGGCAAAGTTCACACTTCATTCTCTGAGGGTTAGTGAGGAATTGCTGTAACGTTTTGAATTCAGATATGGAGTTAACTGGTGTGGACCGAGGGGCAAAATCAGCTCTCTGCGTTTGATCTTCCTCAAACTGATTTACATTTAAGAAGTACTGGGCTTAATCTACCCATTTATCCTAACAAATAAAAGAGGAGAGAGAGAGAATATGAATGAATGAGTGAGAGAAAGTGAGAGAGAGAGAAAGAGAGAGAGAGAGAAGGAAAGAGGGAAAGTGTGTCAGAGTGAGAGAGAAAGAAGGAATGAAAGGAGAGAGAGAGAATGAATAAGGGAGAAAGTGAGAGAGAGATAGAGAGAAAGAGAGGGAAAGTGTGTCTGAGTGAGAGAGAGAGAGAGAGAGAGAGAGAGGGAATGAAAGAAAGAAAGAGATAAGTGAGGGGAACGTGTGGATACAAGTGAATGTGAGGAAGAAATAAGGGATAGAGAGAAGGAATGAGAGTGAGTGTGTGTGTGTGTGTGTGTGTGTGTGTGAAAGGGTGTACTCACACTAGGCACGGCTGCTGTGAACCGGGCCAGAGTGCAATTGTCCCCCCTCCCCACTCCCCCTCTGGCCTGCACTCACATAGCGTTTCAGCATTCGTGCCGGAGCACGCTTGCGACGGTTTCAGGATAA
>JBBPCY010000109.1:23614474-23635107 GCA_037974405.1 Brachyalestes nurse
CTTATATAGTTCAATAAGAAAAAATGACCAAAAGAAAGCATTTTAACACAAATTTAAGCATCAACCTATAGAATACTATAAAGTCATTATTCAATATCATTATTCAATATTTGGAATATTTTCCAAATCTATCAGTGCAAATATTTTTTCAAGCAAACATCTACTGATATTGATATGATTCTGGTATCGTTGTGTCTCCCTAATGGATAATATTAATCAATAGCTAAACTGAGCATTGTTGGATCACCATTGTTGTGTGACATCAGCGTTGTTATGTGAGATTCACACCAATATACTGGTTTAGACAATAATTTCCCCTCAACACTCTCTATTTTATCTTTTTTCTTTCTTTCTATGGACCCATCTGCTTCTATATCTACTTGGGTTCTTGCTGTGGAACTTTTGCATCACCCCATAAACAAACCAAGCACATTGGTAAAGAGGTTAAACTTGGTCCAGAAGCTCCAGCTCTAAGGGAAGAGCATGGCTTTTATTCATTGGCCAGTTCACACCTCTGGTGAATTTGGCAGCTTTATTCCACATGTCAAGCTGGCAATTGGCAGAACGCTGCACAAATAACCCAGAGGATGAGTGGTCGTCTCCGACAGCTCAGTACTCTGCTTGATACAGTCGTGAATAGTAGACTGCAGCAGAGTGCTCTTCATTTACATTCCTTGCTCGAGCACTGAAGGATACAGTACCAGTCAAAACACCAGATCGTGTTCCTTATTCTTACTAGTTTCAACATTTTAGAGTAATAATGACAAGTCTAATAAGCTTATGCATAATAAGATATTAAAACTTTGAAATGCAGTGACCGAGACTCGAGGCTATTGTTTCAGAATGTGAACTGGATCTATATGGAATTTGTTGCATAAATCACTATGTAATAGCATTACCCTACATTAGTAATTATATGGATAGAACAGTAAACCAATAGATTGAATTATTCATGCTGTCTGTATGAATGTGGAATTTGTCAGTCTGTTAAAGCTCTGGGTATTCGAACAATCATTTTGGCTGTCATGCCTGGCACGTCCCTGTCTCAGTGTGTACTGTAGCTCCCTGTGTTGTTGCTTTAAAGCCCTGGGGACTTGTCTTTGAAGATAAGCAACAAGTGTTCCTTTGTGTGCTCATCTTGCAGGAGATAAAATAATCCCGCAGACAGTGAAAGGCAAACTGCAGAAACGTAATCTCTCTGGTGACCAGTGCCTTCCTCTCGCTCAGCCTGGCCAGTCTTATCGGCCCCCGGAGCTGTGAGGACATCAGCGGCTGTGTGTGGAGTTCCTCAGTGCTCTGAGACAGAAGGCCATTGCCATGGTGTAATGTAGCGCTCTCCACCTCACATCACTGCTTTATCTCTGCCAGGCAAAGTGGAAGGAAGTCACACACAGGGGTGAGGATTCAAAGGGTTGAGTTCAAGCTGTGTTCAAGCTCATTATCAGAAAAATATCTTCGATAATGTCTCTTCTTTCACTGGCTCTGCGGTAAGGAGGTAGCTAATTGCGTGTTAGCATGTAAGAGGGCTGCCTAATCACCTGCCTGAGGAAAACAGAATACAGGCTGCGAGTGACCCTCTCCCACCTGATACACCCGGCTCAGCACAAGGTCAAATGCACTTTTATGCTAATGCTGCTTGCTTACATGCAGAATGAGTAATGCTGGAAAAGTATCAGTGTAAAAAGTGAGTTTGCAGATGCACAGTATACACCTGCATATCATCACTGTGTGGACACACCTCACATCTCCATTGTTGTTGCTTTGTTTTGTCATTTTTTTGTTTATAAACACCTTTTGCTCTTTACGTTGCCTGAAAGTTTCCTGACGAAGGAACCAATGGTCTGAAATGACTTGACATTTTCTGACAGCTCCCATTATAAGCTCTTTTCCTTTTCTTTAAGTGTCACCCCTTGTAGATACACTGTTTTTTTCACTCTAACTGTTGTGGCCAATCAGAGGATTTTGTGATTTCCCCCAAACTCGTGTAATTCTGCTGGTAGAGTAGTGCATATACATGTTGAGCAAAGTGAAACGCCTCTGTGTTTAAGATCAGTGCTTTTCAGGTGCTATCATGTTTTCCTTTACTGTATAAAAGCAGCACAAGTCTTCTGTTTAGTGTTTGCTACACTGTGATTTTTGAAGTGAGTGCGAAAATTTATTTGGCGCACAGGTTGGACCAGTAAGTGCCTATTACTGTTTTGTTTTGTCTCACTGACTGTTGTTTGACTTGTATTCCTATACATATGTATATATAATTTCTATATTGTGATTATTACATATCCAATAAAAACAAGAGCCCAGAGACTTCATGTGATTAACTCTGCATTGTGAAAGGTTGGGAACCCATGCGTTAGATAATGGACTCTCATGTTGGCAGGCCTCATGCTGACTGATGAGGGGGGCATCCTACCCACCTAGGGAGAGCGAGACCAATTATGCTCTTTTGGATGCTTGGCCACAGATGGCTGTGATATCTTGCAATCTTTCGGCAATAGGGCCAGCGCTTAGATGGCTGTGCCAGTCAGGAGCTTAATTGTACTGTAACTTTCCTGTAAAATTACAGCAGTTGTTTACAGTGTCTCTGTTTGGTTTCTTTTGAATGAACACAAGACAGAATACGGTATCTATAATATGTTTTTGATCTGAAAACCAACTGCTCCTTACATCTCCTAATGAATAGAAATGGTCCAAAAATTGTCAAAACATTCTTGACCATAAAACAGATCTTGACCACATGCTGCGCTAATATAGTGCAATATGTAGCCAAGATCTGTCGCGTGGAGGTGCCACATGGGTCTACAGGCATAGTGTCAGCAAAAGCAGGCCGAGGCTGAAAATAAAAGACAAAGGCTTTGTAATGGAAAGACTGATGAAAGAAACCGATAGACCAAGAGTGAAGATGAAAGGGTGACTTAAGGGATAAGGAAGAGTGAGAAGTTCTCTGGGTTTATGGCATGGGTCAGGATCTGGTGCACACTCGGTGCTTATGGTACTGCTAATGATCGCCGCACCTTCAAAGGCATAGAAATGAAGTGACGGCATGCTTTACTCATCAATGTCTAATCCGTGCCCTGTCATAGTCTGCGACTGTAAAACGTGTCATTATTAGCACATCCTCATGACATGAGCTGTCTCCTGACATTACAGCGGCGCCTACATCAGAAGCAGCTGACACACTGTACCAAGCTCTAATCAAAGGACCTGTTCATCCCTCAGAGGTAAAAGAGAGCATTTTACAGCTCAGATCTGTGATGGTGAGGTGGGGTGATCTTCATATGTGCTGAATCACAGAGTGAAAAAAACTCAGTTGATTCAGTTTTTGTTATGAGACTTCAATACATAACCTTAACAATTATGTCCTTAATTGTTATTCATATCAAAGCAAGATATCACTTTTTAAAGGTGATGTGTTAGGCTTAAATATTTTTATTGCAGCATTTTAAGGTATAAAATTGCTCAGTAGTGTGTCATAGAGACAGAGAGAGAGAAGGAGAGAGAATTGAGAGGGAGAACGAGAGAGAAGAGAGAGAGCGAGAGAGAGCGAGAGAAAGCAAGAGAGAGAGAGAAAACGAGAGACGAGAAACATGCAGAGAATGGTTTGGATCCTGCAGAGCACCCCTGCAGTGTCTCATAAATGGTTGTGTCATAGGAAAACCATTCGGGTTCTTAATGCAATAAAGGAAACAGAGTGCTATATAGAACGGTGTAACAAATGCGGATCTGTCTGTGCTGGCCTGCAGTTAATTGAGTCATTAATGTGTTTATCAGTTCACCCTCAGCCTGTATGCGACTGCCATTACCTTAGGAAGACAGTGGCTTACAGGATTCATTGTCTGAAAGAGCATTAGTCTTTTATTTAGCTGATAAATGGAAGGAGATTAATGGAACAGGAGCAGATAAATTACCATCACAAACAAGATTCATTTTCATCTTTAATTACAATCATACAGTCATATGCAAAAGTTTGGGTACATCTAATCAAATTACATTTTGTGGATTTTTGAAGGGAAAATATGTACACGTCCTCTGCAGAGGTCACATGATTCAGTGCACTATTTCTATTTATTTGTTGAGTTTAACATATAGAAAAAAACGTGCTAAAACCTTTGCGCAGGCAAATAAATAAATAGATATCAACAGTAATTACAGTATACAGCAATGTGTTCCCTGTGGAGAACCTGCACTTACAACCACTAACAGAGATTTCATTTGACCAGGAGGACCCAAATTTTTGCATATCACTGTTTTTATTTTATTTATCTTTCATTTCATTGTATTTCGACCTTTGAATGAAATCAGTAAAATTGTACCTAGCCTCTGGTTCTCATTAGATTGAATGCGATGTTCCAACCTCACAGCAGTTGTCATGGATAAGTCAGTTATCAGAATAGAAGACAGTTCACTGGTTTAATAGAATAGTTTGTAACGCTCAACATTATGTCTCGTCCTTCATTAAAAGAGCCGCTGCCGAACTTTTACTGTTAGCGTGTACTCACACTAGGCATGGTTGCCGTGAACCGGGCCAGAGTGCGATTGTCCCCCCTCCCCACTTCCCCTCTGGCCTGCACTCACACAGGTGTTTTAGCATTCGTGCCGGAGCACGCTTGCGATGGTTTCAGGATAAACAGGAAGAGCGGCACTCTCGCTGAACGCAATGAAGTCCATTGCTCTGGTTACTCTGTGGACAGTAATTTTGAGTTGTTTGGTCCGTGGTGGTCCACAGCCTGTTGCTAAACAGGTCTATTGCTTTTGTGGCACGAAAATTCACGCAATCGTGCTGCTGTCATGAGGAGGTTTGCAAGGTAGCGGCTGAAGTGCAGCAAGGACTTTGTAGCTTTGATTACCGACTACATTTAGGTCAAAAACGTGACATAATGCGTCCTGTTTCGCGCTCGAACTGCGCCCGGGCACGGCTCGGAGCACTCACACTAGTCAAACGAACCGCGCTTTGGTGGTCAAACGCACTCGGGCACGGTTCAAACTGCCTAGTGTGAGTACACCCTAAGAGAGAGCGAATAGTTGGCTTTCACAGAATTCTGCAAATTTAAACAAATGATCATGATTGGAGGTTTATGCTGGATGTATGTGTAGATTTAAAGAACTTTATTCAAATCAACAATATGAAGGAATGAAAACACTAAATAAAGACACAATGAAACTACAGTAACAGCAATACTCACAACGGGATCATCGACAAAATGACAAAAGACCAGACGAAGACAATGAGGTGCAGATGTACTTATACATGAGACATGACTGCAAATGCCTGGGATAGGAGGGATCACAAACTACACTCACTAAAGAGGAGGTGGGCTAAAGAACCAGAACAAAGACAAGAACTAGAACAGTACAGCATTTAGAACTGCAATGCTACGATTTCTGTAGTCCAGTGTTGTATAATTCTTCTGGATTCATCTATAACATGATCAACTGCATGTTAAATTCCTTTAGAATGGTTCATAATGTTTTATAATGATACCTGTACCTGTACCCGGATAGTCTTCTAAAAATACAGCAGGCATTAAATACCCTCAGTTTATCACTGAATGCTGCTAAGACTAAAATTATAATGTTTGGTCACGGTTTTTCTCTCTACCTTACATATTACCACCAGCGATGGAATTATTCTTGTTTAGATTATTGACTATAAATACCCAGAGGCATCTGGTTAGATTGGGTACATTGTCTTTTTCTCACCATGTCACCATGTTGCAGTCTAAAGTCAAGACAAAACTCGGATTATTATATCTACTGCCAAATATATGATTGTTCAAATGACCAAACTTCCCTTATTTGATTACAGGGGTTCAATCTATACAATGGATGGCAAAGGAACACTTTGGAAGCTTGGTGGAACCAATCATTCTCATAATACACACCACTGCCTTTTACGTTCTTTGGTCAAATACCCCTCTTGAAGACACATCATGACATTCATTGGTTCAGGCATATCTATAAAACTCTCTTATCTGCCCACCCGCTTAGATTACTCTGTTATTATAGACAATTTCCAAAACCACATAGAACACACAGTCTTCCATTTACATTAGAATAAACCCTCCTAAATCTAGAGACCAGAGGCGGTCTCTGGTCTGTTGTTTTTCCAATTTGTTGCTGCTAATAACTGGAATTAATTGCCAAGTATTTACAAAAAAATAGATAAATATCTATTATGGCTTTCAATGGCCTTTTTGCAGACATTTTTAATGATACTTGTAAATATTTTCAGTCTGTTGAGCTATTTTGGTCATTATGATAATTATGGTTGCCATGCCATATCTTTTTCCGTCTGTTTTCTTCTTGGTTTGCCTGTTTCACAAGAGCTTTCTGACACTTGCCAGGCTGTCACTGTTCTTGATGACTTGCCTGGTAAAATAAAGGTTATGAAAGAATGAATGGATGAATCGTATCTTATAGTAAACTATGTATTATGTGTTTTAAGATTCTGATAGGAATCCTGTAGAATTACAATAGATCTTTTCTACACAGGAATGAATAAAAATGTTACTTTATACACTTTTGTACACTATATCACATTATTATGATGAGTCATAGATTGAGGTGGCGGTTATTTAAAGTGAACATAAAGCTAAGCTCATTATTTTGCCCTTTTCCTTGCCAGGAGAGGGGAACTGCATGATGCACAGAGGAGATAAAAAAGGGAAAGAGGAGAGTAACAAACACGTTACAGGGTAGGAAGCACAATAAGGGAGCTGTAAGGAAGGGTGAATTAATTGCATATGCAAAATTACCTCAGCACCTTAAATTTCTGACATTTTAAGTGTGATTGTGTCCAGGGTTGGCATGAATAATGGCAGGAGTGGGATTATTAGGATTAAGCCCTGCATGTTCACTGACCCTGGCAGTGGTCCTATCTAATGCTGGGCTACTGGTGCCAAACTGTTGCAGTTTATCTTCTCAGCAACATAATATGAACAGCGAACTGGCTCATTATAACACACTGTACTCCTACACCTAAGGCACCAGATAGTTTTACAAGGAATTGAAGCAGTGCATCAAATAGCATGACTTCACCCCTCTTTTCTGTCACAAGTCCATGAAATACGAGCTACTTTGAGTTAAACTCTGTGAAATGTGAGATGGCATTTTTGATTTCACATTTCTGTCATATCTGTTTGTGTTATGGGAGAATTCTATATTGCAAGAGCTAATGTTTGCAATAAACTGATGTGAGAAAGTGAATCTTTAAAGAAATTAGTAGCTTTGCAACCTAGCAAACCTACTAGTTAGCAAAATATATGCAAAAACAGAAATCTTAATTTACATATGCTAGAGACAATATATTGACAGTTTTGCATATTTCTTGCTTATTTTCATAATTTCAAGACGTTTTTTAGTCTTAAAATGGGCATCTAATTTTCCACTGATTATCTCTCATTTTGTGAGTTGCCCTGTTGCTTTTTTGCCTTGTAAACAAATGTGAAATCCACAGTGTGTATAACATTTCTGCTTTCTTTTTAAATGAATGTTGCAAAAAACTCACTGGCATGTGTGATATAGAAAGCTGCCATATGTAGCTAGCTGGGATGAGTCAATTTTCAGGAACAAAGCTAGTCTTAGCCTGAGCTCATTGCAGCCTTTATCCAGATTAGGTGGTCTTATCTATTATCTGATGCTTACTCTGTAGAAGACGAGTCTCGATGGCATCAGCTGCTGCGTGACTCTCCCACACCAGATGTACAGACAATAATTTTGGCAAGGTTCCCTGTTATTGGAGAAGAACAGAAAGCACTTACACTAGAAGCCAGTGGGCTGCGTATTTTAAGTCAACATGTTTTCTGTTGAAAGTACAGGAAAATAGGCCCAAATTATAGGCCCTGGTAAGCAATTATACACTACAGATGGAAGAGATGGAGATTATGTTGAAATACACCAGTAAATGTATTTGGAAAAATATGTCCATTATGTCCATTAAAATATTCTCAAGAACCCCCTTCTCCTCTTTATTCTTATGAGTCCATGTAATGCCCTGACAGTATTGCTATTCCACTATTTAGGGTGTTGGCAATCCATAGAAGGCTACAGTGTCTGCAGGCTTTTGTTCCAAGCCATGTACCATAATTTACTAATTAGATTCCCTCCTTTGTTGAGAACTCATTAGTGGTGTTGTGCAGGAGATGAATAATTATCTCTTGACCCTGCGACCTTCACTGCGTGTCAGGGATTTAGGGCTTAAGAGCCAGAAAGGTGAATGTAAAGCTCAGCCTTCTGGGACTCATTTCTTAGTTTCAAATATTCACAGAAACACTACTGTTCCAAGAGGCTTCGCCAGACTCTAGCAGACACTTAGAGGCCAGTATGAAAATTATGATGTAAGTGTTTGTAAAATAAATAAATAAATGATGCTCACACAAAATACATTTTTATATGTTTTTATAGTTTTGACATCTTCACCTGGCAATTCTGAATTTTCAGGGGACTGTATCACTTGGATAGATGCTATAGGACAAGTAATATAATTTTATACAGTGTAACTTGGGCTGAATACTGAGGAGCTTGGACAGGAGGAACTCCCAGTGTCTTCCCTCATAGGTAAACTATCTCTTTAAGATCCTTCATTGAGATGTATAAATATTCAAATGTTCTTGGCCACTGTTGTGGGAGTCTCTAGCAGGTTTTGGGGACATGTGCCTGCAGTGTCATACAGATGTCTACTTCTGCCAGCATGTTCTTTGTCCTGCTGTGGGCAGGGCAGGCGACCTGTAAAGTCACAGATGCAGGAGCTTTTCTAGACAAATTTCTCTTTTTCATCTCCCTCTTTCTCTCTCTCTCTCTCTTTCTCTCTCTCTCTCTCTCACACTCACTCACTCACTCACTCACTCACACACACACACACACACACACACACACACACAAATACACAGTTATTCTTTGCAGGCTCCAGAAAGATAGATTAAGTTCTTAACCCCTGCCAGGTCTGTGGACTCCCACTTTAACTACCATATGGACACCCCTGCTCATATAGAATGAGGTTAGGATGACAGATTTAGCACAGCAGAGAGTTTCTGACAGAAAACAGGTTTAGTGCTAATGTTTAGTCTGGCACAAAGCTAATTATACTTAAGCAATCTTTCGTTGCATTTCAGCATTCACTGTTTGCAGCCGGGGGCTTCACTAAACCATGAGAAGGAGTGAGAGAAGGAGTACAAGAGGAAAAATGAGTGAGAGAGGGAGTAGAAGAGAGAGAGAGAGTAGCAGGGAGAGAATGTGCAGAACAGGGAGAAGGAGGGAAAGAAGGAGTAGAAGAGGGAGAAGGAGGTAGAGAAGGAGTAGAACAGAGAGAAGAGGGAGTAGAAAGGAGAAGGGAGACAGAGTGAGAGAAGATGTAGAGGTTTGAGAGAAGATGTGGATAAAGGACAAAGCGTGAGAGAATGTGTGGAACAGGGAGGAGGTTTGAGAGAAGGTGTGGAACAGGGAGAAGGTTTGAGATAAGGTGTGGAACAGGGAGAGGGTTTGAGAGAAGGTGTGGAACAGGGAGAGGGTTTGAGAGAAGGTGTGGAACAGGGAGGAAGTTTGAGAGAAGGTGTGGAACAGGGAGAAGGTTTGAGAGAAGGTGTGGAACAAGGAGAAGGTTTGAGAGAAGATGTGGAACAGGGAGAGGGTTTGAGAGAAGGTGTGGAACAGGGAGAGGGTTTGAGAGAAGGTGTGGAACAGGGAGAAGGTTTGAGAGAAGGTGTGGAACAGGGAGAGGGTTTGAGAGAAGGTGTGGAACAGGGAGAACCCACCCCTCCCCACCCCACTTCCCTATTTCTGTGTGCTCCAGTAGAACCAGCAGTCTAGAAATTCTCTGCAAGACTGTTCAAACAGCAAGATTTGAAGCACCTGCAGGTATAGAGTAGTTGTGAGGAGCATGATAACCCGCTCATACGGGCCATGATATACAATGGTGGAATGCACTTGAGCTTGGGATTCCTAGACTGGATCATGTGTGGTTAACTTTGTTTAAAGGAGATCGATAACTAGTTGGACTAGACAGATAAGGGGATCTGTGAGCAATCCAACACAAGAGCCACCTGTATTGGCATTGTCATTTGTACTGCTCTGTCTGTGCTCTCGGGTCAAGGCTCTGAACCTGTGTTTGCTCAGTCCTGTCTAAGACAGGCATGCAGTCCAAATCGTGCTACAAATAATAGTTTTGCTTATTTTTTTCCCAAACTTGGTTAGAGTTCAGGTCTAATATTTAATAAACACATTAATAGTAAGTAATTCTTTTAGAAGCTTTGACTCCATCCCAGCCCTGTGTATACTAGATACATGCATGATCACATCAACATCCAGCATATTATTCATGAGGTATTTCAAGATATGTGTACACAATTCAGAAAAGTCATTAAACATTGTATAGAGCAGTGGTTCCCAAACTTTCTCTGCAGGGCCCCCCTTTTCTAGATAGGAACATTAATGAGCAACCGCCCCCCCCCAAACACCCCATTCAGACTACACAGGTTCAGATTCAAACTTTATTTTAAATACAGCTCCCTTTTCTAATTGAGCGAAGCAAATGCAATAAAAAATGGGTGCAGTTTCACCACTGTGGGAGAAATAAAGAGCATACTGAAGTTTTAAACAAGAATAAACAACTATCTCCACAAAAATGGCTGGGAAAATGAACCAGTTTCCAGTCAGAAAAAAAACTTAAGAGGATCATCGTCTCACACTTGAATTTGCAGCTGATGAAGAGTCAGCCTCTGCTGGAGGCTTGGCTGGGTGCACAAACTTGTCCATGTTTTTGCTAGCAGTGCTCGAGTGGAGCGTAGGCTATCCCACTGGAGCGCCCCTCTGCAATACCTCTGCGCCCCCCAGTTTGGGAACTACTGGTATAGAGGAAGCCAGTGTTGTGAGGCTACCTCGCAAATGACCATTTTGTTTTAGTGTAAATGTCTTGAGGAAACTACTGGGACTACAGGGGGGTACAGTTGAAAATGACAAACTGCTCAAGAAGTGCTCCTGTCTCAGATGGTCATCAATAAAAGGGTCCACCAAGAAAACAGGGATTGACCATTAGAAAATATTATTAACTACTTTATAGTTTCTTTTATTTTGTATGTGTGTGAACATATATACAAAATAATAAAATAATATATATTTAGTGAACAAGCCAAACAAATTAGCCAACAAAAAGTGTAAGTGTAGAGTGTCCATCTGTCACATGTGAACACACCACAACACAGTACAGCACACAATATGAGCAGCACGAAACTGTTCTCTGTATTTAACCCATTCTCTTGAGTAAAGCAGCCAGTGACACAGTGTCTGGGGAGCAGTATCTTGCTCAAGGATACTTCAGTGGTGCCGTTGGTAGTCCTGGGATTCAAACCCACAGCCTTCCAATCACAGGGGCAACTAGCCATCCACCAGGCCAATAGCTGCCCCAAAATCATTCACTGGTGGGAGGAATAGCCATACGTTTCTAAACACTGAGATGATATTTTCTTCTGAACAATAATTCGGGGATGGGTCACCTGTATAAAGTTGTTTTTGGGTAAATTGAAACTAAGGGACATCCTGCTTTGTAAACCTCTCCGGTCTTTGCTGGGGCGCTCAAGCATGATAGTACAGGCTCTTCAGGAGCTCCTTTTAAATGAATATACTCTATTTGTCAACAGTCCTTACTAAAACTCATCCAAACTTATTTCCAGACTTATTGCTGTGACTCCTAAACTTTTCACACTATTCATAGCCATGAAACAAGTTCAAATTCCCACAAATTCCCACATTTTTGCTGTTTGTTTTTAGCTATGCCACTTAATCTTGTTCACTTTAGTAATAGCCTATATTTATATCTGTTTTTAAATGAACACTATGACACTGAAATTAATATCATATAAATATTTAATATCATAAAGTTTCAGCAACCACATAAAGTCTGTTTCACATTACGAATGCCATTTGAAGCCAGGATTTAGGTATGCACTTTGGATGTTGCTAATTGATGAGGTATCCAGAGCAAAACTAAGGAAGCTAATTTCTGACACCAGCCATGTCTTAGCTGATTAATGGGGGCAGTGGGGGGAAACTTATTTTCATTAACACACATACCAACTTATTCCTTACTCCAAGCAATTTTGCATGCTTTATTTAGCTATAATACAAGAAATCTTATGGGGTGCAGGCAATCTTCACGACACCCATGACCACCACTCATTACTATCTGCGGCCTGTAACAGAGGCACTCTGCTGGGCTTAAAGCTCCAAGTAGTGCATGTGATGATATTTGTCCTAATGAGAGAGTGTTTGGGCAATATCTCACCGTTTCTTATGCAGTGAGGGCTGTTAAGTATGCACTGCGTGTGCTCCTAGGCAGCATGGTCGAAAACTCTCAACCTGGTCATTTATTTTCATAATTGGAGCAGCGCGGCCACATTTGTGCAGTCAGCAAGAGCTAAGAGTTTGTTTGTTCTTTCAAACAGGATTTTATTTGTGAACTACACCGCTAGGAATTGCAGCAATGGGCTTCTTCCACTTCCTCCAGCAGCATTTCTCCATGACGATAGTCTAATGGCCCTCACGGCGTGATAATCATAGCTGCGTTAAGCCCTGAGAGCGGCCGATGTGAAAATAGGATGTAGTACAAGTTATTTATGGCATGCAGATTAGCTTTCTCAAATTCCCACACAATATCTACCTGCTCATTTGCTGCCTTTTCCAAAAGGACCTGCACCATTTGCGATATGCAGGTATTAAATGACAGTTATTTTTAAGTGTACTTATGACTATTACACGATCATGTTTTGTTCAGTTTTTTTTTTTGTTGTTGTTGCTGTTTGGGGCATACTGCCAGCTTTAGAAGCCGCCACTTTTGTTTTCCAGTATTGTTACTTATGTAAATACATAGTGAGACACACTGTGAATCATATCATATATGTTGTAAAGTGTCCATTTGTCATACATGAACACACCACAGCACACAGTGTGAACAGCATGAAATTCGTTTCTGCATTTAACCCTTTCACCAAGTGAAGCACCAAGTGGAACACAGCGCCTGGGGAGCAGTGTGTGGGGACGGTACAGATTTGTTAACGAATAATTTCTCAAAAAGTAGTGAGTTGTCAAGCAGGAACAACTGAATGTTATACATTAACAGCTGTTTTGCATTGATATCACATCAAATATATGCATGTGTGTATACATATATATAGAGAGCAGTCACACACAATGCCCACACTGACTCAAAGACATGGAGCAGTCACTCACACTGACTGCTGTGTGTGCGTGTGTGTGACTGCTCTGTGTCTTGTCTTTGTATTTTAGTGTTTTAAACATTTGTTCCCCAATTTTCTACAGTTATCTCTGTTTATTTAGTATTAGTAAGCTGTGCCCTGTGTAAACATGTGGGTAGAGAGAGTTATTTCAACGTTTCTTTTGTATACAATTCGTTGTTTTGGCTCGCTGCTAACTGCTAATGCTAATGGTTTTAAGCATTTTCCTCCGGGTTTCAAGAGTTTTCTGATTCTGATGATTTTTCCTTGCTGCTGCCGTTTGAAGCGTCTGTGGCGCTCCAGACCAGAATCTCCCCTGTGGATCATCTCAATGTTTCTCTTGTTTAAAACCCTGCATTTTTATTACTGTAAATTAAATTAAAAGAGGCGAATACAAGTTTACCTTTACATTTTCGTTAAGTTTAAAATGAAATTAAAGTGTTCTGGGAGCATATATGGGGGCATATTTAGGGTTTACACTATAAAAATAGGCATTTTTAGGTATTTTTTTAAAAAACAAAACACAGCAATGCGTTTTTTCACTATACGCGGGTGCTCTTCAACGTAACCCCTGCAAAAAGCGAGGGATTACAGTATACATAAATTCTATACATGCACATAACATACATATTACATGTGCAATAACGCTACGCAAGCAACATATAGATGTAAGCACAGTAACATAGTAAAAGAGATAAACATATAAAAATATATAAAATTAATAAAAAAATAAGACATACTGATAGAATAAAACCCCATTTTTACATTCAGTTACCTCAAAGCAGTTTGATAATTCAATTTCTAAAGTCTGAATACCATTTTTACTGTATGCAGATCAAGAAAATGAAGCTTCTCCTTGGTGTGTGAATTTGTCAGAAATTAAGGTGTTAAGAATGCAAAGGCAGGTTAATACACATACATTTGCTGCTTCAATCTCCATTTATTTCATTATACTCATGAAATTCACTGTACTGTAGGAGCAGTAGTTCAAGTATATACTTTTATATTACAATTGTATAAAAGTATAATAACAGTTAGTTTTAATATTCTGTGAACACTTTAGTTCTGAGACTGCTGCTGAATGAAGAAAATGTCATTGTAAGTGAAAGAGAGAGCAGGGCAATGTGTGTTATGGGTCTAGGCTGCGGCAAGGCGTAGCTGAAGCGGTTGTCTTTCTTTATTTAAAAGTGGTTACGCTGAACTTCAAGGCCAAGTTTCCCTCATTTCTTCATTCATTCAACCTCACCATCTTTACATTTATGGCATTTGACAGATGTTCTTATTCAGAGTGCTGTATGTCTGTTCCTCATATTAGTAAGCCTAGAATTAAAATTAAGAGCAGCTATAAAAGTAAAGTGGCCCCTTATAGTCACACAGCACAGCACACAGTAAACACACCACACAGTGTGAAAGTCTTTCTCTGCATTTAACCAGAGATGTTCACAAGTAATTTTTACCAAGTCCAAGTCAAGTCTCAAGTCTTTGAGAGGCAATGTCAAGTCAAGTCTCAAGTCCAAGTCTATGGGGTGGCGTTTGTAAAAATAGCTTAACAAATGTAAAGTTGTCATTTTTTCATCATTTAGTGCAATTTTCACACAATTTTCACACATTTATAGCTAAATGTGCTAAAAAACAGTGTTCAGTTTTGGTACATTTTCTTGCTGCGTAAATGTTAAATGTTAAATCTAAATGTTAAATCTTAAATCTAAATGTTAAATCTGAATCTAAATTTTAAATCTATATCTACATGTTAAATATATATCTAAACGTTAAATATAGATCTAAATGTCAAATCAAATCTAAATAAAAACAAAAGACAATTCTAAATGTGGGATTTAAATGTAGCACTTTTACAAATGGTGACTCTAAATGGTGCCGTTTGTAAAAACAGCTTAACAAACTTAGAAGTGCCATTTTTTTTTTCATCATTTAGTGCAATTTTCACACAATTTTCATACATTTAGAGCTAAATGTGTTAAAAAACTAAATGTTGCGCTCTAAATCTAAATGTTGCACTTTTACAAAAGACAACTCTAAATGTGGGATTTTGAGCTCTAAATGTTTAGAAGATATACCAATTGGCCACGTCCTGTGATTACAATTGGCTGTTACTTAGAAGGAGGCTGGACTGCGTGCTGTGATATGCCCTCACCAACATTTGCCTTAAATGATCTTAATGTTAAATATTAAAAATATATCTCACACTCTAAATGTGAAACTTCACAGTTAGATAGGGCTCGGTGACACCTTTCCAACGACCCCTCGTTTGCCATAATAGCCCCCGGAGATCCGGAGTTATTAGCTGAAAACCGTTCGCCTTGGACAAAAGTAATGGGACAACGGGGCAAGGTGAACCTTTTTTCGGCTGATCGCCGGAAGCTATTATGGAAAACGAGGGGTCGTTGGAAAGAGTGCGAAATATAAATAAATAAAGAGTGTGAGATATAAATGACTCATGAGTCACAACACCCAAGTCCGAGTCAAGTCTCAGGTCATTGAGGGCAAGTCTAAAGTCAAGTCAAAGTCTTTGTTTGTGCGACTTAAGTGTGACTCGAGTCCATCTTTGCATTTAACCCATTCACCAATGAAGCAGTGGGCGGCCACAGATGAGGGGCCCCCTGGGAGCAGTGTGTGGGGACAGTACCTTGGTCAAGGGTACCTCAGTGATGACACTAGCAGTGCTGGAATTTGAACCCACAACCTTCTGAAGAGAGGGGCAACACCCTAACCACTAGACCCCCAGCTGCTTAGTGGTTCAGATTCTACCAGAGAAGAATTAAGATTATACCAGAGATGAGGCTGGTTCTCCACCAGGGCTCCATCAGATCACACATACACTCAGATGACAGTTTTTTTTGTGAAGTTTAAAACATGAACATGTCAAGTTCTATCCTAAATGCTCAGTGAAGAGGTGGGTCTTCAGTCACCATTTGAAGACAGGGAGGGTACCACCTTTACCATGACCCCAGTTCTTGGTAAGCCAACAACAAAATATCCATTGTTGAAAAGGTAATTAGGAGAGTTGGGAGAGTGACTGGTGGGCCAGTAGCATTTTGGGTCTTATATTATGAGTTTTATATTACTATGCTTATAAATGCAAGAATACATGTCAAACTATAAATGTGATGGCATTTACTAATATTTACAGTCTCTCCTCGAGTGGCACCAATATTTTGTAATGCTAGCATGTCTTTTGTGCCCTAATGGAGAGTAACCTCTTAAACTTACAGTTTTTCACATAATTTTCACTGATATTGTTATAATGAACATTAATAGTTTTGCTGATTTATGGCTTCATTATTGTAATTCTTTTTCTTTTTGGTGCTTGATTATTTATTCAAATAAATGTAGGTAAGTAAGAATGATATCCTAATTAATTAGTGTTTAATCAGTAAAAAGTCTGAATAATTCACCCTTTAACCTTAGGGGGCACAAACATTCTAAATTTATCATTAACAATCAGCACTTAATCACTAATGAACAGTTTTACTTCAGGGAGCGAGACATGAAAAAATCTACTAAAAAAACAGTGGTTAGTGCATACTTTATAATGAACTAGGAATTTTTGTGAACCTGTGAAAAAAAAAATTATCAGTTATTTCTGTGGGTAAATGTGTAATGATCAAGTAGTCAAGTCAAGTAGGGGCTTTTTGTAATTTCAGCCACATACACAGTACACAGTGAATTTAAACAATATTCCTATAGGACCATGGTGCTACACAAAGAACAAAAACAGAACACCATCTGATTTCACAAGTGCGTGCAAGAAAGGGCTGAAGAGAGAATGCAAAAAACCCCATAACCAACATGCAGTGCAGTCATCCTGAGCAGTAATGGCACTAGTTTGAGTGAATACAGTCTTATAAGCAGCAGATCTGTTAAGTGTAAAAAAAATGTTTACGTTTACATTTATGGCATTTAGCAGACGCTCTTATCCAGAGCAACGTACATCAGTGCTTAAGTAGTCCACATCTGTTCTTCATACCTGTAAAGCTATACTTAAATCAACATTAACTTTTAAGCAAGTTACTGCCAGCTAAGTTACACTCCTTAACAAACCCTGTCAGAAAAAAAAGTCAGAGGTTAATACAAAAGTAAGGAAAAGCAAGTGTCCAATATTTTTTTTAATACATAGGAAATTATGTATAAGAGATGACTGAGAGGACTGTTTAGTCACCAAGGTGCTCCTTGAAGAGGCAGGTCTTCAGCCGATGCTTGGAGACAGCGAGGGACTCCGCAGATTGCAAGAGGGAGTTCGTCCCACCACTTGGGGGCCAAGACTGAAAAGAGCCTTGCGAAGAAATGCAAAGACTGATGTAGACAGCGATAAATAATTGTGTAAAAATAGCAAAAACAAGATAAGAAAAAATGTACAAAATATAAAAAGCACGGTATTTGCAGTGGTAGTTGGGGAGTATTTTTTCTTTGTTTGTGGTAGAACAGATTAGTGTATATATGCACTGTGAATGGGAGAAAGGAAGCAGCTCAGTTCAGAGAGAGTCTGCGTGCATGTGATGTACAGTTTGTTATTAAGTTCTGTCAGACAGAAGGAGGTACAAGAGGGTGTGGGAAATGTGTGGTCATCCACAATATCATGTGTTCATATCGAATGATTGATTAATGTGTCACATAAAGACATATCAAACATTCAAGTAACCTATGAGAACTGATTCACAAAAGACCTTCTAAATGCATAAAACGTTTCTGAGATTACTCACAAATTATGCCTCTGTTTAGTAGTACATCATTTATTCATTATTGATTGTTTATTAGTAGTTCATTAGCTAAGATGTCAACCATCTATCCATCCATTGAGCTTTACTAAACCATCTATCCTTCAATCCTTCCATCCATCCATCCATCCATCCATCCATTAACGGAGGATTCTGGGGGGTGTGGTGGTGGGGAGAACACCAGTTTATTACAGAGCAGCCACACAGGAGCACACATTTACACACACTCACTCCTTCTGGCAATTTAGCATCTCTGGATTACCTGACTGTGGGAGGAAACTGGAGTACATAGCGAAAACCCACACAGCAACAGGAAGGACAAACAAACTCAGCACAGAGAGGACCTTCGGCCTTTATGTCCACATCATGTCTCTGAGCGAGTGTAGGAGGGGAGCCAGAGAACTACAGTTCCTCAATGGTTTCAAATAAGAAAGAGATCCTCTGTTTCCCCCTAAAATTAACATCACCTACACATCAATTCTATGATTTATTTTTAATGTTTATTAAAAAAGAAATGTCTGATTCTGAAGGTCCTGATTCTGAGTTTAGAGATTTGTCGTCCTGATTGAATGCAGAGCTTCCATGTTTAAGGCATGGACTGTGCAGGTGCTGTGTTTATGTCTGTGAGGAGGTAGGCTGGGGGAGGGGGAGTTAGTTAACAGAGGTCCAGTTAAACCATGGGTTGTGCTCCAATTCAACAACTCCATCTCAAAGAGAAACAGATCAACTACACTGAATGAAAGAACATATAAACAGAATTATACAAAAAATGAACAATCTTTCAGTTTCCATTCATTTCAAGTATTATAAACAGTAAATAAACATCCAAAAAATTAAAATGATTGGTCCAAATGATCTGTATCTATTAGCTGTGTAATAACACTGCAAAAATGATGATGTAACTGCTGGTGAGGTAATCACTGCTACAGGTGGAGTAGAGGAATGCAATCTATGGCAAATACACACATTTATAAACTCATGTTTTGGTACGTAATTACAAAAAGCTAAGTTAATAGCATGTGTCATTTGCTGCACTGCTATAGTCCATCTGTTGTTAATATGTAACTACACCGGCCATTTAATATACAGTGAGGCTAAACTATTTCATACTATTTCAAACAAGATACAAAGATAGGATTCAAAAGTTTTTCATGCCCATGTCAGTGCTTAGTATTAATTCAAGAGAGATGAAATTAAAAATAAAAAAATCAATAAATTTAAATCATAAGAGTTATACTGAAAATATTTAAGGGGCACTGGGAGAGTTTTTTTTAATTAAAAATGTTTTTTCTTGGCATTTATGTCTTGATGGATGTCTGAATTGCTTAGGATCCTCTGGAAACAGCAATACATGGCAGATGTGATGGTCTCATGTTTGTACTTTGTAACTGTAATTCTAGCTGTAATTGACCAAAACAGAAAACAAATGACACAAAATTAGCCTAGGGTTCTAAGTGTTCATTAAATAACGGAAAACATATTTCAGTGTTTTATTTAAAAAGACCAGTCTCCAGAATGGCCACAAGGGGGGCTGCACAGAGGGGCTCCAGTCTATAGAAGAGTGAAGATGAAGGATGTTTCCTGAGATATTTTATACTATACTCCAGAAAGGGTCTCATGAGGACGTAGTGATCTTTGGAGTCTTGCTATTGTCTGTGTCTATGATCCAGCAACCAGTGAACACATTTAAGTATGAAACTCTCACAGCGTGTGACATAATGAGCCATGCTGCATGGCATGGAAATGAAATGCATCGATTTTTCTTTGGCGAGCCGTAGCTCTTATGATATTGCTTTCATAATTGGAAAATTAGCGTTGCACGCTTTGATGTCCTTCATGTGGGACCATAGGCCATGCACATGGCTACTCTGCTTTGCTGCAGATTACAGTGTGGAGAATCAGGTACCACAGTCAGTACACACACACACACACACACACACACACACTCACTCCCATCTCTGTGCGATGTGGATGGCTTTATGAAGGTGGTGAGAAAAGAATCTTTTTAACTGACAGCTCTGCTGTTCTACTTGCTGGAGTGTTTTCTTCTCCAGCTACACTCTGTGTTTCTCATTTCAGTGGATTGCGTACTGCTGACACTAACTTAAGGGATTTGAGTGTGTACTGGATATGCCCCCCACTGCAGTACTTTATCTTTATGGAGAACATTTGCAAATATTAAATCAACACTCAAGGTATGAACACTGTGTGTGTAATATTTTGTTTCTTGACAATAAAATTTGTGATCTGGAGTTTAGATCGCTATCTACTATCCTCATAACAAACTAATGATCCTAAGACAATAATGAAGCAAAGAACACCCTCCCACACACACACACACACACACACACACAAGTACACACATCCAGACACAGTTTAGTTTCCTCTTGCTTTGTGCACATGTTGTTTATATCATAAATCATTTCTATCACGCAGCTCCTCTTTCCTCATGCCATTATGTCCATAAACAGCTGTTGCATATGAGCATGCTGTGTTATTTGATATCCTGTTTTGTACTTAACCCTTCTTATGATATCCCTTTTTATTTTGTTCAGTTTATTTTTTAAAATGTTATTCAGTATTGCTGACTATTTCTGCTTGCACTTTAAATATTGTGTGACAGTGTGTACACTTGATAGAACTCAGGTAAAAATGCTGATATTGTAGAAGTCCTGGTTAA
>JBBPCY010000109.1:23636199-23650587 GCA_037974405.1 Brachyalestes nurse
GATCTTATATATATACATACAAAAATTGTTTTCAATAAAGATTGATTGTGTCTGATGTAAATGTGAAAACAATCCGGATTTAAATATTATAGTTTCTGACTATGGATAGAGTGTTGCTAGATGTTTGTAATAGTATCCCAGGTGATTGTTAGGATTGTTGCTATGTGGTCATTGTGCTTTCCATATGGTTGCTCAGACTGCTAAAGTGGCTCCCAGATGGTTGCTAGATTATTGCAAACGGTTCCTGTGGTGTTCCTGTGGAGATTACAAAGGTATTATTGAAAGGTGCAGGCTGTGATATTTCAGGCTAGATGGTTGCTGGTGCGTTCTAGAGAGTTGCTTGTGTGTTGCTAGTGTCCTTCTATCGTCAGAATCAGAATCAGAAAGCTACTGAAAAAACTGAGAAGAAAAAAAGTGAGAAGAATTGAGAGGTGAGCAGCAGCAAAGCATTCCAGGATGAAATTAAACCAAAAAAGGGAATCATTAACTCCTAACCTACGTTCTTTTCCTCAACTATTACACTTGAGAAGAAATGATGATTAAGTACAGTAGTTAGTTAGCTTGTTAGGACAATTAGAAAGGGAGGTTAGGACCTGCAGATGACTACACACTGTAAATGCTTCTTTTGTATGTGTGTGTCACAAGCTGACCATGTGTAAACATCGAAGTGTTCTGTGTGTTCCGTGCCATCGTTTGTCATAATGATTGAAGCTGGCGGGCCGGCAGCTGGTTGATGTGAGCAGTTTGCCACTTATCTGCGGCACTGCTGTATCAGGCCTTCGTCCCGCAGGGCAATAGCTCTGCGCTGGTGAAGAAGCAATACGTTTTACTCCTGCTTTATTGAACAGCTTGCAGGGATACGCAGAGCACCACCCATGTCCCTCATCTCCAAGCTGTTCTGATTTTGGGTGCGCAAACCTCGCCTTATATAAAAACCAGCTTCACAGTCCCATTCCATTAAACCCCCGCCTGATTCATGGATTTGCTGTCACGGTACCCGCCAGTATGTGCAGTGTTTATTTTTCACTTATCGAATGAGAACTGTTGCTTCACAGACACATGCAGCATTACTGCATTGCTGCAGTGCTAAATGTGATCCTGCAGAGTTTATTGCTTCATTTGAGCCCACACACATGAACCCTGTAGGAGTTCATTTAACATGGATGATTATACTGTAGTCACTGAACTTTTAGATCTTGTGCCTGCCATGGGCTTAGAATCTTTCCCTGCAGAGAAATCCCTCCTTGCAAATGAGACACTGGAATTTTGGCTTCAACCATCAAGTTGTACAGTTCATTAAGTTGGGGGTATAGTGAAGACTTTGCACATAGAAAAAAAAGAAGTGTACTTATGCTTATGGCCTTATTCTCATGCACCCCACATCACTTAGAAATCCAGCTGAAATTGCAAGGAATACAGTAAAGCGCACTGCCGCGGAGAAGGTAAAAGGTGCTCTATATCCTTGAGGAAGACACCATCCAGTCGACTGAAATAGACGAATTGATTGGGCCTCGGGTTTAATTGTTCTGTGTTTTCTGGAGGGCTTCTCAAGCCCCGCTGCTTCCACTTTCTTCAGGCCCGGCAGGAACAGGGAGGAGAGTAAAGATAAGCCAGCGGAATCTGGCCTCCCCCCTCCCTGCCGTTTGAGGGGCCTCCTCCTGCAGATAATACCCCTCTGGAGATGCATTCAAAGCAACAGGACTTAGCAGTGGGCCGCGGCGGGAGAAGCCATGGCTGAGAAGCGGTCTCGGAGATGAACCGCTTAATCAGAGGTAAATTGCTCGGAGAACGAGAGGGCCTGTAACGGGATTGGCGTAGTGCAGGGTGAACAAAAGCATGGGCTCCTTCCTCCAGGATTAGCCCTGGATCAGCGGGTGACCTTCAACACGCCGAGATGAAGAAGTGCTGCAGTTCAGGACCTCCGGGTGGCGGGCTGCTGGTGTTGGAGCTTACAGAATAGCTTCAGAGTTTGCCATCTCATTAAAAAAGATTAGCAAAAGTTGTTGTAGTAATGAGATCCACGTTTGCCCTATAAGAGTTAACTGGGCTATGGTCACAGAAGTTGTATGAAGTTGTTCGTGGTTATATTTGGGGTCTTATGGGTTCCAGTGCAAAATAAATAAATAAAATAAAAAATGACTGAATCACAAATGCCAATATAATTTGCTTGCTATCGGCTATTGCCATGTCTCAACAAAATAAGTACTCTAATATTGACTAGTAGTTAAATATATTATTAACTTATCATTGCTTACCTTGAGTCATGGGTAAACTCAATAAGAAGTGATATAAGGTGTCCATTAAAGATGTGAGGGTACACAACACATCCCAGTTGTCTCTGGTGTGATTCCTCTGCCAGCATTTCTCAAACTCAAACTGCACAGAAATGGAGACGTTGAATGAGGAACAATCACTCATTGCATTTCCTGAATGACAAAATGGATCTTAACTTTAACTTCAAAATCCTTTAACTGTGTCTAATTGTCAATAAATGTTGACTGTGAATAAGCACAGGAATCATCCTGAGACATTGGGCAGAGCGTGTGACAAAGAAGGAATCAAACAGTTGGGTGGGCAGGTGGAGATAATTGTCTTAGGCCGAAGAGGTTTTCTTTTGGGTTACTAATGTCCTTTATATCCAGTTAGGTTCACCATAGGAGAGGAAGCTGGTGTGCTTGATCATGCAAGACTTATAAAGAGCCATAGGAGATTAACAGAATACTGTGTCAGAAGGGCTGCATGTTAAATCTGAGCAGGATATTATGCTGTCACCCCGGACACTAATAAGGCCCAGAGTATGACATGTGACCTTTCCTGAAACCTAATCCTGATCTTTAACAAGACTTTTTTCAGTGACTGAAGAACCAGTGTGAACATTGTGTGTTCATTCTTTGCATGACCTTCCACAACTTGAGCACAAGATAATTTGCAGTCATGCGTTGCATTGTGGTGTTTTGTTATCACTGAATTTTGCGACGTTAGCATATTACCATTTTCATTGTTGGGGTAAATCCTAATCTTATTGGTGACAAGGTCATCTTTTTCACTATGCTGATCCATTTTGTTATTACATTCATGTGATATAGCAGGAGGTATTATGCTTTGGGCACACTTTTGGGTCAGAAACGCTGATGCTAGATCATTCTGTAATACGGCATCTGCAAGAGTAAACTCAATTTTTACAGCTCTATCTATGATGCGTTTTTGGAGACGTGTTCAAAATCACTGCTTTTCCTTATGACTGATTTTTTTCCCCGCGTAGATTTTGCAGAGATAGCCACTCTGCCTCTTGGTCAAATGTTTGTTTATGATGCAGCCTATCTCTAGCCATATGAATCCCACCGAGATAGCCGGTGCCGTGATCCGGATCAACACTTGCTGATGCCCATCAGTCCTGGCTGCTGCCACTGAGAAAGGAAGGTCAAAGGGGGGCGGATCTACTAGAGCACAGTTAGATGGTCTGTGGGTGTCGGCCGGCGTGTGAAAAGTTGCAGTGCAGTCCTTCATAACAGCATCATTTTGCTCTGGCCTGACAGTAATCTATTAAAAAAAATGACACATGGTGCTGTAAATTCTGAATCATTTTTTCTTGTTTTTACCCAGGAAAATAATCTTAGAGAACAGGAAATCATTCTTTTGAAAAGAAACAGCAATAAACTCTTCGGGCAGTAATCTACATCTGGAACACTGGGCTTAAGTGTGAAAAAATGAATATTTCCTGCTCGTTTTAACTGAGAACTCTTGCTTGCTGTCATGACTGTGGTTGTTACAAAAAACATTTTTTTCCCACTGTTTCGACAGAATTATTAAATAACTGTAAATTACAGTGTTTGAAAGATAAATCTTTGAATGTGAACATTTTCACTATAATTGCTTGTTTTAAAGTAGACAGGTAATTAATGGTGTGTTCATGGTAACTGCGCTGGTGGATGCTTTACTGGATTATCTTCACAGAACAGATCAGGGCGCATATTACAGCAATATCCTAAATCAAATAGTTTATCAGTTCAGTTAGACCTGAATTAAATACAGGAGCTGATACAGAGTAACATTTCATTGTTATAGCAGCAAATTGTCCTAAATATTGTACTAACTTTGGTATAACTCCAATTGTACCTTTCACTTTCTTGATTAATATTACTCAAACCCCCAGTCTATTAAAACTTGCATTTGTATTTATTTCAATTAGATGTGATCTCAGACATGTATACTGCATACTTGGTGAGAGACATGACTGCTGTGCTGTAAGTTAAAATGGTACTTATCTGAAGGCCGGTGTTCGTAAACCTACTACATGTACCAAAACCTTTCATAACAACTGACACCAACCTATTTAAAGGCTTGCTGAAATAAGCCTTTAAAATGCTTACTGTCTCAGTGTGCTTGTGTCAGTGGTCATTAAGGTTTAAGTTGGTGAAACCTTTCTAATACTAGTCTTCGGTTACACTGATCAGATATAACATTACAACCAGGTGCCCAAAAATTATGTAGTTCCCCCTCGTACTGCCAAAACAGCTCTGATCAGACAGCAAGATGTTGGCAGCAGATCTTTTAAGTTCTGTAAGTTGCGAAGTAGGGCCTCCATGGATCAGACTAATTTGTCCAGTACATCCCACAGATCCTTGATTTGAGATTTAGAAAACATGGAAGCCAATTCATCACTCTTTGTCCTTTTCCTCAAACTTTTCCTGAACAATTTTTGCAGTGTTGCAGTGCCCATTATATTGCTGAGTGCGGCCACTGTCATTAGGTAATATTCAGGTAGGTGGTACATGTAAAAGCAATATCCACATCGATGCCAGGATCCACAGTTTCTCAGCTGAACAAACTGCCTACACTGGCTTGTCTTCTTCCCACAGTGCTTCCTGTTGGCAGTGTACAGGAGTCAGCATCGGTACTCTGACTGATCTTTTCTGCCATAACCAACATTAACCTTTGCACCAATTTGTGCTGCTGTAACTTCAGACAGGCCAGCCTTCAGTCCTCATGCCTTTCACTAACTGTCCTTACTTGGACCACTTTTGGTAGTTTCTATCCACTGCATCCAATAAGCCATGCCATTCTAATTTGATCGTCGTCAGAGTCACTCTGGTTCTTGTACTTGCCCATTTTCCTTCCACCTTCAAGAGTTGACAATTCGCTTGCTGGAAAATATGTCCCACTCCCTTGACAAGTGCCACTTTAATGAGATAATCAATGTTCTTCACTTCACCTGTCAGAGATTTCAATGTGTGGCTGATCGGTGTATAATTTCTCAATTAAGATGGAAGGTACAAATTCATCTTAACTTTTAGGAAAAAGTGTTCTTTGTGCAGTGCCAAAGAAGAACCACTGAAATTAAGAACCAAATTTTAAAACAAAATGTTTTTTTGTTTATTTTCTATTAATTTTTTTTCTTGAAAGAACCTTAACATCATGTGGATGTTATTCATGCTTGCACATCTCATTTAGGAAAATGGTTTCTTGAAGAACCATCTTCTGAAAGGCTTTTTAGGGAATCAAAATAGTTCTGTGGCATTACACAAAGAAGCCTTCCTAGTATCTTTATTTTTAAGAGTGTAGGAAAGATAGGAAGTTTCTTTGTTACGGCCCCTGTTTGCTTTTCAGATGGATCTGTGAAGAAAGAGGTCCACCACAGCTCATGGCCCACTGAGACTGCGAAACAGATTGCGCTTCTATTGAAGTTTTTGCTTTCCTCAATTACCTCTTTGATACGTAAGATAACTATCGCTTCTCTGTGCTTTTGAAGCACATGGCAGGTTGTCTCTATTCTTTGCAGACCCCTCTTAGAAGAATTCCCAATGAGGATTGATGCTCAAAGTTCAAAGTCCTTCGTGAAACAAGTGTACAAAACCCAAGCAAAAACTTTATAAAGTGCCTTTAATTGAACATAATTTCATAAGGCTAAGCAGCTAGAGCACCTTTCATACAGTGTGTGCTGCAAGCAGATGGTGAGGCGAAAGCCTGAAATGGTGACTTTCGGTCCTGGCTGGTGAATAGAGGAACCTGGGCAAGATGAAGGAAACTTTGATGTCCAATTCAATCCCTCCTTTGATGTCGTTTTGCTGTGCGGAGAGATGGATTTTATGGTAAGATTTACCTAAGCGGCCAGCTCTGTCTTTTGAAGAAGTACAACCGGATTGAGGCTTTGTGCCCTCCTCGTATCTTAATGGAGACATATTTCTTCTCTTGCCTCTACATCTCTAAGAGAGGCTAAAATGTCAACATGAGAAAAAAAAGAGAGAGATGTGCACAGAAATGCAGAGAGGCGTGGCTGTACTTTCCTTAAATATGATTACTCTCATTTTTTTTATCAGTAAAGCAGAAATCTAACTTTAGCCTAAGAATAAAGTTCTACTTTCTCTAACTGATTGGCTTCCATGTGCATCCCTTTCAAAATATTCAAAACAGAATTACTGCTTTATGATTCTTGAAAAATAGTGTCTTCAAGGCAAATATAATGTTCTCAAAAATAATAAAACAGCCGAAGTCAGTGTCTACACATATTCCCTGTGCATTACGTAGCTGTCTAATGTGCAGATCTTTCAGTCTGCTCTGGTTGGAAGCCTGCACTTGTATCAAGGTTCTTTCAGGGTTTTTCAGCTTTAATTTTTTTCTGTGTTGAGCTACAGAACAGAGATAGCACCTAGGGAGGCCCTAAACTCCACACACTCTTCCGGCCAGTTGGCCCTCTTATGGGTTTTGGATGAGCTACAGTCTTTTTAGAGTTCCGCCTGGGAGTTTGCACTGATGAGGAAAGGCATTTAACATTTGGCATGTGATGAGGATAATGTCGTCTGCTTATCGCTGAATTGCCTTTTTGCTCCCCGATATGGAGATGTGCATCGTGGTGTGGGGAGTGATAGTGGCTCTTTTGTTCGCAGACAGCCTCCTGCATCTGAATCACAAGGAACACAGCAAGCAAGAGAAATTGAGGAAGCAAGAGTGTAGCGATAAAGGAACCCCCTAGTGAAGCCTGGACTGATATTGGGTATTTAGCTGTTATGTCCTTTCATGGTATTTGAGGCAGTGAAATATGAGGCTTGTGAAGCAGAATGAACTGGCATGACCCTGCTAGTAAGTATTTCGCTTTCTCTGCCAGGGGCATTAGTAGGCCTCAATTTAAAAATGAGTGAATGCACTGAATGAATCTTTTTGAACATAAAAGTGTATACTGGATATCCTTAACTTGATACCCGTCCAGTTAGTTGGTATGTTAAAATTTACTTCCAGTTTACACTACTCTCTGTCCTGCCAGAGCAGCTCTTTACTGTTTACTTCCAGTCTACACTACTCTCTGTCTTGGGTAGTATCCTCCACCACACATGTTTCCCAGGGTTTGGGCTAGGCCCCTTTCTTCCAGTGAAGGACAATCTTAATGCTTCAGCAGACCAAGACATTTTGGTCAACACCATGCTTCTAACTTTGTGGACACAGTTTGGGGAAGAATATTTTCTATTCCAGCATGACTGTGTCCCAGTGCAAGCTCCATAAAGACATGGTTGGATGAGTTTGATGTGGAAGAACTTGACAGGACCCACACAGAGCCCAGACCTCAACCCCATCCAACACCTTTGGGATGAACGGGAATGGAGATTGCGAGCCAGGCCTTCTCGTCCAGCATCAGTGCCTGACCTCATAAATGCTTTACAGAATGAATGGGGATGAATTCCCATAGAAACTCCAAAATCTTGTGAAAGAAGAGTGGAACAGAGTGGAAAAAGAGTTTGAGAGAAAAGGAGCAAGAAAAGCGAAAATGAGAGAGAAGCAGAGGGAAAAGAGAGCGAGTGCAAGAGCAAGAGCGAAGAGAGAAAGAAAGCGAGAATGGGAGAGGCGCAGAGTGAAAGAGAGCGAAATGTAAAGAAAGAGTGAAAAAAATAAAAGCGAGAATGTGAGAGAGAGAGAGAGAGAGAGAGAGAGAGTGCCTGGGATCGTGTTTCGGAACTGGCTGCCTCTCTGGAATAAGACAGATGGGGAAAGGAAAGTGGTGACGATTGTAATTTATTTTCTAGTGTTTTTCTTCCGCTCTTTTTGGGAAGCACATCCAATTAATCCCTAGGAAGACAGAGGAAGAGGAGCTGAAGCCGAGACAAAGACGAGGCTTGTTTTATCTCATATCACAGTAAACTGAAACATTTTTCACCCCAACACATGCTCTTGCTCTCCTTTACAGTGATGTTGAGTGAACCAGGTAACAGAATCTCCTCAAAGACAAGACAAGGCTTTTAACTACGGCTGAAAAATGTCTTGCCAGAGCAGCTCTTTACTGTTTACTTCCAGTCTACACTGCTCTCTGTCTGGGGTAGTATCCTCCACTACAAGACGGATGAGCCACTGCACATGTTCACGCTTGGTATTGTCATTCATCTCAAGTGATCTGATCATTAGTGGCCGCTGGGATGTACTACAACTGGCATTACCATGTGTCACAAATATATCTCCAGTGGCCACTTATGGTCAGGATTTGAGAGTGGAGAACGTCACAGACTTACATGACGCAGTCAGTTTGGTCTTCTGTTGCTCTCCTGGGTGCATTTTGTTCAGACTACAAATGATATGTGACCATATGCAGCCTTGACCACCTTTGAAGTAGCTTTGAGTTGTCAGATCATGTTATTTTTTTAAATGATAAATAATAGACTAAAATGACCAAATGGACTGGTGACCTATCCAGCATAGTTCTTCATCTTTCGCTCCATGAGTGCTGGGATAGGCTCCAACACCCCTGGCCACTCTAGTTAGGATAAGTGGGTCAGAAAATAAATTGATGGATGGATGGAACAAACTATTTACAGTCATTTCATGTTTCCTGATTCTCAGTATAATACAGCTGTCTCAGCCTATTGCTCTGTTCATTCTGGATACACCTTCTGTTTTCTAATTTACAGCTTCCTGTAATTCAGGGTTTTTATTTAGAGAGGTCCCAGGCCTCTGTAAGAGTACAGAGACCAGATTTTTTCCCCCAGGTTTTAACTCAAGATTCAAGATTCTTTATTTGTCACATGCATAGTTCTGTTTTTATACAAGTACAACACATAATGAAATGTATCCTGAACAGCTCATTTTTATGACTGTGCAATATTATAAAATATGTACAAATTTATAAAACAAATAAAACAAATCTAAATAGGAGTAAAGCAACTTAATTTGGACCGTGAAACAAAAAGCACATCCTGTGTGGAGCGGTCAAGAAGGTGTCTGGACGTGGCCACACCATCCCGTGGTCAGCATTTGTTTCCTTCCAAATTCATAGCGTCTCTGTACAACTTACTAAGCAGCTGCTGTGGATTAAAACAGAAGTCTAACCCTTAAATGACTCTGAGAAAAACTTCAGAGACCCCTCACCTTAAGTCAAACTGCTGAGAAACGTCAGTGACCCCTCATCTTGAGTCATCTTGAGGACAGAAAATAAATGTTGTTAGCAGCCCCACCACAAAGAAACAAAGATGTTTTTGTTAGCAAAGATTTTTAATTTGAGGCTCTCTGAGAGCGTGCAGTGGGTAGAGCCAGTCGCCTCATGCGATGTTCTGTGCAACAACCG
This sequence comes from Brachyalestes nurse, assembly GCA_037974405.1. Taxonomy (NCBI): domain Eukaryota; kingdom Metazoa; phylum Chordata; class Actinopteri; order Characiformes; family Alestidae; genus Brachyalestes; species Brachyalestes nurse. Next base: position 23,645,741 of record JBBPCY010000109.1, read on the forward strand.
TATATGACTGGAATTTTAACTGTGCGTAAGGCAGACTGAGTGTTACTATGGTTTTACTTTCAGTGGGACGTGCTGAACCTGTCTGCTGACACCTAAACTATATTTTAATTATTTCACTGCGAATAGGTGGGCTATTAAACCTGCTTAAGTTCATTTTCTTTTCTTATTCTTATTTACATCATAAAATTAAAAAAAGGCTGAATCATTAAAAAAAAAGTTATGACAGTTTAAACTTATTTTTTCATACAGACATGATGATACACACACCAAAGACATGTGTAAATAGGTTTTATGAAGCATTTGCTGAGTATATGAGACAGGCAGTCCTTGCTTAGGAGATTCTGGGAGTGAAACTAAGGCAGGCGATGAGAGTGAGGGGAAAAAAAGAATTTCAGAGTTGTTATTCCAGTGATTAACAATTTCTATTACATTTTTTAACAGAAGAATGACATGAAGAAGCTGACAACCAGTAACAGTGAGGAACAGTGTGACTTTTTAAGCTGCATTCTGAGTATAAATGTATTCTGAATATATTCTGAATATGCTCCTTTTTGTGTTGTAACAGAATATGTCACTGAACACATTTAGGACAGTGTATGCAGTAGTCAGCATCACCACTTTTTTTAAAGTAGTTTTTTAAAGTCTGCTAGTCATACTTGTGGAAAACTACAACAGTGAACCCTTAGAAATATATTGTAAAAATTATTTTCAACTATATCTCATAGTCAGGCCTCTTATCAGATGACTCCCAAGACCTTTGCCAAAATCTGATCGCTGCTATTAGTTAAAATCTGTTACCTTTTCATTGAAAACAGTGATCCTAAACTTTTAAATTGCATTAGTGTATCCCAATGCCAGCTGTAAAGTCGCCCAGTACAAACAGTACAAGGAAAACAAGTACACATAAGAAGTTGACTGTGTTTTTCCTGAAGAGTTTGTAAATATAAGATTGCCAATATAGGATCAACATCAAAATATTTACAAACATTAGAACTACAAGGAAAATACATTTTGATGTATCCTTCATTACAGGTAATAACTTAATCTCTGTACTTGTTATGCTCATTAGCCTACACTGGAAATAGAAATGGAAGGAACAACCAGCTGAGGAACATTATACACACTATAACCAACCACAACTCATTTGTTTGTGAAACACCCTTGCCTACAACTACTTCATGTATTCATGGACAAGTTCATGTACAAGAGGGCTAAGAGGGTGATTTACTGTAAAATGCACTGTTAACATTAACAGAGCGTGGCTACAGCAGATTTTAACCCCTTCAGACCCTGCGTCCACTGGAATGGACATGACATGTTTTTTAGTCTAAACCAATAAAAATGTGGGATTTCTCAGTTTAAATACTGCTTGGCCCTAATTATCCAATCACAATGAAATTAAGACTATTTGTTTGATCAGAGAGAGCTTCAGCCATCAGACAAGACAACCATGACTCACCCGCTGGATAAGAGTAGGGGTAAGCACCTTTTTATCCTCATAAATACTCATTTATGTTCATGGTAGCCTAACTAATTTGCATGTAATATAATTTATACTTTATGGAATTATAGTATTTAAAGTCAATTGGAATATATTTCAAAATTGTAAAGCACAGGATTTTTGTAAAGTTTTATGTCCTTCACAGTGGACATCAGTTGTTGAAAGACATTAGCAGACACTTAGTTATTTAGTGTCAGCTAGGGATGGGACGATTAGGGTTCAAAAACACTATTACAGGAGAAACCAGATCTCTAGTTGGTCTCCACCTAGTTATGGGAGTGATGAAACTGCCGAGAGTGTCCATATACTGGGAGGCAGGAATGAACACTGGCATTTTTAGAAAAATCAGTGTCACGTGTCAGATTCTTCCAGCTCCGATCACATTTGCATTTGGTCAATTTGGAAAAGCCAGCTGAAAACCCTGACATGTTCTTCAAAGTACGTCCACTCTACAATGCCATTACGATGACAACAAAGAAGCCACCAGATGCAAGATGCTACTCTGTACAGGCTACACTTTTCTGACAAGTGCAACATTCACCTGTGCTTTGTGCCACACTGTAACTGCTTCAAAGCAGCTCATCGGAAAGGAATACATACATCATAATACAAACATTCAACATCCATACAGACCTCCACACACACACTCATTCAATCATACAGACATTTAGTTCAGATGTTTGCATGCAGACAGACGTGAACATGCTGTTAAAATGTTCAGTTCATAGATTATACATTTATTACATGATTACTATATTAAAACATGCAAATTGATCCTGAAATTTTTATGATATTTTACATTCATTTAGTCGTGGTATCAATTGCAATGGACATGAGAAAAAAAAATTAGTTGGCAATAAAAACAAATTATGACTATTTCTCTATTGGAGAACAGTAAATATCAGCTGGGTAATTTTTTTTTCAGTAAGCAGAAAAGTTTCAGGTCTGAAGGGGTTAATGTGAACAGGCTTTTGAACTCAGCTAAGAGAAGGCAAATATTGCTGAAAATGAAAAGGGAAAATGCACAGGTTGTGCTCCTGCAAGAGACATACTTCACACCATTAGAACATGAAAAACTAAAGATTTTATAAGGTTCTTATGACAAAGAAAAAACCCACACCACAGAATACATTAAAGACAAATGGGGAAAAAGAAGGTACTTTTTCAATAGCAAACAAGGATTGGCTTGATATAACTATAAAAACTGCAGTGGAAATGCACCAGCCACCCACACATGGCGGGAGTTTGGGTGGAAACGTCTTGTCCGTTTCTTTATCACATCAAAACAGAAAGCAAATTTCTTAGGAGGGGACGCCAAATGTTGGAGACAGCATGGATCTCGGAAAGCTAACCACTGGCATATTTTCTGGGAATGCCCAGTGATAAGATCTTTCTGGACAGACTTTCATAAAGCAGTGAAAAGCATACTTAACATTGATTTGCCCTTCCAATTCTCCACACTATTTTTAGGAAAGGCTGATTTTCAAGCAAGGCAATCTGATGAATACATATTTGGCATGTAAAAAGGCGTTGGTTATTCCCCAAACCCCTACAATACAGGAGTGGATATATATAGTAAATTATATTTATTTTATGGAAAAGATTACTTTTTCTCTTCGTTTTCAGAAAAACATGTTCATTAAATTCTGGGCTAAATGGGTTAAATATGTAAGGCCATTACGACCAGATTTTGTGAAAGTACTGAGAGAATGATTCTGTAAGTATTTTTCGTATTTATAAACTTTTCATCCTCTGATATGCTCTTTGCCACTACTGTATGCCCACATCATCTCTCCCAAACTGTTAAGTTCTCAATTTAAATTTTTTTCTTTCGCTTTGTTTTGTTGTTGTCATCCTTATAGTTGTTTAATGAAAGCTACTTTTGGTCTGTACATCCTGAAATATACACTTTCTTAAAATAAAGATAAAAAAAACTGAGGTTTTCTTAAATATGAAAAGACAGTCTTACATGCAGTTTACTTACTACAAATAAAGGAATCTACTGAATACGTAGATGTAAGAATAACATCTAGGGTGAGCTGGGTTTTTTTTTTAAGGTTTTGGAGGATAGTTGCCTTTTTTGCAAATGAATATTAATGTAAATGTGTCATCACAACAGTACACAGTTTGCAGAGTGCTGGTGGGATAGAGAGCATAGGGATAGTGGTTCCTGCATACATATCACATTGTGTGGAGCAGTGTTGGCCGTTCTGTCTGCTTTGTGGGGAATTCGATAGGACTGTTTGAGAGAGGAGTTTTTAATCTTGTCCTCCCCCTGCCCACACTGCTGGCAGTGCGTGTGTGCGTGCGTGCGTGTTTGTGTGTATATGTGTTTCAGTGCCATTTGGCTGAGGCAGGGCAGCTGCACATGTGAACTGAGGAATGTGACCAAAGACTTGAAGGAACAGGTGTTCGGGAGAGTGCTGTAGGAGCCCCGCAGTGGCACCACAACACCCAAACACACAGACACACCCACACACAGAGCAAGGCCTCCGGTCAACAAATACAGGAACAGACAGAGCAAAAGCTCTCCACGCGTGTGTACATCCAAGAGAGAGAGACAACCGAGATTGTTAGGAGTACTACACATAGGGTTGTGCTAAATTTTGATACAGCAATTATGACTGGAACAATAAATAAATATGCATAAATGAAACACTGCTTGCGAGACTGAACTTTATGATACATGCATGCACAGTTTACAAGTTTACATCAACACGTTTACATAAAACATGTGGCAAATGTGCCATAATAGTTAGGACTTTGCTGTCACAGGTGCTTAGTTTGTGAGTATTATTAATACTTTGTATTATTAAACTTCAGTCGTTAGCATTTTGCTTACATGTGCATAAGCTGTGTTTTGAGTTGTACCTCAGTTAAAAATCTAATGGATGATATTGCGGTGCTATCTGAAGCATGAGTTGGTAAACACTTTACTGCTCACTGATAAATTTAAGACCAAAATGCCAAAATACTGGACACTGCTACTTTCATAAATAATAGCTCAGAAAGTTCTCTCTGCAAAAAAGTCCCTTTGCAAATCAGAGGCTCATTTTACAAGACTGTTTATCTCAGATTTTTTGCTCAAGTCTAACATGACAGTACATACTGGTGCAGTTAAGCGAGTCATGAGGCTACGGACTCTACACTCAAATAGTGGACTGTACAAACAGTTCTCATTAAGGTACCATGGCAAGGAATACATGTCCATACCCAAATTGGGACTCCATGCAAAAGTGGCTTAGCTACACCCTGAAAAGGTAAGAAAAACAACAAAAAAAAGTATTTGTTCTACTTAAACCTGGTAACGTGAACATAGCCAGAGTAAATGACAATAGCTCGGAAG
>JBBPCY010000109.1:23660477-23677004 GCA_037974405.1 Brachyalestes nurse
TGTGGTCCTATATTATTTAGAACAAAACTGAATTTATTAGAAGCTAAAGAACACATCTTAACCAGGGGTGCCAATAAATCAAATTTTACATTCATCATACAGCTCTTCATGAAGGTGCTACAGACACAGTATGACTTAATGTGAGCTATAAAACAGAATGAACATAGATAGAAAAACTGTGGACAGCCATTTTAGTCAACAAGGTCTGTTTTCACAAACCACCTGAGCAGTAGAGTCCTGATCCAGAATTAGAATTAGTTTTGGTGACAATTACAATCATAAATACAAAATGATGTGATCAAAGATCAGTCCTCCTTATGACTACTTTGTGAATAGCAGCACTGGTGTTGTCGGAACCAGCTGCCTGTAGCAGTGAAGTTTCATTAAGTTTTATGCCTCACAATAAGTCATAATCTGTCCTAAACCACACTGAGAAGTCTGTGCCACCTTAATGAAACTGGATTCGACTTGAGTGGGTTCAGATGTGTTTAGGTGATGTATTTTCTGATTATATTTGAATTCTATTGTTTGTTAGAAACATTAAAACAAAATTAGGACTCCAAAGGTATCTTGGCTGGCTGGTAAGTGGGGATGTGCTGAATGTGCTGTTTGTCTGATGTCCTTTCATGTACTCCTGGTTCAGGAAATGCTGGGTAAACACTTATGTTAAAGTGAAAAATGTACACATATATAGTACATATATGCTAATATTTTCAGAAAAATGGAAAACATGCATGTTGTTTACCCTCTGTATGTATAATTACTTTTGTATATTTACTTATCGGCATTGTTATGTATAATTACTTTTTGCATATTGATATTGAGATGTGTGTGTGTGTATATGTGGGCATAGCAATAGCAGCTTTGTAATAATGGAAATTAAATAGTAGTGGGGGCATGCAGTCCTCCAGCTGAGGGTATGCTTTACATGTTAATTACAGGATAAAGAGGTTTGGTGTTTGGTGTTTGCGTTAATGAATGTATTATATATGTACGTTTGACAACAGCAGTGTGTCCTTTTAGAATGCTCCATTATAAATAGACTTAAAATGTAGCAGCTGTGTTGCCATGGTAATGAATGGCCAGTGTATCAGACTGCCTTGAGGATGATCAATGTTAAAATCAGTGTCATGTGATTGGTCACTTTAGTGGAGGATTTCCTACCTGACAAACTATATGTTTGTATCGGTAAGGGCTCAGGTTGGTGAAATCATGTACACACATACACACACACACATGCACAACACACACATACATCAGACACAATACTCAATAGACACACTGTTGTCACATACCTACTGCCAGGGCTCAACATGTTCTTAACAAAGCATACAAATAAATAAAATATCTGTCTGTATTTCTCTCTCTTGAATCTCTTTCTCTGTGTGCACCCAAAGCGTGTATTACCCTGACAGCAGCAATCAGAGCCCTTTGAGATGGGCAGCATAGTGGAATCTGTAAAAGGTGTTAATGTCAGGGGCTTTTTGTGATTGCCACTGCTTTTATCTCCATTTTCCCCAATCACAGCATCACACAGGCACTGGATGAGCCTGACAAGTCAGGACAAACACACATACACCCACCCATCCATACACACACACACACACACACACACACACATACACACATTACATACCAGGGCTCTCGTAATGGCCACTCATCCTCAGGTGCACATTTCTTATCAGAGCTAATTGTATCTGCTTGACAGCGATAATGCTTCCACTGCCCTAACACTCATGCTGGACATATGAAAGGGACAGTCAGTAGGTACAAAATGTGAAAGATGAAAAAAGGCAGATGGATGGTGCCTTCAGATGAGGGATAAACAGCAGTGAGCTTTTTACCGTAAGATAAAAGGCCCACTTGAAGTGCTCAAGTAAATTAGGTTAAGTGAGATTAAACAGGTTTAGTTAATGTACCACACTTATCCCATCTAGAAGCACAATAAGCGCTCTGTGTGTGTGTGTGGAGGGGTGGGTTTGGGCGTGCATGAGTGAGACGTGAAAAAGTGTCCCACTTTTCTAGTAAAGGTTTTCGCTCTCCGGTTGACGATGAAAGCAATGAAGTGATGGTCTTCAGGCTCAAAAAAAAGACAATAACTGAGCTTTTCAAATGAGTCGAGTGGAGCATGTATGCATTTTACCAGGAATTAAAATGGGTTCAATCAGACCAGTCAAACTCCTGCTTGCTATTCACTTTCTGAGAAGTACTCAACTGAGCTTTGTGCTCACTGGAATCATATTAAGTCAGATGATAGCTGGACGTTCTTCCATTAATTTAGAAGCTATTTGATGAAAAGAAATCACCTTGATGCTTCAGGTGCACTTGCTTTTCCTACCCAGTGATCCATGCTTCTTTTTTGTGCCCATTACTACACTCTTAAAATGCAAGATTTCTGAGCTATTCTTGGTTTTAGTGTATTATGAAAGTACCATGAAAAACCCCCCTTCACTTGCAAAGTGGAAGCAGTGTTTGATATTTTTGAGTCTTTTGAGGTAATTCTCAGTACATATATTATTTTAATTCCTAACTAGTAATGATGCATGTTTTAATGTATTATTATTATTATTATTATTATTATTATTATTATTTTTAGTAGTAGTAGTAGTAGTAGTAGTAATGATTTATTGTTATTGCTATATCAGTTATTATTTCTACCAGTTTTAAAGCTTATTCTTTGTATGATCGAATGTTGATTTGTTTTTAATATAAGTTAAAAACTGCTGAAAATAAATTATTTTATTAGTTAGCTGCACTAAATGAAGCCTCTTTCCCAGTCTGGCAGCACTGCACATGTTGCTTGAGGAGAGCAAAGAAATCAATGTATTTTTGTCAATGAGAGGTTTTAAACCTCTAAAACTCTTTATACTGGTGTATGAGAAAAAACTGACAGTTGGATAATGAATACAGCTGACAACATGCATACCTTAATGGAATTATTTTGACAGTTAGGGGTAGAATCTCACAATCTGTCCAAAGAGTTTGGTGTACAGAGCTGGCAGCTTTGTGCAGCTGGTAGCAAAATAGCACTGGGTTGATAAATGTTAGTCTCCTCACAGAAGTGCACAGTTTCATGAAGTGATAATCATCTTAACTGTGCTTGGCAATTGCTTTCTTCATGTAAAAAAATCATGTACAACTGTCACAAACATAGCATTTGAACACAATTAAATTACTTAAAAATGTTGATTTGCCTGCTCACCTAGGAAAACAAAAATCCAACCTGTTTTGTGTGGCTTTTTTTCATTACAATTGTATACACCCAGAACAAAAACAACTGAGGGACCTCCAAGTGAAACATTCTTTAAAGAACCCTCTGTAATTCTTTAATTCTTTAAAAATTCTTCTGTAACATCACTCCAAAGAATGTTTTTTGGCCCTTTTCTTTCCAAGAGGATACATTTATATTTCTGTCCGAGCCTTTCTGCCCAGTACTTTCTCCAAATGCTGCGTAGAAGTGTGTGTCCGTATTCTTTTTCTGTTCTTTATGGTCATCTATACTGAGCAATGAAGCTTTACCCACCATTGCTGACATAGTTTGTCAGTGAGAAGGTTACAGATGCAGACAAGGCAAAGTGATGCATTTAAGACCGCAGGGGAGACGATTTGAAGCCTAGATTGCAGTCCATTACTATTTTGGCAGGGACTCAGTGCAGACCATCCACTGTGGAACAGAGAATTGTTGCATGCTTTTTGCATGTCAGAACAAAGGTAGATGATTAAACTGATTAGCCAGATTGCCCAGTACAAGCATGTGACTAAGCTAATGCACTGTCCAGAGTCATGTTCTGCAAATCAAGTCTTAGGTAACAGGACACTATGCAGATCTTTCCTGATCTAGGACACATTTATTGCCAAGCAAGCCAGTGGCCATTGCTTTTTTTTGTACTTTTACAAACCTTATCCATAGAGTATCTTTATTAGACACTTGGTACCTCTTTGGTAGCGCTCTCTACCCTGAATGTTTTCATTTTTATTTATTATGGAGGTAAAAAGCTTTGGGAGTCATGATAACTTTGACAAAATATCCAACAAGATGCCTCTTCCAAAAACCCTAAATAGCCTATAAAGGAAACAAAGAAAAATATAGCATAATTATCCCCACTCCCTTACATTAACAAAGACAAAACATGCCCCAAAAAACTCTCACCCCCACAGCTTTCTGGACTAGCCTATTAATTGTTGGCTGCTTAATCTCAACACTAAATCTTGCTTAACTACAATAAAACAAGGGCGTAACAGAGCGAACACACTTACATTTACAAACATCTTCACAGAGAAAAAGGCTCGCTGTAATGATACTGTTGGTAACTAGAACACTGGACCATCCTGGCAGGCACTGGCATGATGACAATGTTTTAATTTGTACTGACAACACCCATTAAGGAATATGTTTGGAAAGTGTTATGAATGACCTCTGGCAACCCTAGTGAGAAATAAACGATTACAGAAATTGAATGAGTGAGTGTTATACATGGAAACTGTATTAGCATTTTGGTGTGATGGCATTGAAATTTTTCATAGAACTGATTTGTAGGCATCTGTATAAATAAGTTCCATATTTGTTGGGAATAATGCTTCTTAACTGTATATAAATAGAAAAAATAAAAACTTTAGTATAATTGTTTCTTGAAGCTGATGAATGAACTTCCAGACATGGTTAACAAATGACTCAACTCAGTAGTCAACTCTTTTTGCTGCTGAACTTATATTTAAAGGGTCTCTTTCCAAAGAAACATTATAATGATATAAGAGCGGGACTTCAGAACTTTAAATACTATTCTGTTAAATAAGAGACGTTATGAGATACATCTGTGTGCTATACATCCTGTATAAGTGTGATTTGAATATATATATATATATTTATATATGATGTAAACATCAGGAAAGGGCAGGAAAAATACTACACAGTTGCAGAGTATGGCAGAAGTAGGTTTGGGAACTGGATATGTTATAATAATCACTTGAGTGATCAGTAATGTCACTTCTTCCATTTCCCTGGTCTCAGGAACATCGCCACTAGGCCAGTGCTGTGGTTTCTCCTGTATGAATAGCTTGGCTGGAAGTGGCAAGCAATCCATAACATTTATCCAGGTATACTTACTCCTCTCCAATGGTCTTCATGGTCATATGAGTCGAAAGTCAACATTCTAGTGGGGTTTTAAGAAACCCAGAACAGCTTATTGAATGCCACCTCTTTCCCTCTCTCTGAGTCAAAGGCATGTTGTGATCTGTTGACATAGGAGTTCTTTAAAAAGAAGAGAAAGGATTGGCGCTCAATGGCCACATGACCTTGACGAATTCTCTCTCTCATGGAAGGAATGTGCTAGCTAGACTTGTTGTGAAGTCAGTTGAATATAGCCTACACATTCTTACACATTAGACCTTACACATGTTGTTGATGGCTGGATGGATGCGTTAAATTCTGGCTCAACACAGCACATTTTGTGCGTATATTACCAAATGCTTCCTTTTGTTAATTCAGGCCATTTTAACCTTAACTTTGCTATTAGGTTTTTGCTATTGACAGCATGCTGTGTTTGGTCATATACCTGCTTAAATCAGTGCAGTTTAAAACTGTCTTGAATAGCATCAAATGTGTAGCTGGCATATTATGCTTCTCGGCTGTGCACTAAAAGAGGAGCGATGTCAGAAATAGCTGAGAGGTGAATCTCAGTCAAGCTAGAACAAAATAAATAAATGAATACCTACATGGATTCAATGCAGACACTAAATGCACTGAAGTGCATGTTGAGGACCTTGCATTTTAAAAAGTGTGTGTGCGTGCATTAGTGATGTGCTGGTTGTACCAGTGATGTGTGTAAAGCAACTGAATAACATTATGAGATATAATAGCTGCCATATTAGAGAAACATGTTGATAAAACAAACACACATAGACTAAGCTTTAAAAAAATTCATTTCCATTTTCTTAATAAATGGGGATTATTAGCAAGCTGTTCAGAATAAAATTGGTCCTCTCCAATTCTTTATCCATTTCTCAGCTTTCCAAGTATGGCAATTAATGCCTTGGAAGCATCGTCATCAGGTTACTTTAGTTACAATCGTCAGTTGTCACGTGTAGTTTACACATAATGCTTTGACAAAATTACATGTCTTTGCAAATACACTGTATTGAACTGTGATCACAAATTCCACAACTCACTAAATCAGGTATAAAACATTGAAATCACTGCTGAGTCATCAGTCCTGAATTAATTTTATCTTCAGTTATTTTGTTCATTTCAATTAACTGAATCAATCATTTTGCAATAGAATATGAACTATGAAAGAGATTTAAATCTTTATCTTCTGTTTGATCATTGATCTCTAGGTAAGCAGCAATCCAGTCAGACTCATCTGTCTCCTAATCTTACAGAACATTACAGCACATCTGAACATTACAGCACATCTTGGTGTCTTTGGGATGTTTACTACATAAAGGGATGTGTACATGTGCAAACTACCTGTTACCAATTTGATAACTGGAATATTTGCATGAAAGATAAATTATCTAAGCACAGTTTGTGAATATAACAACTGTCTGAGGCTGTTACAGTGAAATACAAAGCGGTGAAATACAGAGACTGCTGTGGGTTCTAGGGGGTTCAAGGTCAATGGATCTGAGTTTCTTTCTTGGAGTTCCTAGTTTTTTATCAATAGGTTTAAGGACTCAAAGGTGGCTGAGAAATGAAAGCACATATTTGACATTTTGGCTTTTGCTGCACATACGAATGTGAAGTTGCTCTAGACAGTTTTCTCTTCTGTCCTTGTTGCTCTGAAGTGCTCTTACAAAGTGTAGTCTGCTTCAAATTCATACAGTTACAGGAAAATTAAAAAAATGACCAATCCTAGTGAGAAGCAAAATCATCTGCGAGAGGAATAAAATCATTTCCAAGAGTAAAATTACTTGAAACATTGTCCAAAAATAACTCTAATAATTTAACAGTAATGTTCTTACAATGGTCACAAGAAATGTTTGACCAGATTTGAGCTGATTTCACTTGCCGAGATGGTTTTACAGCCTGAGTAGAGCATAAATCCTTGACTGGGTTTGTTTTGGTGCCTTTGAGAAGCCATTGCTTTCTGTTAAAAGTTTTGGATTGCAAAGGGGTCACGTACTTGATGTGTTTGTGTATTTTGGTTCCAGATGTTTCTTCTCTCATTCTGTACCATATCGGCAAGATCAAGATATTGAGCTACCTGAAGTAGCTCATCGAACTGGACACACATGCTGTTAGCTTTTTCTGAAGAAAAAACACCCCACTCTCAACACTCTCCCATTAGCAAGTGGATTGTGGGGAAAATGTATAAAAGTGATGTATAAAAAGCCGCTGCAATTAGCTTCAAATGGGTAATGGCTTTTAGTGGCCTGCAGACGAATGAGTCCAGGTCTTCAAAGAAGGAGGCCTTCACTGTGTTTGAAGGTCTGATGTTGTGACGCAGGGGAAAATGGATGAGTGAACTTGACACAATGTTGCAGTAATGTTTGCGGTTTCGATTTGGATATGCCCAGGTGTTTGGTTTTTGTTTCGGAGTACTCATGCAGATCCAGGAGCGCTGTAGACGGCCAAGGCGCACATGAAAGATTGGCACTGTTTGATTTTTCAATAGCTCTCTGCTGTGGCAGACACTTGTTTTCCATTGTGATCTGTTGCTGCATTTTGAAGCACATCCCAGCTGTATGCGTGACACACTCTCTCACAGAACAGTGTGTGTTACATTTCCAATTAAAGTTGGTTGGTCTGAAGCTTATTCATTCAGTTATTCTTATGATTTTTTAAAAGAGAAATCATATTCTCAGCTAGAGGATTTTTGCCTAGTGTGCACTGGACTGTGGATTTGCAGTCTTACAGACAGTAAAAAACAGTATATAACAGAAAAAAGACAAACAAGCATGCATATAGTGGAAAAGAGTGGCACTGTTATTAGTTTATTAATATCTAGATTAGCAAATACTTTTAGAAGAACACAGGTCTCAAGTCAAGTCAAGGGGTAGTGATATGTCCCACCCCTGCTATAATGGTTCTGGCGCCCATGCCTGTGGCCCCCAAAGACTGGAGCCAGCCCTGCATTCATATTTGTGCATTTTTTTATATTGCATGAAACTGCCCTTCATTGTGTGAGTATTTTATGACAAATTACCTTACAAAAATGGTCCCACGTGATTTTGGAATATTACATTAATGTACAATGAGGTTAAGAATGTTTTTCATCTTCTCCTATAAAGGTCCAGTGATATGAGTTTTTTTTTATGACAGCAATAATGTTGTATATTAGAGCGCACAATGCTCTTATGTGTACCATGGGCTCCAATGTAATTTTTCTCTGACTGTATTTTCGCATCCCCAGATTGCTAACTTGACAGGTATGTTTAGCATTCGTCATGTCCTCCACTTGCAGTGGTGGTGCAGCCGCATCACCTTGAGACTGCTTTACGTTTTTAAACGCTTGACAAATTTTATAGTGCACTCCTTGTTCTGTGATCCACACGTAGGATAATATCAATCCATTAAGTGCCTTCCATTTCGGGCATGCGCCACATTTATAATCTGGCAAGCGTCTTGGGAGAAGTAAATAAGCGCATGGTGGTTTTTAGCATGCAGCTTGCGGCCGCTCCCCGATGTGTATTCACCATGCCTGTTTAACCAATCAGTTCCACCGGGACAGATAAGGGAGTCGGCATAAGTGCGGCAAATAAGGTACATACTCAAATGAATTTGTTATTCATTGATAACCCCCCTTTAGGCTTGTTTCCTTCTCATGCTTGCTGCGCAATATGAAAATAAAAATTAGCTCTGCACTACTGATATCTCGCCTGTCTTCCCCACCTCACCGCCCTCCCTGTGATTGGAAAAACCAACCTTGATACCTGCGCCTAACGCTAAAATACAAAGGTTGCAATGTCTTTCTCTTGTCTTGCGGCCATGCAGTCATCTGATCAGAGGGCAGAGCAAGGTCGCTGTGACAAATGTTGCCGTAAACAAGGCTAGGTGAGTGGATGCGTGCGTCAGGTGTTATAAATCACCCAATCTGGGCTGATTAAGACCGCCTGCGAGCTGGAAATTCCAGGCCACACCATCTGTTCACAGTTAAAGATATTTAAAAGCTTTATGGGCTCAAAACTGTGCAAACGTTAGATGCTGCTGAACTTGGTCTATGCTTCAGTTGTCACACGCATCTGTGTGTAGAAACCCCCCCAGTGCTTATTTGCATTTTCTGCTAAACGAATGACATCCTGAGATTACAGCAATAGGCTGGTGTTCCATCAGCCCTCGAAATTCTTCAGCAAAATGGGTTTAATGTGAAGACCACTTTAACTGTTAATGCTTGAGATGTTTTTGTTCCTGTTTGTTCTGGGTTTTTTTTTTTTTGAAAAGAAAAACAACTAATCTTGTCATCACTGCTCCAATTTGTGAATCTCTAAGTCGGAGCTAAAATGAGTGTGTGTCAGTTCAAGTTCCAAAGGGAGACATGTCACCAAATCCCGCCTGACACTGTCGTGACTGTCAGAGATAGAGACAAATCAAGGGAAAGAAGACGCCTCAGCACAGGACAACATCGCGTGTTCACAGTGGAGTCTGGGGTGAAGTGGCAGAAGGCACATTTTTCAACTGTGAATGATTAAGTCCCAAATCAGGGTCCAAAAGAAGAGTGTATTACCTAAATATACTGCTTTTGTTGTTATCATTCACAAATAAATGCATTCCATTGAAGAAAATCTTTTGCCACCATGGTGGCTCTATTATTATTATTATTATCTATTATATATGCTCCTGCATTTGTTTACATTTACGCATTTAGCATGCACTCTAATCCAGAGTGACCCACACAAGAGCTTTGTTGTCTACTTGTGAAGTGAACCAGTAGTGCAAAGATACCTCTACACTAAGAGACTGGTCAGTAGTTTAGTCATTCATTATTATAACTTCCGGTCCTCTTAGATCATCTCCAGATGCTTTAATGGTTAACTCGGTGGATTATCAAGTGTCACTGAACTTTCAAATTTAAGAAGAAAAAGTTAATTGCAAAAACTACAGAATGTTACTATAAAATTGTCATGAGGAGCAACTTTACTGATTTATTTATTTCCACAAATAGACTTCCCCCAGTGATCTGCATTTAGAATGTTGACACCGATAGCTTACTTTGAGGACATGAAATGGCTCTTGAGTGGCTGGCTGCCTGCCATAAAATAAGCTAAAAATAATCTAACTTCTTAACATCTCAGATGTTAGAATAAGGTTCCCATGACATCCTTTACAGAGTTAGTAGGACCACTTGAAACCTTTGTTGGAAAATTGCCTTAAATGAGCATGTGCACTCAGGTGGGCAGAAAGATTGCGAGGAAGGTTTTTGGCTTTGTAAAAACCTTTTTTTAACTGAATTGATGACATTATGCACTATTCAGATGGAGTTAGTTTTCCATGAAGCGGTGGGGTGATGTACTTTTTTCCACAGATGTCTATATTGTTTATCACCAGTTCCTACAAGATCTCTGTACAAATGACAGGAATGGGAGTGGCCTGGGAAAGAAGCCTGCCATTATCAGGGGCTGAGTCGATCCATAGCTCTAGAAAGGGGAGAGGCAATTGTTGACGCTCACTTTTGAAAATAATGAACAACTAATGCATCTTCTTGCATTACTCATACATAAAGATTTAGCACTTAATACTCTCCTCTGGTTCTCTCGCTGTCCTAAAACTTGAATGTGTCCTCATATTGTTTGTCGCTTTGAATAAAAGTGTCTGCCAAATGATTGTAACGTAATGTAACAAAGCACCTCAAGAAAAAAAAGAATAGTTCTTTGGACTGTCCTCCACTAACGTATGTGTGTGAAGCACTGGTGCAAAAACAAGGGCCCAGAATATATCAGCATCACGTGATTATTGTCTGTCTAGTGTGTACACTAGTGTGTACACTAAAAACAACCCATAAGTGGAGCATTAGCTTCTCAGCAAAGTCTGCCATCTGAAGCAGACTGCTGAGTTACCTCTATTTTGTTCAAATATTTATAGCAACATGCAGAACCAGACTCAGGGCTCCAGCGGCTTAATGGAAAGGAAAAAGCTGCCATAGCAATAGGCAATAACACTGAATCTCTACACCAAGTATGTATTTAGAAAATATACAATGTGACATGACTGAGTAAAAACTATTTTTCATTCTTATGTTTTAATATTGACCTAGAACACATGAACCATCATGACAGGAAGTGTACTTTTATTTAACATTTTTATTGCTGGATCTTTGCTGTTGCCTCCTGATGTTGGTCTCTCTACATCTTAGATCAAATTTTGAGTTTTTTTCTAGTATGTAGAGTGAAAGTTTCACTTGTGAAACTGGTGCATTCAGGCATGGATTTGGATCTTCATAGCATAACACGGTTGAAATGTTTCAAAATGCTGGTTTTGCACTGTGCATAAATGGAAAATAAATATAATCAGTGTTAGAACGAAACTCCATATATCCTGAGCAATAACCTTTCTTAAGAAAAGATCAAATGCTATGTTTTTATTTTTCCCTTTAACACTAAATTCCCATGCAATTTAAAGAGCATTTCACATTTTTAAATAAAAAATGATGAGGTTTTGATATGACAATGATGAGATGCCCAGACTGGTCATATTTAAAATGAATGGTATCATATATCTCACCATATTGACCACTACTGCCTGGGTCAGGACAGCCACTTCCTAACCAGTGCCCCTATTGAAAGAGAATGGCAAATCAAAGCTACGGGTTCCCTTTGCATGGTGAGCCATGGCTGATAAATAATTGATAAGCTACAAGAGCAATGGTGCACATTAGGCATCAGCTTGCAAAGATCGGCTCCACCTGACAAGCCACGAATATGTGTTCTTCCCAACATACCACACACAACAGATTGA
This sequence comes from Brachyalestes nurse, assembly GCA_037974405.1. Classification (NCBI taxonomy): domain Eukaryota; kingdom Metazoa; phylum Chordata; class Actinopteri; order Characiformes; family Alestidae; genus Brachyalestes; species Brachyalestes nurse. Next base: position 23,672,368 of record JBBPCY010000109.1, read on the forward strand.
AACACCTATAATGAGGCCTATAACTAAAAGTAACCGCACCATGCTCCCAGTGTGCATTTGTATAACTTTAAGATATTTAAAACCCATTTATAGGCATATACATAATTTATAAAATGCTTATAAACCTTTTTTGGTCAAAGAAAATGCACCCTCTCCACATTTGATGCTCAAGAAGAGAACTTTACAATGGAACATGGTATGTGAACAGCCCAAGTAGGTTCAGAAAGAGATGTTAAGCTCTGAGTAGTGTTAGCAGCCTGTTTGTGTATTTAATGCATTAAGTTGCATATTGGCTGCGGTGAAAATAGGCCAATTAATTGCAGACTTTTCTCTTACGGCTGGTGGGCTTCGTGCTTAGATTTGCATTAGAGTCAGCTTTGGGTTTTGTGTTCTGAAGACTGGGAAGGTCTTGGTTTTTTTGTCTGTCTGTTTTTGTTTTGTTCTGTTTTGTTTTTTTTAGTGTGTGTGGTTGCTGAAGTATGGAAAACTGCTCTCTTGTGTTTTCGCTTAACATCTGTTTGCCGTTCCTTTCCATATTGTATCACGGTTTTGAAAAGTCACTTGTTGCAAACTGGTGCTTTTCAGAAAGAACCCTCTTCCACCTGCTCCTGTGGGCAAAAATCCAACTATAAATTCTTGTCATTTCACTTTACAAAATGCTAGTGAACCGACTCTCCACTGCTGTCAGAGCGCTCTGCATATTTGATGCCTTTCACATTCAGCAACATGTCCTGCCAGCAGCTCTCACGATAAATGTCCACTTTCCTCTTTTCTTACAGAATTTGAATGATTACTCTTTTTTTACAGCTGATAGCAAGCATTTTCACAACTACACTATTTGGACCAAACCATGCATGTCAGTACTGAATCACAGTCAGAGCCCCTAAATTTTTTTAAGGTTAATGGAGATAAACTGCTGATTCATTGTTCAATCACACTGGATTCCCATCTCAGATTAAGTCCCACTCATGTGTAGCATCCAGCTAGCAATACCCCTGGCTACCATGGGGGAGGTACTTTCCTTCTGTCACCTTTTTTCACCCACCTGTTCCCTCACCTGTCTGCACTTATCGCCCTTATGAGGTGTGATAATTAAACCCCTTTCGCACCATGCCCAGACACTCAGTCATGAGTTTAGCTCACCCTTGTGTAGATCACCTTCCAGTTATTTTCATGCTTTTTTGAATTTTCTGTTTCTTTCACCTGGAATTACCTTTTCGTCTTCTCCGTATCGTCTGCAACTTCCTTTTTCATGCTTCTACTTGCATCAGACTTCTCCATATCTGATACCCTTCCTCACCTTAACTGCTGCGTCCTTTCTTCCATAAGTTCAGCCCTTCACCCTCCTCCTTATCTCTACTACACTTTCTCTTTTTATTTTTCCATTTCTTGCTTGTGTTCACCATTCCCACTAATCTCCATTTCACCTCTCTTGCTTGCTCCTTCTCCCAAGCTCCCTTGCTCCCTCTCCCTTATTTAAACTCCTTTACACCCTCTTTCTCTTATTACTACCCTCTATCCAACATTAATTTCCTCTCACTACCATGGTTACGTGCTCTCACCTTCCCTTCGGTTCCCTACTCTTTGTAGTATTTACATTAGTTTTTCCTTATTTCATCCTATTTTTCTTTCGTCATGCATTAACGTTGCCTCTCTGCCTTCAGATATCTTCATCTGGTTTCCACTTAGCCTTAGTAACTACTTCGTGCTTAGCTTTTTTCCCTTGTTGCCTTTTTGTTCTAATCTTTTGTTTAGACATGTTCTGTCTTATAATTTTTTTATTTGTTTTATTTAGCCTGACGAACCCCACAGCCAGTGGCACAGGTTCAACCCCATGTCCACTGCCATCCAAAGTTGGAGTTGGTAACTTAGCACATACTGTATCTCAGTATGTATATGCTGCTGACTCATGACTATGCAGCATGCCACATAATCTCTGACACAACAGTGGTGAGTTTGATTAGTGGGAATGACAAGGGGGAATACAGAGAGGAGGTGCAACAGCTTACAGACTGGTGCAAAACCAACAATCTGTCTCTGTGGACTCAAGAAAAGAGATGGTTGTTAACTTTTGGAGATCATGCCATGATTACTCTCTGCTGAACATCCACAGCTCCTAAGTGGAGAATGTCCTTGTTCCTTGTTTTTTTATCACTTATATCACGGAGACCTCTCACATTAACCCTCCAGGTCCATCACAAAAAAGCCTGGCAGTTTCCTGCAGACTGAGGAGAGCATACCCCCCATTTCTCACTACATACTATGGAGGGACCATAGAGAGTATTCTGAGAAGCAGCGTCCTGGCGTGGTACAGAGACTGTGCTGCATCAGTTCACAATACCCTACACAGGATGGTAAAGATAATGGAAAAGATAACTGGAGTCTCTCTCCCCCCTCTGCTGCAGACATTTACACCACATGCTGCATCTGCAAAGCCACCCAACACTGTAGATGACCCCACACACCTCTCACACACACCTTTTCCCTCCTTCCATCTGGCAGAAGGTTTTTCAGCATCTGGGCCTACACTGCCAGGATGGAGAACAATATTTTGCCCCAGGCCATCAGACTTATAAATCAGAACTGAATAACAAACTACTTCACACACACTGAACTGAACTGACTGCTTCCTTCTCCGAAACACATTGTATATGCACACTAAACTGATCCACATAAACAAAGAAAACTCATTCCCCAACTGTAAATTCCCTGTGTATATTACATACAGTACATTTTCCTGCTGCTGTTATTAATACTATTTTCGCACAATTGTTTGTCTTTTTGCAAACTTTCTGCACAACTAACTGCTCTCCTTCTAAAGCACAATATGTCATAACCCTGTATTCACTCACATTAGTACCGTTACTGCTCCTGTCGGCTGCACTGCCGAGCCTGTACATTTTTGTGCTCTTGCTCTCCCTTGCAGTCCTCAGTCCTGTCCTGCCCGCGCTTGTGCTGTTTTTGTTCTTTGTGTTGCACCTTGGTCCTGGAAGAATGAATTTTCATTTCACAGTGTATATGTTTATAATGACAATAAACACCTACTTGACTTGACTTAAGTTTAATCAGTTGGTCTCACTCCTCGAACAGTGGATTAGTGAAATGAGTTGCACTCCTGTTTGGCTGGAATGAAAACCTGCAGCCACACTGCTTCTTTGCGGATAAGATGGCGACCCCATCTTTGCTGTGATTGATTAAGTAGTCTGGTTGCAAGAACACTGGCTTAGATGTTTTGATAAGAAGTTAATCATTTTCAGATCTTGCCGCAGTGCTGGTTTCTGTAAATGTTGTGCTGAGCTCATGCTTCTGCAGAGAAAGCGTGAAGTGAATTTGGTAACTGCTATATATATACTGTGGACACTGAAAATGCAAACTAACAATGACATAAAATATTTGTATTTCATTGTTGTTTAATATCACAATGCAGTTACCCAAAGGGTACTTTGCAATAAGGGCAACGCAATAAGGGAACCATGAGTTCCTCATAGAAAAAACCCAAGGGAAGGTTCTTTAGGGTACTACATGAGGTTAAATGCTGAGGAGCCGATACTTCTATGCTGTGGGTGTTCCGTGGTCTGTGCTCATGAACATTTTGTTCTTCCCTGCTCAGCCATAGGCCCTCTGGCGCACACACATGTGCCCTCATATTGACCTGCCTGTCCTGCTGCCCTCGTCTTCCTCATCTGACCTGCACTTCAGAATGAACCACATGTTTAATACAAGCCTTACAAACTGCACTAACGTTGTTCACCTTTTCAGTATTATTCTGTACATTTTGACTATTATGTACTAAAATCCTAAATAATGAGCACAAATCTGTGTGTGCAGTGCAGTGGATTGTGCTAGTAGTTAGTGGTCATTTTGTAGGTGATATGCAAGGCTTGCAGATGATGACACATGTGAAAAAGTGCAGAAATCAGTAAGTACATGAAGCTTTTGCATGTGCTAACCATTCTCAATAGCTGTGACAAGTTCAGATCTCAAAGGGGTGTTAGTTGAACTGGAATCATCACTGGATTCAGTTTAATAGTGACAAGAACTGATTTATTCAGTTGCAGGAGGAAAGTCTGTAAATTTGCTTAATCTAATTATTAGGAGTTTGCCAATCGGATACTCAGTATCAGTCTGATACGAGCTAAAATCTCTAGATCAGATATTATGAACTATTATGTAAATATTTTGAGTAATGTGCTATAAAGAGAGATATGTAGATGAGGATGCAAGTAACACGTTCACAGATAAGCAACCAGGCTGTATATCAAATCGGTACTCCATATATAGTGCTTTGTGTACGAATGTAGGAAAGCTCCTGCGCCAGTGTATAATATGTCTAACAAAGAGCTGTTTGTGATTTAGTCATGTGTGCAGAAAGCTAAAATGAGCTAATTGTACACTATATGGGTGTAGAAACTAAAATTTTATACCTTAAATAGCACGCTATAGAGCAGTGGTTCTCAACCTTTTGCAAGCTGGGCCCCCCCAAAGCTGGTTCATTGCAGTTGGGGCCCCAGTGCCCATTCGGTTCCGCATGTGCGCGGAGTGCAGAAAAAAAGATGTTTTCGCATTTATAATTATTCTTTTTACATAAGAGAAATAAGAAAATATAATAAATAATAAATAAAATAAACAATAAATAA
>JBBPCY010000109.1:23679310-23745773 GCA_037974405.1 Brachyalestes nurse
TGCATTAAACTATTTTTCCTAGATCTTCAAACGTTAAAACGGGTCAATTTGACCCGTAACATAACAGGAGGGTTAACTGTACTGTGTACAAGGGTGGGATGAAGATGCTGAGAGAAAAAATGTTCTTAAGCAATATTAAAACCTCAGACAAGATACAGAGACTGTTATAGTGGAATAGCGAGTCAGCAAAGACTTGTCTCGATGATCAATTTAATGGGTGTGAGGGAGAGGCAGAGTACCTTCACTTAAAAGAATAGAGGGCTTTTTTCAGCTACATGACTTTCTGTAGCAAGAAAATCTCCCATTTTCCCAAAGGAGTCTGAGCAGAGAGACTCCTTTTTGGATAGAGAGTAATTTCTCTCGCCGTTCAGTAAGAAAAAAACATTTTCTTTTTAGATAGAAAATGAGGCCAAGCACCTTATTGGTGTTAGAATTTGGCCTAACCTCGTCATTACAGTCTGCTCAGGTTCTCATTTCTGCTTGTGCCCAAAGCTGTAGTTCGGAAGCCAAATAATTTTTCATGGCAAATCCAAAAATCATTACAACCATTCACTTTTCCTTTATATCCACCTCACTGCCATGGTCTCACCATCTAATACAAGCAACTGTGACAGGGTCTGTCAAAGTGAAGGATAGGCTTCTCAGCCAGGGTGCACCTTCTGTGCATTTTATGCTTACCTGGCTACGGCCGGGGACAGAAACGCATGAGTTGGGGATAAAGTGCTTTCAAAGTGAGAAGTTCCTTGGCATGAAGTGGATCTTTCTTTTAAGCGTCAGCAGACTCAGAAAAGGCCGCAAATTGGGAGCCAGCATCACTCACCGCTTTTGTATTCAGATATGCTCGCATCAAGCTCCTCTTATCAGCGGCAGGCTGAAGTTAAAATGCGTATTTTGCAGTATAAGACTGTAAGTCATGAGTTATATGAAAAGAGAAAGAAGAAAGAGAGGAAGACGGAAAGAAAAAGAGCTTTGCTAATGGGCACGAGCTTTTCATAAACACCAGGACCATCCGCTATTAGGCCCTTTGCGAAATCCTTGTCAGGGAGAAAGACGAGGCCGAACCAATCTGTTTTAAGAGGCAAGGTCAGGGGAGAGGAGTGGGCATTAGAACAGGAGAGCAAAGATTCAGCCGAAGCTAATTAAAGCGAGGCTGAGCGGATGAGCAGCGCAAACCACCTCGCTGCTTTCAAAAGGACCTGTCAGCAGCCTTCAGGCCTTGCCTTTCTTTCAATTAGAGCATTAAAATAATTGACAATAATTATGATAATCATTAGCGAAGCAACTCGACGAATGACCGGGGTCTTTTTTTGGGTTTAATTGTTCTGCGGCAGAGAAAAAGGGTCATCCTCCAGGAGCTCTGGGGTTTTTTTTGTAGAAGGCAATTATGAATATGTCAGATTAGAGAAGAGCGGACTGTTTAGAGAGGATGTCTTATAGACCACTGTAGTGCTCAATCATTTCTATTTGGATTCTATGGCAAGACAATTTAATGTTATTATTTTTTCTGATGGGTGTGTGGGGTTGAAATGGGGTGGTGTGAGAAATGGGTTTTCCTCTTGGACATGGTTTAGTGGCGACCTTGAGATATCAAGGCTGTGGGCTGCGGGCTGCTCTTCTGAGTGTGTGTGTGTGTGTGTGTGTGTGTGGTGTGCAGAGAGGGGAAAACTCCCACACGACTGCAAACATGCATTTATCCTGTGTTACACTCAAACTCTCCTCGAACTTAAAAAAAAAAATCAAAGAGAATGCATCTACCGTATAACAGGCAGAAGAAACGTGTGTTTATTCTGTGTCTCGCAGTAGGAGTCATTTATTTGAATATCTCAGATATTCCCGCCCTGAATGTTTAAAATATGCAAGCGGCCACAGACTGCTGTTTGACTGAATGTTGTTTTAGATCTGGATTAATGAACGTTGAGTGTATTTTGTAAACACTATTGAAAATAGTCCAAGACTTTGATCTTCAAGTCTGGTTTCTTAAGCCAAAAGCAGAGGATTGGGATGCGCCTCTCAAGCGTGACCTCAAACAACAAGAAAGAAAACCCCACAAGATTAAAAAAATTCTAAAAATTGGTAAAATATCTGCAAACGCTTTAGGGACCTTAGCTTCTCAGAGAAAATATCATTCTTAGAGAAAAATTTAAAGGCCCCGTATCTTGGAAAAACCCATATCTTGATTGAATGAAGTTTCAAAATTTATCCTGTTCATTTAAGGAAATTAATACAGCCTGTTTTGGATTCACTAATTTTGTGATGTCACAATTTACATTTACATATACTCATTTACATATTTCCACCTTTTCAGCCTACAGTAGTTTAGCCATAGATTGTTTTACCACAAGACATGCTGGTGGCCTAGTGGGTTGGATACTTGCTTCTGGACCAAGAGGTCATGGGTTCGAATCCTACCTTCAGCATACCACCGGGTTCCTGAGCAAGACCCTTAACCCCAAGTTGCTCCTGGGAAACTGCCCCCTGTAGTTCGGGAATAGAAGTCGCTTTGGATAAAAGCGTCTGCTAAGTGCTGTAAATGTAAGACATGTTTCCAATCACTAATTCACCCCCAACAATAATTCAAAGGCCCTAATTGGCCAATGCACAACTTGCTTGGGGCCTAAGGGATAATAAGCCCATTGCAGAATTTAGCCACGCCCATTCATGAAAAAGTTATGAATAGTGTTTTAGTTCAGACTGCTTTTTGAATGTGGAACAATACAGAGCAATGCAATCAGAACAGAGCTTATTAACATACATCAATTTTAACACAGTAACAAACAGTAACAAAATCAGCCCATTTAATTCTGAAGGATAAACAGAGGCTGGTAAATAGTCATGTTAAAATGAATTGTATCAAAAGGGGACATCAACAAAATCAATACAATAATAAAAAATGAGATTTTTGTAGGAATATCCCTGCATTTTCCAACCTAAGCTCTGTTTGTTGAAGTTTAAGAGGATGGCTAGTTATAATGGACAGTAATTTTGAAGTGTGTCCATTTACATAAAAAAGGCCCATTGGCTAAAATACACTTACACCAAGGAATCATGACTCCAGCACTTTTAAAAAATGGTTTTCTGGTTAAAGGTTTTCTTTTCAAATTGTCCTTCTGTTCCATTCATCATGAAAATGCCACAAAATGTAAATGCAGCTGACTTTTCAAAGTAATTTTTTATGGCAGCGATGGTGAATGGTGAAGTGAAAATGCTGATTGTGTAACCTTCACTACTTGTGAATTCAACCAGCCTGCCACCAGGCTAAAGGGGAATTCAGCTGTTTTTTTTTATTTTATTTCTGTATAATTCAGTAATTGAGACTTAAATAAAGTTATTCTGAATGGTCTGATCTGAAATGGTAGAGGGAACCTTCTTGCTTTTTATAGTGGTATTGAGAGGAACCAGAAGTTGCAACATCTACAAAACAATCTAACCATTTGTGTTACTATCTAAATCCACCAGAGAACCTGCATGAGCTTTTCGATGTAATGATGTTAAAACACTGGCAAATCACCACCACTGTGAACAATTCTGACTTGCTATGTTCTTTGAAAACAGAGCATCTAAACCACTTAATTATGCTAAAACATTGAGAAATCCTGTGTATAACCCTGCATAATTTTATTCTGTCTTCCTCCAGGATGTTAGTAGTTACTCTCAAGTGCTGCACTTATGATTCCTGCTCTGCTGTTTTCCTCGATGTTTCATCTCACAATAAAGAGCATAGCTTTTTCCGATCATGCTGTTGCCACATGGCTTTAAAAAAATGCTCTTTCATAGGCCGGACTAATCATGTCACCTATCAGAGCCACATTGCTGGTGCCCAAGGAGTAGAACTGTGGAATTATTGATAAAGAGGTGTGGAGGAGTAGTATATTTAAAAGATTTAATTGAGTAGCCTCCTCAGAGCGGGCAGAGCGATGCCGTAGCCCGTGGCTGTTCACCGCCTTGCTGAATAATTCATTGGCCACGTTGGAGGAACAGAGAGAGAAAGAGAAAAGCTCTACCCATCCCACATTATTTGCTGAAGGTCCCAGCGCTCCCTCCGATTCTCCACCTTGTGCCTCATTCTCTTTGAGTTTGGCTAATTATTTGCAGTGTCTGTCTGAGGGAGGGGAGTGGAATGTGGTGGAAAAAACAATGAGGCTTCAGAATGTGTAGCATTGGAGGCTTAATTAAAAGTAAGCATGGTGCGCGTGTGCGTTTGAGACAGCGAAAAGTGTCTGAGACTGCTGTTGAAGGTAGTGGCTTGATCTCAGGCACTCTGTTTATCATTCACGGCTGTGTATGTTGGTGGGGGAGCACGCGTGTGTGATTGAAGTGTGGACCGGCCGATAAATCTCAGAGGGATTAGTGGCAATCCCAGCCCGTGCTTCATGATACTTCTGAAAGGCTGTTTAATCTCTGTTGTTACTAATTCTCCATCTGCATGGCATGTTTTTGTGTTCTCATGACCTGTTATGTTAGACAGAGATGAGGGCAGGAATGATTGAGTGCAGTGATTGAGTTCCGCATTATAAACAGCACTGTATAAGTATGGCTTACTGTGAATCCGACAGATGATGGACATTGTCCACTTGATGTCCTTTGGGAAGGACATATTTAACCCAATATTTCCCAGTTCTGACAATGAGAAGAACTTACCTATCCAAGGCCCTGCGTAATGTTGCAAAATTGTAGTTCTGTTAAATATATTATTAAACGTATACTGATATTTAATGACATTTCATGAAAGAACATTTTAATAACATTTTTGTTATGACGTGTACTGTGCAAAAATCTTGGTCGCATATGCAAATAGTTTAAAGGCATTTATCGCAGCAGTAAGTGTCTCTCTGCCAGCAGAGACACATGTTAACGTTGGAATACATGCAAAAAAAATACGTAACAAGGTTTCAAAATGTATTTTGTTTGTATTAAGCAATTGACAGCTGGTTTAAAGTAATTTTATAAGCCGATTAGAAGAAAGCAGAGCTGAGTTTAGGTTTCTGTGTTTATGAAATTCCATGAGCTGCACCCAATATTTAATCTCATGAAGTATTAATTGAGCCAAACCAGGTATTTATGAGGAAAAAAACACTTACTGGCCTGTTTTAACATCTTTTAAATATACATTTCTCAGGTGCCTAAGACTTTTGCATGGCATTATATGTTGTTAGGAGTGCTCGTACTAAAGGGAAACCCTCAGCAACCCCTATTGAGCACATGCATTCATGTTCTTTAACTGTGTTTCACAATTCCTTTGTTTACATGGTAATCAATCTGGCCTGTGCAATAGATTGGGGTTGAAGTGGAAGACCACGGATAACTGATTTAGCTTTACCTTCCCATCCAAAGGCACAAAGCAGGTGAACAGGAGTCAATATAAAGCAGGTGAACAAGAATCAATATAAAGCAGGTGAACATACAAGAACATACAAGTACTCACCCTTGTTCAGCCCCACCAACAACACACAACACATCTAAAGACATAAACACAAGCCCTCTGTAACTGGAAAGCCAGTCATGCCAGTGTTAGAAGAAAAGGTGAAAAGAAAAGAAATTAAATTGATTGAAAAATGCATAATCATTCAAAAACAATGGAAACAGCAGATGGTTCTTAAATATGATTACAATAATACAGTTTAAGTTATGATGTTATTTTGAGTTTTTTCTTTTCTGTTATTACTCACCTAACATACTATTATTACTTTATCTATTACTTTATGTTTTTCAGATATTTTTCCCTAAAACTAAAACACCAAGACAGAAAGAAAGAAAAGAAAAAGAAAGACCAAGTGCAAGATGATAAAATGAAAGAAAGTGAAAAACGTCTTTTTTCCCACTCCACCACTGAAGGGTTGCGTGAGATGACTTTTTCCACCAAGCAGACAAGAACAAACCATAACGTAATCTCTGCAGCGCAATCATTTCATCCCCTCCACAACGGCCTTTTCTCCATAAAGCAGCAAAAACGACCCTCCTGTTGGCAGCTGAAGAGGCTCTTTCCCCTTCAGAGATGTGCCTGCCTCAATAGGTCGGAATCCATATCAATGTCCTCCCCAAGGAAGGATTCCTGGGAATTCCACAAAGCCGGCTTTGACAAATCTCAGATGAGCCTCAGCAAAAGCCCCCCCTGCCCATCCACATACACACACACACACACACACACACACACACACATACTGGCACAAACCCCCACACACTCACACTCACTGGCCCTCAGGCTCCTTTTGATAATCAATGTGGTCAGAGGGCCCTGTGTCTTCTTCAATCCGTTTAAGTCTGATACTGCACATAAAAATGAGCTCCCATGAACTGCACAGCTCCAAACTCCAGCCTAACTGGGGAAACATGCTCCGAGGGTATGTGGTATCAGTAGATTGGTCTTTTTGCTATATGGTAGTCGCGTTTAATTTCTCTCTTTATCCAACCCATTCAGGGCTGTTCAATCAAAAACGCTCGTACCTGCAGGAAAGGGGTAAAGAGGCTTTGGAATGTAATGTGCATTTGTCCACTGCACAAAGTACAAGAACCTTAGGTATTAGAAAACTGGAGCTGTTGGTAAACTACAGAAAAGTACAGTTTTCTGGTTATTTTGTACCTGATCAAGATCGGCACCAAAGGGCCCTACAGGTACTTAAGGAGGATTTGATAACATTTGCAGCTGAAGTCAATGTTAATTTGTCAAATTTTCTATTATTCCAGGTGAGGATAAAGTCAATAAACACTAATTGCAGAATGTAAAGTACAGCGCTGTGTTGATGCGCTGATTGCTGTTTTTAGAATTATTACTGTGTAAAATGTTTGCTAAGGTAAGCTGCTTAGGAAACTGACGCTAATGCTTTAGCTATGTAAACTCCACAGATTTATTTTCATATATTCACTCATCAAAGAAAAAATGTAAGCTTTGATTCTACACATGATTGCATGTAGCTGTAAAGATTTGTGAAAGTGTGTGGGCCCAGAAAAGTGGACCAATTCCCTGTCAGCACATCTAGTGAAAAGCTAAAGTAAGCAAGTGGCTGATGTGTCAGCTCACAGTCTGAAGAAGACCTGCTGTCTGAACCAAATACTGTGCAAGACATTTAAGACTTTTCCATAGGTATACAGGAGCTGTGCTGTACCTAAACTGTACTGTGATGGCACAGATCTAGCAGCACACTTAGATTTTTCAGTGTATCTCAGCCTGGTAAGAGAGTTTCTGACACACAGTTCTCTCTCCACTGTTTATGGCCAGCCGCCACCCAAAAAAAACTGTGTTTATGGAATCATACCTTGCGAAAGTTCTGTCAGAGTTGCTTTTGTTAATGTGATCTTTTTTGTTTTATAGTCTTAGTTTGAGGTTTTTTTCTGTTTTCCCCCAGTGTTGATTAGCCACGTGATGAAAACCTAACCCAGCTAACTTGTTAGCGATATCCTTGTACACCTTCCCATTTCTCACAGCATTAGAGATCTCCCACTGAAATATATCTTCAGCCCAAACAGATAGAAGGTCTTGTACTTCACTGGGGTCCCAGTTGTAGTTTATATATCCATTGTTATTGTTTTTGTTAGGTATTTTTCTCCAGAAGAACAAAGTAGGTAGGATCCTTGCCTCTGGACCAAGAGGTCATGGGTTCGAATCCTACCACTGGGTTCCTGAGCAAGAACCTTAACCCCAAGTTGTTCCAGGGAGACCGTCCCCTGTAGTTAGGGAATGGAAGCTGCTTTGGATAAAAGTATCTGCTAAATGCGATAAATGCAAAATGTCTGTTGTCTTGACAACATTTTCTGACCAATCAACAAGCAGTGAAGCAGTCAGCTCAGCTGCCGCCCGTTTTTGGCCCTGCCGTTGAGCTGGGCTGTGACAGCACGGGTGCAGCTCCAGGACGAGTTACTTCATTTGTAATGGAAAAACATCTGTTTGCTATACAGCTGTTTTCCTTGTACCAATGGAAAAGAGCTAATAGATCTCTAAGGGAGGGCACTTGTTTAATCAAGTATGTATTTTAGAACATTTAGGTTCTATTAAAGTTTGAAATTTCAGTTTATATGACAGCATTGTGTGCTTACCAGTTTTTGCACCTGCTCTGATGAGAAAAAAAAATAAAGCTGGCTCTATGTGAGCCTGTCTAAACGTAGTCATTTGTATGGGCACAGAATCGTGCAATATTTCAGCCAGTAAGTTACCAAGCAAGGTAGTGATTTAATCAAATTAGATACTTTAAGAGTACTGATGGTTCTAGCCATTCGAAATAAGTGGAAAAAGTCCTGGAATTAGAACCATGAGTACCCATTTGTTCCAGTCTGGGTCAGTTCTTTTTCTTTGTGACTGACTGTGCAGCGGAAAAATGACCATAGAGCTTTAATCATGAGCCCCACGAAAGCAGAAAAAGAAGAAGAAGCCAAAAGAACTTGGCACGGTTGAAATATGAGCGATTGATTGCATGCAGTTTGCATCATGTTCATTGGCTGGCTATCTTCCATTACTAACTGCTTTATCCTCATAGCTCCAGAAGCAAGCTTCAGACACCAGGCATGCCTGGGCTGATTAACTATAACTGAAAAAGTGGGGGGAAAGCAGATTTTTTACGAAACCATTGCTTTAACTTGCTTCTTTCCTAACCCTGCATTAAGTTAACACCGTTAGCTCTAACCCATAACAACGGTGTGCTAGTGCTGCCCATCTGTTGTTTCACGCGTTGTTTTCTCACCATAAACTCACCAACTGGCCACCTGAATCAGAGTGTGGGCATCACACTGTGAGCATGATAAATACGACTCCATGGGCTGCGTTTAGTGCCGGCACGTGCCCCCAGCCTGTTGAGCACACCCAGCAACTTAGTGGAGGAGACAAACTGCCCCAGACCATTTATCAAAGCTAATAGGTCATAGTTTACTCTCTGACACGCCACATACATCATAAAGTCTGACGCCAGCGAACAGAAGCAGGCTGAAACACAGCTCCTTATAGAGATGATGTCAGCCACTTTTCTGTGGCTGCCGCACCGTGGCCCCATGTTTCAGCTTAATCATTGTGGGCTCTCTTGTGCAAATGTCAAGCCACAACCTGAGTGCAAGCAGGGTTATGATGATAAAACAAGTAAACCATTTTTACTGCTCTGTCATGATCGGGGCACAGTCAGCGAGAGGGAAGTTAGGATGTTTCTGAGAGCCCAGCACAGACGGGGCCCTCAGAAAACCCATTTTTATCAATTTTTGGTAAAATGATCAGGATGATCAAGATGATCAGCCTTTATAGTTCACCCTTCTTTCTATTCATTGTATGATTCAGTTCTCCTGAAGCTTGCAATGAGTAGAGGAGTTTCAATAGTATGTTCTTCCGAAGGGTCAAAAAGTACTAGCAGTGCTCTTGGTCCTGATTTTACACTGTGATTATTGCATGAGAACTTAGTAGAAACGTCCACAAATCACAGTATCACTATCATACAAAACATCTAGCACCCCTCCGTTTGACATTATCCCTTTCAACTTGCGTAAATAAAATGTTATCCATGTCCACAGTGGTCACAGTAGAAGGTTCAGTATGAGGAATCAGAGCTTTCTGTGTGCTCCTGTGTGTTCCCGCATCCATCGTATAAATGAAGCTTTATGCTGCCTTTACTGTCGGATGAACTACAAGCGAACGGGAATCGTGCTTGCGGGGGGGCTCTCGCTGTCGTACTTGAGGGGGGGTTGCTGACGGGATTCCGCCCAAATTTACCTGATCGGCCCAAACGGTATGCCCGATGGCCAGTCCAGCACTGGAGTCAGCATTTTTAATATTTTAATGGTTTCAGTGTGGTGAAATTTACACGCGTCCGAGTTTTGAGTCTGATTAAGTAAGCATTGGCTCTTTATATCTGTCATCATGTAAGATGTAATGTTATTCCTTACTATGGTTAGTATTTTTAAGTGAAGGGGGCAAAATGGACAGTGACACAAAGTGGTGGCGACATGTCCACAGCATCTCCAGCGCTAAATGATGGATATGTTACTGAGGGTGTTTTCATACTTTAGTACATTTTTCATTGTGATTCTCCTTTGTGGTTAAATACTATCATTATTTCTGCAATGTATCTTTTAGATATTGGTAAGCTGTACTGAATTATCCACTGCACAAGCCAAAACTGAACATCATGTAGCCTTTTGAGGGCAATAACAAAGATGTTGTCGCCTACACCATTAGTACCTATTCATCACCTGGAAACATCTGTACCTCACTGAGTCTCAACTCCAATTACAATTCACCACCAAGATCCAAAGTGCTAATACCAGACATTCTTCATTTATCCTCATTCTAATGACATGCTTAATTAGACTGCGGTCTCCTGCTGACGGAAATGGAGGGGGGGCTTTGACCTTTAGCCTCTCTCCCTGCAGCTCATAATGGCCTCTGTGCTTATGGGTCCAGCACATTACCAGGATTGATCTTTAAATTAATGATCTGTGTTTACTGTGGCAAGTGCAGAAAACAGCACTGATTTTAGAGGGTCGCATGTGGGATTGAAAGCTGAGAGAACGTTCTTTTGGCACGGTTTGGAGATTTTTTTGGATGAGGCCACACTGATCTGGCAGACTGAAAATAATTCTGCACTGAAAACTGTCTCCGCTGAACTAAGTAGCACTTTACCCACCACTTCACACTGCTTGGTTCGCACAGATCGTTTCAGATACATTAGTTGTTGCACAAATCATTTCCAGTTTCATGTAATACCATGATTCTGAGTCACCATAGTTGCTCTGAAAACAGTTTGGTTTCTCAGCAGCATCTCATGATTTACAGTTTGCAAGAATGTACTAAGTCTAAGGACAGTTTAATGGGTTTGTTTTTTTCCAATGGCCCCATATACCCTCCATATACACCATTTCTGACCCCCCCCTAAAAATACTCAGGTGTTTAAAGTAGCAGGCATGTAGAAGACATCCAAAGAGGGCTATTCAAAGTTTTACCTCACCAAGAGTTTTTATCTGTATAATATTGTATTATTATTTGAATTAAATTCAAATGTGTTGATGAAAACCTGTTTTACATTACATTTGTGCCACATGCTTCACTGTTGCTGACAACGACTAGACAAAAGTCAGAAAGTACTAGCTGAACTCTATCAATGCAGAATAGAAACTAAATGTAAATGCAATATATTATATAGCCTAATTGTAGTTCATCCATATAAATAATAATGTACTATAAATTGGGTAAAAAAAAACAAGAATAAGATTAAGTTAGCATTAAATTAGCACTTAAAAATATTGCCTAATTGATGTCACATCTAATGAGCTTATTACATTTTTATATATTTTATATAGAGGTTGAATATCCCTGTTTGGTTGATTTTATAAGTGAAAACAAACTCAAATATGCATTTTCTGCAAATTATAGTGCACAATAATTATCAATTTAACATAAATATAAAACAGTATAACAAACTATATAATGTGCCTTTGTATATGGCAAATTTAAAGCATGTTTCCCCATCATGTTGAATTAAATAAATGGCATTAAAATGTTCAGAAGTGTGTGCTTTGTAGGGG
The DNA here is from genome assembly GCA_037974405.1 of Brachyalestes nurse. Lineage (NCBI taxonomy): Eukaryota > Metazoa > Chordata > Actinopteri > Characiformes > Alestidae > Brachyalestes > Brachyalestes nurse. The sequence goes on from JBBPCY010000109.1 coordinate 23,690,801, forward strand.
ATATGTTATATTCACAAGGGCCATCCAAACTTTTGCAAATGACTGTAATTCTTATGAGTTTTTGGACACAAGCTTGGAATGGGATTGGATTAAGAACTATCGATTAGGCTAATAACTGTTCTGTCAGAATGAAAATCTACTACCTGCATGGATAATTTCATTAACAGTATAGAAGAGATACTGTACTACAAAGGTACATGAGTTGTTAGCTCTTCATTAACCTTAGAGCTGGACTGCTTTTTAACATGGGTCATGACGACATTCATATTAAAACTCATTTTTTACAGCCGAGAACAATAAGATCAAACACGTGAATCATCCAGACTGTTTTCTCATTCACACATTCTTTTGGATAATGAGCGAGTCGAGGTCAGGCTCATTTATTTGCTTTGCATCTAATGGATAGAGGACAGGACTAGATGGCATTAAGTTTTAATCACTCAGCTACATGGGTTTCCACTAACAGTCCCCCACAGGGCATGTCTCTGGCTTTTATGGTCAGGGGAGACAGGTCACTTTCATATGCTGAATGAAGGAAAGGCAAGAGAGAAAGAGAAGTAGAGAAAAGGGGCAAAGACGGAAAGAGAGAAAGAGAGATTATACTCAGTATCGCTCTCAACTTTCCAAAGAAGCCTTTGAATTCTGATTTATCCAATTAAACAAACTCAAAAGAGACTTTGTAAAATTCTGTGGTCTAATATTGTGCATAAAGAGTGGAGGTTTAAGAATAACTGTATGAGCTGAAGGAATCTTATATAGAGTGTGTGAAAGAAAGAAACGAAAGAGAAGGGGTACTTACAGAAGAGAACATATACAGTAATGGTATCTACTATTTTCTTTTTTGCACCGGAGGAGGGCAACAAACCGAGGCCCTTTCATAAAACAAGTTTATTCAAACACTAACAGTGTCTTTCACATTAGAGGTCATGGTTGCTCCAGTGTTTTTCTCTCTTTCTGCTTGGCGTGTATGACTGTGCATCCTGGCACATAATTGTCCATGTAAGCCAACATGACACAGATCATCTACAGATGACAGCTGGAATGACACATCAAGAACATTTATAGACTCTTTTCAACTCTTTTCTACAGCACTGTTCAGCCTGGCAGTATCTGGATTTGGGTGGAAATGGCTGCAAAAAAGCATCACACAATGTTCTCTTTTTCATTACGGTCCAACAGCAGATGTTCTGGCAACTGGAAATGACAAGCTTGTGGAGACTTGCATACTGGCTATCTCTCTATTTTTTCTTGTGGAAGCCTTCACCTTTGGTAGCAAAAGCACCTGTCAGGGAGGGAGCATGAAAGCCTGTATTTAGAATAAAAAAAAAACAATGCCATGATGAAAAACTCTTAAAAAAAATAAAGGTTCTTGGGTATTTCTGGATTGTATGGCGGCCTGCAGAAAACCATCAGAGGTTACTGACATCTACTTTGCACTACAGTCATGTAAACAACTTTTGAAAAAAGGGATTTTGTAAAAATAACACTTTGTAACACTTTGATTGTGGGTCATTCATCTTGAAGGAGGCTGATGTAATGGTGAGATCATGTTCCCAATTCAAGAAGTAGGGATGTCTTGTGATGGCTTCTTCTTCAAGGTTTTTTTTCCAGAAGAGCCTGATTCCATGATCTCAGTATCACATCAAACTGCTAAAAAATGAATTGTCATCATACTCTTTAATATACATCTGCATATGTAGCAATTTATATTGCAATAACCCCCCAAACCTGTTTCAGGTAGGCTCAAACGTCTAGATGTGATGGAACTCTATTGATCCAAATGAATAAAAACTAAATAAAAATATGGTTCTAAGAAAGAGAAATGCATGTTTGACAAGTAAAGATTATTCAGACAAATAACTGTAAACATTCAGTGACAGCTATTTACTTGAGTACTTGTTGCAAAGTGTCATGGGTGTTTCTTGGATGTTCAATACAAAGTTCAGTCCAATTCAATTAAAAATCAGCAGCTGTTGAGGGTTACAAAGAACTGCAGAAACGATGAAATTTAGCTCCCAGGGCCAAATAAAAAAATCATTACTAAAAAGGTGTTTGAAGTAGAGTTTTGCAAGGTCCCATGACCATGAATCTTTTCAAGAAAGTCCTTGACATGAACTAGGAGGTCTAGGTTAGTTGATATGGAATGACCTTTGTGTGTTTTATGTACTTTCTTCAAAATTATTCAATGGTTTGCAATTTTGGAGGTCCCTCTCACACAGCATCCGCCTTGGATTCTACATGTTTTAATTATATTTGAAATAAAAATAAATAAATAAATAAATAAATAAAAAGATCAGAGGAGTCAATTTCTAGGAAATGGGCAGAAAGGCTCCTTCAATCTCACACGTTTTTCAAGAACCAGAAGTGGTTGTTGTTCCTTTCTCTTCCTATTTTTTCCCATTTTTTGGCATCTTACTTCCAAAGACTGAATGGAAATTCCATTCTCGTCTCTGACTCATTTTATGCCACCATTTGAGTAATCATTTAGAGTCACAAATGGGGTCACATCTTACACTTGATGCTTCATAATGTGTTCTCGCAGTTTTCTTCCTTTCTTTTTTTTTAATATTCTCGTGATGTTTAACACTCCCCTTTTCCCCCGCCATGTTAATACGCTGTTATGCGGCTTGTCATTCAAACTGTATTCAGAAGAGGCTTGCCGTTGCCCGTGACATTGACATTCTCGGCCCGAAATTAAAATGTGCATTGGTTTTTTAAATCCTGCCTTTCATTTTTTTGTTATTTTTGTCTTCTTCTCTGCTTTATCAAGGAGGGTATTGCAGCAAATAGGCGAGTGAAACAAAATTAAATCTGTGTATTAAATCAGCTGCTGCGTGAGCCGCTCAATCGATATATGCTTCTCTCTATCTGTTCCAGTCGAGTGCACAGGCCAGTGGCAAACTATTAGGTTATTACAAAAGCAAATCAGTCACCAGAATTAATTTTCTTGAAAAATATGACTCTTGCTATGAAGAATTAATGGCTATAAAGGAGAGAGATGTGTTGCTGAATTTTCATTACACCACTTAGGGCCTCCCTCTCTTTTCTTTTTTGGCGCTTTACAAAAGAGAGAGCGTGAGAGAGAGAGAGAGAGATCCTTTCACCTTATTGGATGTCGTTCATCTTCGCATAGACACATTTCTCATAGCAAATCACTTTATGTCCATCACTGTCATTGTCGTGCGTGATTATCCAGAATATGACCTTGTTTTCTTTTTGCAGTGTTCCCGAACAAAGACTGCCAGTGTTCCTTTCATCCGTTTATCTGCATAGGAACAAATATCCACTCTACAGACTTTTGTTTTCTTCCCATTCCAAGCTCAATTAAGCTGTTTCTCATTGACTAAATGATTCATGCCTTCTTTAAGAAGATAAAAATGTTTTCAATTGTTGTAGAAAATCCAGGATGGATCAAATGCTGCCGTGTAAGTTTTGAAGTGAAGTCTGCTTAAAGAGAAGGAGAACTTTGAATGCGTCCCTGCTGATGTGGGGATGTTGAAAGACTTCTACTTGAACATCTTCGCTTTGTCAAACGGCAAACTTTCATCTGGTCTCGTGACGATACCCAGAGCATGCGTAATACTGTGAAAGCCGTCTTCATCCCGAGGTCCTTAATGCATTTCTTAATCACGAATGAAATCACTTCAGTGTTTCGAATCCTGCATCAATTTGTGCATTTTTCATCTTGCTTTATGAAAAATACCTACAGTTGATTTGCCAAGGCAAACACCGCCATGTTCACAACTGTTTGCTCAAATTAACATAAATTTGTTTTGATGCAGAAATGAAGGGGGGTATTTATACAATGGAGAATTTACATAATTCTTCCAGGCTCACGAGCATACAGCCTAATTACCAGGTTGACTCTTTTGCGTTCGGAACTGGCCGAGGAACGTTCATTTGCAGTCTGAAGTCAGGTTCAGACTCAGGCACTTGAGGAAAAGGAACTCGCGAATCAATCCGTTTCGAGGCTTCCCGAGGTTCTTGTCATAAGAGTACATTTTTTCTCTCTTTTCTCTCTCTCTTAATCTGGAATGAGATCTTTTTTTTTTCATGATGGAGTGAAATATTGGAGTGTACACAAAGGACGAAACAAGTCGCATTTCACCTCTGGACAAGCACATTTGCACATTGATCATATTTACATTCAAGCTGATGTTTTGGCTAGGGGATAGACTTGATTGAGCGTTGCGGAAATGCGAGGCGGGGTAATATAATATTCTGATGAAGGCAGGCTTTCAGTCCACCCTGTGTGATATTGTCAAAATGGAAATATCATAGATATCCTTCAAAGAGGGGCTTGATCTAAGTAAGTTAACTTTTTTTTCATTCATTCCTCTACTTTTCTAGACTCAGATTACTGTAAAATTATATTTACTTGGTGCAGGATGCTGGCACCAAATGTAATCATAAGATCCCAGAACGCCATCCCATGAAGTATGAAGAAAAGTGAATCTTTATCTCTTACCAACGTTACCCATGCCTCTCCCATCTTACTTCCAATCTCTCTCAATCTCTGTCACACACACACAAGCACTATATCTTTTATCGATATGAATCATCTCTCCTTCTCAAAATGAACAGCAAAAAGATTTAATGGCTATATTTACATGGGCCAGGGTCCGAATTGATTTAGCTTGAAATCGACAAAATGGCATGTAGTGAAAACCACACATATTAGATAAATGGCACACCCCATCACTGCTGAACAAGAATGATGGCATAGCATAGATTAAATGCAATGTAAATCAAATTCTTTAATTGGCTGATTAATCAGCACTGGACACAACAGAGCAAAAGGTGCACTATGCAGTATGTAGTTTACACAACGATTTAGTCTAACCTTTTGTCATCTGGGATCTTCTACTTTAAAAAATGTGCATTCATTGATTTATGTTTTTTTTTTTTTTTACAAGAGGATGTTTTAACGACTCTTTAGAAAGCCTCTAAGGTCTTACTTGCTCCCCAAATATACACTTTTCACAACATGCCTCATCAAGTGTAGGATGGGCAGTATTTATAAAGCTTTTTTCTGGTAATATATAAGCTAGGTGAAACATCTAAAACACAGTTCCATTTTTTGTTCCACTTAACATTTTAAGTGCACATCTTTCCAAAAGAACAGTTCTGATTTTATTGAGAGGCTTACTAACATTCTATCATATGTGTGCAAGAGAGAGAGAGAGAGAGAGAGAGAGAGAGAGAGAGAAAGAGAGAGAAATGTATTACTTGCTCTGAATTTGAGTCACTTGTAATGGCTGCATACCAGAGCTTTCATCCCCCCCATCTATCTCTTCTACTAATGTTTATGCATGTGTCACTGGGATGTAAAAATTCTCCATCCATCATCTTTTGTACATCAGCTGCAGTGAATATATTTATTTTAAAACAAATATCAGATGGGACATACTGCTGGTTTGGCAGATGACCCCGTCCGGTCCTTTTAATGTATTTTGTTATATTAATAAATAGCAAATGGCTACTGTGATAAAAGCTTTGATTGGACTCTATTTACTACACTGTTATAGTAATAAAACCTAAAAATTATACATTTCATACACAATTACAGTAATAAATGTGTTTATTACACTGTAATTACTGTACAATTACAGTCATAATAACCTTATTATGTCTGAGTTACTATATATTTATATACATTTTTTGTACTCTAGGTACTATACAATGACCGGCCCCAATATTAAAATCTGTGACAGGCAAAGGGAATAACATTAATTATCTCGTTACAGTGGCACCTGTCAAAGAGTTGGATATATTAGGCAGTAAGTGAACAGTCAGTTCTTGAAGCTGATGTGTTGGAAGCACTTAAAATGGGCAAGCATAAGGATCTGGGCCACTTTGACACAGGCCAGCTTGTCATGACTATACGACATCTCCAAAATTTCAATATGGTGGGTCTAGTGTCATGTTCCCAGTATGCAGTGTTTAGTGCCTATCAAGGTGGCCCAGAGAAGGACAGCTAGTTAACATGGCTAGTTAAAGACTAGCATGTCTGATCCAATCCTATTTACTAAATAAGTGAATACTGGCTGAGCTAGAAAGGCATCAGAACACATTGCAGCTTGCCACATATGGGACTGCATAGCTGCAAACCAGTCAGAGTGCCCATGCTGTCAATGAAATCACTTACAATGGGCACACCAGAAATGGACCATGGAAGAAGAATCCCCGGTCTGATGGATCATGTTTACTCTTACTTCATGTGGATATCTTGGTGTGTGTGCATCACAAAGTACTGGCACCAGGATACAACATGGAATGAAGGATTGTGATGCTCTGACCAACCTTTGGTCCTGGCATTTATGTTCATGTTACTTTGACAGGTACCACCTACCTAAACATTGTTACAGACCAAGTGCACCACTACATGTCGACAGTTTTCACAAATGTCAGTGGCCTTTTCAATAGGAAATGCACATGCCACAATACAAAAAAATAGTTTAGCAATGCTCTCAGGGACAAAGATTTCATGGTGTTGGTGTCTAAGTTTCTCAGATCTCACTCCAATCGAGCATCTGTGAGACAAACTGTGAGACATAGACAAACTAGTCCATGAAAGTCCCATCTTGCAACTAAAAAACTTAAAGGGTCTGCTACTAACGTCTTGGTACCATATACCACAGCTCACTTTCAGAGGTCTTGTGGATGGTCCAGAGGTCCATACTTTAACAAGTCAGAGCTATTTTGGGCGCCTATATAATATAAGGGGGTTGGTTTTAATTTTATGTCTGATCAGTATACACAATGTCTATTTGTATGACTTTTACTACATCTTAAACAAATTACTATTAAAAGGATACTTTTTCACTTTTAGTTACTGCACAGTACATGCAATGTCAGTATTAAAACAACATTTTGGTCATAAGAACTGTTATTAGATCTTGATTAATATACACTGTTAAGAAATTGATACTCATTATATTATAATTACTGCCCACAGGCTTTCATTACGTTGTAGTTTTAATGCACGGTTACAGATGTGAGATCCTTTGTTGTTTATTGATAAGTCTATAGGAGTTGCTGGGGCCTGTAACTGGGTTTGGCTGCAGATACTATCAGGCAGAACAAAAAAGAAAGAAAAACATACAAACGTTCTGCTGTAACTCAAGCTGTCATCCAAATGTTCCAGTATCAAATGCATGCCGCTGTATATATGGAAATCTAGCAGTCTGTACCAAATTAGATTCCACAGCCGTACCCTACACATGCTGGAAAAGGGGGGAAAAGAACGACATCTCACACAAACCATTATGCTTCCAAGGCCGTGAAGCTCCCGCGGGACATCCCTGAGACGCTGTTTATTCAATGAAAGGAGGCATGCATTCTTCTAAATTCTCTCCATCGTTCAGCACCACCACCCCCTCCCCTCAGCCCCTGCGGCTGGCTGTGTAAGGGTGATGATGGGGTGAGAGGAAGATAGAGGGGTGATATGTAGCGTGTGTGACCTTGTACCATACACACACTACTCTTCCTGCCGCCTTATCGCCTGGATGACTTGTCTAAACCCAAAAACGCGAAGGGGGCTGCCGGTGATGGAAACTCAACATTTTAAAACTCAATGTTTCCTCATCAGATATGCACTTTGAGCCAGGGCGATGTAGGAAAAATGTAATATCATAACGCAAAAATACACAATTAGCATCCCAAAAACGGTTATTTATTTTACAAACGGTTGGTTTGTAAACAAGCTGAAAAGCATAGCATAGTGAGCTATTTGTTACTAAGCAGTTTATGATGTTTATAGGCTCCCTAATTTGCCTAATTGTCTTATCTTATGAAACATGCAGTTATCCATTGTTCTTGAAGTACTGACAACACATTCTGCTTTATGTATCAAACACACTCAGTGTTATGCAGTTTTTCATTACATTAATAAATAATCATCTTTTGGGAGGTTTTCCGTGTCATCAGTGCAGTTCATAATTGTTCTAATAAATGATAAAGGGGAAAATATGTACACTGTCCCAGCCATGCAACACTGGAGCAGCAGGAATGGAGGCTGGATGCATGTACCAGGTTAGTCCAGGTTAACAACGGACAAGCAGAAATGCAGAGCATATTGTCTCCATGGTAGCAACAATAAGATGGACAAAACTATAAAACAACACAGGATGTAAACATGCAGATACGAACAGTTTTAATGAAAAAGTAGACTAAGACACACTGAAGCTCTACAGACAACTCTTACCCAGCAAGAAAAATCTTAATTATTTATTAATATTTTGGAGGTAATTTATTATTTTGCTAAGATAAGGAAATGTATAAATGTATAGAATATAATGCATTTAAAACTCACACACACAAACATACCTCCCCTGACACCCCCCTCCCCCCCACCTGCGACCCATAGACCTATGCATCCCCTCCACATTAAAAATGCTTCTGGCGCCACCATACCCTACTGCCTTCTGCCCACCACAAATGTTGGACTTTGCAAAAGTGAGCAACAAGGGGGGGCAAAGACCCAAATAAATCACCTGGAATTTACTCCACCTAGGTTAAGAAAATACAAAGACAGACATCTGGTATGACAGATAAGGGTAACTAGACACAGGAGCAAAAGTAACCAGACACAGGGAAAAGGAACTAGAGACAGGTGCAAAAGTAAACTGAACACAGGTGCAAAAGTAACTATACACAGGGAAGAGTAACTACACGGAGGGAAAAAGAACCAGACACAGGTGCAAACAAAGATTGTAAACAGAAGCTCAAACTAAAGTGGAGCTAATGTGAAACAGAGCTCTGAAGAGCTGCAGTAGAGGCTGAACAGGGCCCGAGCCGGGGTCTTGTGGGGGCAACTGTGACAAAAAGCTGTCTTCCAGCACACAGGCACCAGGCATCAGGTGAAAAGGAGAGCGTCTGATCGAAATGTCTTTTATAGGTTCTATTTCCTTTGGGAACGAACGAAGCTGAAGGAACAAGCAGAGAGCCGCCTCTATTTGTAAAATGTACGATGCAAAAGCCATCCGAAAAGAAACATCCTCCTCTTCTCTCATCCTCACAGCATGTCGACTAGTGCTCTGTTTTCTCAGAACAGAGAAGTGAGAGATTGCAGGGTTATTTTTGTCAAAGATTATATAAGGCTTGGTTCAGTCCACACTTTGCCTGTAGTTTTTTTTTTTTCGCCCTCGGATCAAATCATTGCATTTGTTTTTTGAAGTTAATCCAACAACATTTAACTCTGCAGTCAAATTCATTTCTAGTGTAAAAAATCAATGAGAAAAAGAACTGCATCTTCTCATCCGAGCCTCTGTTGATTTTCTTTTCTAATGGAATAAATGGGCAGACATTCTCTGAATCTGCTACGATTAAGACCACTAAGTCACCGTTGTGCGTCCTTTCTTTTGTTTATGGCACAGGAATGCTACTCGTTCATAATATTCCTGCTTTGATAGTTTGCATGTTGCTCAGTGATTCACTCTCCAACCTTGAGAGTCCAGTGACAGAAAATATATTTTCTGAGCTACAAGCTCATTCATCTTTTGTCATCAGAAAAACGGACATGCCATTGTCACTTACTTTAATGGAGCGCCCTTTTAACCTTTGCTATAAATCAAACATAATTTGTTTGGAACATTAATTAGGTGTTAGAACCTTCATGAATGGAGGGTTAAGGGTTATTCTGGCAGTACATGGAGAGGTTCTGAAGCACAAAGGCCATATCAATTAATTATTCTGGAATAAGCATCAATAGTAAATATTTTTTTCTTTAGGTCTCATGAAACAGTTTAAATATCTCTTTTGTTTAAGACTAGAGATGATTGAATTGGTTACGTTTATCCTTCAGAGTCACAATCTTTGGAGTTCTCAGCTATTTGGAGTTATCATCAGAATAAGATTATAACAAATAGACCATTCTGCCTTGGGTTTCGGTGATTTTGAAGCCAAATCTTTGTTTGTCAGTATTATATCATAATATTATTTCTGATGATGGTCAAACTAAATTAACAAAAAGAAGAGTTCCAAACAATGATGACATTGTCCTTTTTAAATGTATGCTTGGAGTAGTTTTTTTAAGAGACTGCTGGTAGAAACAATAGAGGAAAAAAACCTGCGAAATGCTTCACCTCTGTGCAACACTCTGCTGCCAAAATGTTCAGCGCCAGATTTGGAAACATGTTCTCACACCTTATTCTACTGAAAAATCCTTCCATTCTACCTAACACAACTAACCAATTTGTTGGGATAATGGAGCTGATTTGCAATATTAATCTTCAGCTGTATACTAATCTAACACCGTGAGTTGCTAATGTGTGCCTTTGAGTACATTTAGCAATGGTCAGCTAATACATCAGTAGACTGCACATTATACGAAAGTGACAATTCTGTCATACATGAACACACCACAGCACACAATTCTTCCTCTTCACCAATTGAAGCAGCGGGCAGCCAGGAACACAGCGCCCGGGGAGCAGTGTGTGGGGACAGTACCTCAAGGGTACCTCAGAGGAGCCACTAGCCCTCTTGGGATTTGAAACCACAACTTTCTGAGCGCAGGGCGAACACCCTAACAACTAGGCCACCAGCTGCCTCAGTAGACTTACTCATTGTCTTCAAAACTCATTTACATACAGTGGGGCTACTGAAAAAGAAGTTTCTTAAGTTGTGAGATTGTCTGTCTGTGACACAATGCTTTGGAATTACTTCCCATAAATAATGGCAAATAATGTAAGCAACATAAAGCTCCAGAGCTACTTCCAGCTCTAAAAGGTTTACCTTTGTTTTATCTTGGCCTAGGTCTATTTGGTTTTATTTTGCTTGTTTTTGTTCTTCTTGGTCTTCATTTAACTCAGTTGTGATGGATATACAGTAATCCCTCGCTTTTCACAGGGGTTACTTTCCAAGAGCACCCGCGTATAGTGGAAAAAACGCGTTGTTGTGTTTTGGTAAAAAAGTGCATAAAAATGCCTATTTTTATAGTTCAAACGCTAAATATGTCCCCAAACATGTTCCCAGAACACTTTAATTTCATTTTAAACTCACTTTAATGCATTACCCTTAAAGAAAATGAAAAGTTAAACCCGTATTCACCTCTTTTCAAGGTAAACCCGTCTTTTAATTTAAATTCACCGCCGAGATATGCAACTTAGAAGGTTGCGTGACAAAAGTATTGGGACACCTGGTTGTTGGAGAATAAAACCTGATCTACTCTGGCTAAATACAAATGAGGGCTCGTTGGAATGGTGTCCTGGAGATCTACCGAACTGTGGAGTATGAAGTGTCTGAGTGCTTTCCCCGCCAAGATATGCAACGCAGAAGGTCGCGGGACAAAAGTATTGGGACCGCAGTGAGGAACTGGTCCCCTTGTGTGAAAACATCCAGAAAAAATATATTTACTGCCACAAAAAAGCAAAAAAAGGTGGAGGATATTTGCAGTTTCCGCGTTATTGTGGGGATTTCTGCGAAAAACTATGAGTTCGGTTCCCAAAAAAATCTGTGTGTGACTGAATCTGCAACTCCTGATCCACGTAAAACTGTATATCCATCTGGTGGCCTAGTGGTTAAGGAGTTTGTACTGAGATCAGAAGGTTGTGGTTTCTAATCCCTGGACTGCTAGTGACACCGCTGAGGTACTGTCCCTACACAGTGCTCCCTGGGTGCCCCTCATTAGTGACATCCCTCTTGATGAATGGGTTAAATGCAGAGAAAGAATTTCACATTGTTCACACTGTGTGCTGTGCTTTTCTGTGTTCAGGTGTGACTACAAGGGGCCACTTTACTTTAATGTGGTTAGTTTTAGCAGATATAACAATGGTTATTTTTATACAGGTTATCTGGAGCAGCTTCAAAGGTTGAGGCATAACTGACACATTTATTTAGCTAGTTGTTATCGTTGGAAGGATTCAGTGCGTACATAATTGTGTAATTGTAAATATGTGCCCCTTTATTCCTCCGGGATAAATAAAGTTTTCTGATTCTGATTCCCAAATATAAAGAAGCAAAAAACTAACAACTGTGGAGGTAGGGCATGAAAGTGCCAAACTGCCCTTCACCACCTTGATCCTTCAGTTGGAATGTTAGCAAGGGAAAATAACTATGATCATGAGTAAATTATGATAAAGCAACAGACGACTAGGTGCCTTTGCTCTTTTCAATTATGAACCTTGTTCACTGGCAACCCCCAGTAGGCCCCCGTGTTGTTTTTTATGAGTAGGCTTGTGTGGTGACACCGGAGCTCATGCATTTTAAAGGGTGCTAGAAAGAAAATAGCATTTGGAAACAACTGTACCACAGAACCCAATAATGGCCAGCTTTTATATAACATTGCAATATTGGTTTCCTCTCGTTGCGGCTAAAATTCCCTTCCTATAAGGCCGATACGAATGTAGATGATGATCTTTTTGGACGTTTCTTAACGGCATGCCTTTGTTCCAACCCGCCACACATTTGTCTGCCTCTGACAGAGGACAAAACCTGTTTAACTAAAGTAGTCTGAAAACCACAATAAATTGCTTTCCGTGTTCAGCCACCAATGTACATAATGCAATGGCCTCCTAATATTATGTGACTAAAGGAACTTTCTGCCGGAGATAACCGAATTGCGCTCGCCCCATGCTGAGTCTCCTGGTGAGGGAGGAAAGAGATTAATGTGGTAAATAAGCGGACCTATTTTTAGGTGCACGGACTGTTAGGAAATGACTCATTGCCTTTCCTGGATGTAATTCACAGTGTTATTAGAACAGAAAAAAAACCAGAAAGAAACAACAACTGCAGTTTAACTTTCTAGTGTTGCCTTGCTCTGCCACGCTTCCGCTGTAATGCTGTGGATAAGCAAATGTTTCCAGGGGGCTGCGCTAGTCGCTTGGACAGTTCCTTGGACAGTTCGAGGGCCCCAGTGCTGTAAGGGAGATAAAATCAAATCGTGGAGATGATCGGCTCAGTGAAATCTGGGAAAGCCCCCCACTATCTAGGGATGAGCGAGTATCAGCAGCATTGTGTGGAGGAAAATATGGGACAGTGGGGGGCTTTCTTGTGGGTCAGAATCACACTGGAAGATCTGACCTACAGATAGAAGCAGCATTATGCATGCTCTAGTCTGTCAGACTGCAGATAAGCTGGCCCAGAACTCAGCACCCGTTCCAAATGGAAAAAAAAACTCTTCTCACACACACACACATTGCAGTTTTTGTCGACATTTGACCATTATAACAAAAGCTGTCGATGTACCAATCTTTTCAGGGCTACTTTACTCATGATCTTATATAAGAGTTCATACTCACTGGCATAAAAAAACATAGCTCTGAAATGAAAATTACCTACTGTATGTCCACGTGACAGGAATAAACTCCATCATGAATATAATGTATGTGAAGCACAGCTTGAAAAATATAAATGAAGTAAAAAATAAATAAATAATTACAGATGATATGAAGTGCCACAGAGCATCTCCCGTGCTTACATGAGGGCCCATTACCAGTAAGGTCCAAACGATGGGAAACAAAAAACAACGCAGTTCCAAATTATAGGGTACAGTTTTACACAGCTTTCCTTGAGTTAACCTCCCTTGAGTCCTCAAGCTTGTCAGATTAATCAACAGTTCTCCCTCAAATGTAAAGAAGCAAAAAACTAACAACTGTGGAGGTAGGGCATGAAAGTGCCAAAATGCCCTTCACCACCTCGATCCTTCAGTTGGAATGTTAGCAATGGAAAATAACTATGATCATGAGTAAATTATGATAAAGCAACAAACATCTAGGTGCCTTTGCTCTTTTCAGTTATGAACCTTGTTCACCGGCAACCCCAAGTAGGCCCCCGTGTTGTTTTTTAAGAGTAGGCTTTTGTGGTGACACCGGAACTCATGCATTTTAAATAGCATTTGGAAACAACTGTACCAGCTGGACAGCCTAGTGGTTAGGGCATTGGAAGGTTGTGGGTTCAAGTCCCAACAGCTAGTGTCACCACTGAGGTACCCTTGAGCAAGGTACTGTCCCCACACACTGCTCCCCAGGCGCCCCTCGTTGGCGGCAGCCCCCTGCTTCTCTTGTAAATGGGTTAAATGCAGAGAAAGAATTTCACATTGTGCTGTGGTGTGTTCACATGTGACGATAAGTAGAACATAGTAAGGATTGGGGGTGGAAGGTGCACTCTCCTCAGTCTCCGCAGGAAGTAGACGCTGCTGAGCGTTCTTGGTGATGGAGCTGGTGTTGAGAGTCCACTTGAGGTCCTCCGTGATGTGAACACCAAGAAACTTGGTGCTCTGGACAGTCTCCACCGATGCTCAGCGGGGAGTGATCACCTTGCGCCCTCTTGAAGTCAACAACCATCTCTTTTGTTTTCTCCATGTTCAGGGAAAGGTTGTTGGCTCTGCACCAGTCCGGCAGCCGTTGCACCTCCTCTCTGTACGCTGCCTCATCGTTCCCGCTGATCAAACCCACCACAGCAAACTTGATGATGTGGCTTGAGCTGTGCATCACTGTACAGTCGTGGGTCAGCAGCGTGACAGTAGAGGGCTGAGCACACAGCCCTGAGGGGTCCCTGTGTTCAGCATGGTGCTGCTGGAGATGTTGCTCCCGATCCTGACTGAGTTCCTCACTAGTTGGGTCTCTTACAGTGCCACAATTATGTATGGTTGCAGCATCTTTGGGTTCAAATTCATAAGATAACCCTGTATTAGTCACATGGGTGGGAAATATGAGGTTACTCATGTTTCTGTTTAGATAACAGGTTTAAGTTTTTGTGAGTTAATTGTACATCAAATAATTAGCAGAATAACAATATGTGCCTTTCATTGTTATGTAAATGTATTAGATGTGCAGTTAAATTGAGTTATTTATTTTTTAAAGTTTTTAACACAATAACACTGATCCAACTACCTCTGACACTTAGAAATACCATCATAGCCGTGCTAATCAAGGTAGATTTTCTTGCTTTTCCTTCATGCTGAATTCATGTAAACATACAATGCATGTAAACTTTACATTGTAGCTGTAAGAACAAAAAGATTTCAGAAAAGTAACTTCACAACAGCAGAAAACCCTTCCCAAATTTCAATGGTAGTCATGGCAGCCAAACTTTATTCTAGCCAAATTTGAGCATTTCTGTTTATTCATTTATAAAGAAATTTGCCAGGGTGTAAACAGCTGATCTTTTCAACTGCGAAAAAAGTCACAAAATGCAGATATGGAGATTTTGTTTTGAGGGCAATTGCATTTTAGCAAAATATAATAACATGAATAATCAAAAACAGTATGTAATTGTACAATATATATAATGCAATGTAAAAATTCAGTTTTACAGTGTATTAATTGCTTAGGTATTCCCGGACTCACATTAATTATGCAGTCCTTGTTTCACCTTATCAGTATGTATTACAGATACTTAATTAGGGGCTTTTATTTTTTCATTGTGCCACTCTCCTTCAGGAGGTGAAAGACATTGGTTCTCAGGGAAGCAGATAAGTGACAGCTTTAAATACAATAAGCAGATAGAGAAGATACGCTTACAATAGCCAACCACTGGTTTTATTACCGGACATAAAGCCAATGAGCAGAGTCAGGCCAAGTGAGAAGTCCTTATCCTCTGTCTGACTACAGTAAGCACAATTAGCCTACCAAAGTGCCATCTTCTATCCACCATGCATCAAGTGCCTTAAGTGGCAGCTACTTAATCTTTGAATAAATCTGAGCTTTCTTCCCCTTTGGCAACACTGTGTATAGAACAATGTACACACAGTCTGTAAGATCCTTTACCAAAATGTTTACATTATTTCAGCTCTCATGTTTGTCTGTACTGTCTGTAGATAAATTTTTGTGAAACAACACCTAAAGTCCATAGTTTCCCAGACCCAGGTTAGGCCTAAGTGCAATTGTGCATGGTGACTAGGCCTAATTCATTTTCCTAAAACAGGTCTTGCACACACCAACACTCACTCATTAAGTCAAAATAATTCCAATAAAAACAGTAAGTGAATTACTGATAACACAAATGGTGATTTGCATGTAACTGCACGTAATGGAGATATACAAGTAATACTGACATAAGTAGTGATATTTCACACATTAGGATTATTGCACATAATAATTCAAAGATATAAAACCCAATAAGATAACTGCACATGATATTGCACATGGTAAGATTATTGCATGTAATAATAAGATATTGCACATAATGATAATGTTTTAACACCCGATAAAAACACTGCACAACATGGTCGGTTATTGAACAATAAGATAATAACGCACATAATAATGAGTTAAAACCAAATAAGAAATTGCACAACAAAATGGCACTTTATTGTGTGAGCGTGTGACTGAGGGAGGGTTGTAGAGTCTGATGGCCGTGGGAAGGAAAGATTTTCTGTGGCGTTCAGTGGAGCACTTTATGCTGGTGAGTCTGTGGCTAAAGGTACTTCTCGGTTCTTTCACCACTCTGTGGACTGGGTGATCAGCATTGTCTATGATGGACAGAAGTCTAGACAATGTTTTCCTTTCAGCCACAGTTTCCACATTGTTTTTCTGGATGTTCTTAAGGGTGGTAGTGTCCTAGTGGGTAAAACATTTGTTTATAAACCTGATCATCACAAAGCTGCAGGTTCAAACCCCTACTTTCTACTATTGTATCCCTGAATAAGACACTTAACCCTCAGTTGCTCCAGGGGGACTAGTGGTAACTAGTGATTATAAGTTGCTCTGGATAAGCGCATCAGCCAAATGAACCCTTTACCATTAATGTCGTCAAATTCCTCACCCACCACTGAGCCTGTTTTCTTGATCCGTTTTGTTAATAACAGTGTCCACTCAGTATTGAGTATCGCTATTGGATACATCTATCAGATACATCTAATCTGTTGGTCCACCTTGCAGATGTAAAGTTATTGATTATGGTTCAATTGATGTTCCAGAGTTTGTGTTGGTCATCCCGTAGTCCAGTGGTCACCAATCCTGGTCCTGGACATCAACCTTCCCCAGAAGTCTAGTTCCAACCAAAGTCTGCAACACCTGCTCAGTCAAATGAACTTTTTCAGAGACCAGATTGACTGGAGTGGTACGTAAGGAGAAGAGGTCAGCATGTTAGATGCTGGTTGGACCTAAACACGGAAAGTATATTTCCGGGAAGAGGAGTGGTGACTGCTGCTCTAGTCCTTTGTTTTTCAGTTGTTGGCCACACAACAATGATGGCTGTTTTTGGCTGGCTGACTTTTCTCAGCCCAACAGTGACACTGAGGTGTTTAAGAACTCCAACATCATTGCTGTGTGGGGCCAAATCTGTGAAGCGCACTAACACACTTCAAGACTAATGTGCCACTACCATGTCAGTGCCACCACTGTGCTGAGAATGATCTACTTCTCAAATAATACTCGCTCACTGGTGGTCCTGTGAGGGTCCTAACCACTGATGAACACAGTAAAGAGGACAACAGATGGACTACAATCTGTAACTGTAAACTACAAAGTGCTCCTATGTGGTCAGTGGAGCTGATAAAATGGACAATTTTTTGTACCCAATGAAATGGCTTGTCTATGTATATGGTAGCAGTCATACATTTGAACACACCTTTTGGAATGTTTTTTAACATTTTGACATTATTATTGTAAATGTTGAACATAATAATAATAAAAACCCCTCTATGTACAGTGAACATTACGCTAACAATCATCTTGCCATTGAGTATTAATTCAAAACAAATTCTATAGGATGTTTACAGGTTTGGAGGTATGTACAGTTTGCCTGAGTGCAAACTTCGACATTTTAGGGATAAAATCAGACCCTAATAACGACTATAACAGGATAAATTAAATGTGTTAAACCTTATCAGGCCGTTTTCATCTCGAGCACTCTTATAATTCCATTAATCCATTGAATTTGATTGATTGCTGCTGTTCTGGAGAGATAATCCCCTGGATTACAGGCAGACGGCAGCCCAACACAATATGGGCAAGTAAGCAATCTAATGTGACTGTGTGGTCAAACTCAATTAAATTTCTTCATTATTTTTGTTATTAATGGTACTCACAAATGCTGCAGTACTGTATGCTGAGCAAGTAATTCCCCCGCCAATCATGGAGTCATCATGTTTTTTTAAAGACTATTAATCTGTGCACAGGAACGCGGCACACTAGAATAAGCATTTGCGGCTGGGGAAAATGTAGAATAACTGTTTTGATAATGAAGTTTCTGCTGTTTATCTGGAGTCATGACAAAGAACAGATGGTGGAGAGCAGTGAATAATAACTAAAAGAAAAGACAGACTCAGTGACTTGGGCCTAGATTCATTTTGTGAATGTAGAGACAGCTACGTTTACTGATCACAGCCCAGAAGCAAGTGTATTAAGGGCCACAATAACACACATCAGCAAAACACACACACACACACACACACACACACACACAATAGCAGCTCCTGAATACGATGGCACAAAATACAGGACAATAGTCCTTTTACTATAATTCAATGAAAAAATAAATAATGTTATTTTAAAACATTATGCCATGTAGACAAGCACCAGTAATCCAGCCTCATGTAAACTGTCAGTGTGCAACTCATTGTACAGTCGTGTGTAAAAGTCCAAAAAAGGGCCATCTAGGAAAGTGATGTGTAAGGTTATTTGTTTGTCCAGCAGGTGCTTTGTTTACTATTACATTAGAGTGAATACAAACAAACAAACAAACAAAAAATCAAATTCATTAAAGCAGGTGCTGCTGACAGTAATTGCAGTGGCCTCTGTCCCTTTTCCCTCCTCCTCCTTTGTATTTCTGTGTAATGATACACATTTTTATTTTGGCAAAAAATCCAAGCTACACAACTTCCTTGTTTTGGACTTTTCTCTGATTGAGTCAGTCATATTGTCAGTAATAGTCTCTTATGTCTGACAACAAAAAGAGAATAAAAATAACAGCAGCTAGGGATACCAAGAAAAACCGTCTAGGCGAAACCTGTTATCAACACTCTGATACATGCACAGACCAAAAGCACAATCGCAAATAAATGATGAAGCTGCTTAGCTATTATTAAAAATAAAGACCTGACCTAATGCATTATAAAGTAGCTAAAGATATAGATGCATGGATGTGTGATAAATATAGGTTACTTTATAGTTTCATGATGCATATCTAGTGTGTTTTTGTGTGTGTATGTGTGTGTGTGTGTGTGTGTTTGAGAGATTGACAGTGATAAGGTAAGAGTAGATACCTCAAAACCAATTGCACTAAATGTTTCTGTATTTTATTTATTGGAGGCGCTGCTTTGTCGCTTTTTTGGCCCGACACCACAAACCATGTCATTTTCTAATAAACTGACGCGAACCCAGCCGACCCACAGGTCAGTCCGTGGGTCATGAGTGAAACTTAGTGTCACTACTGTATGAGTGTAAATACCATATGAGTGTAAATACCATAACAACGATTTACATGATATATGTTAACAAAACATTTAATATCCAAATAATATCAGTAAAATATTTCACTTTAATAAATTTAATATGGTAAAGTAACAAGGTTTTAAACAAAGTAAATTTGAATAACTGTAGGCTCATCATGAAATATTCACTGCTTGTAAAGGGCAGCAGCTGGCATTTTCAAATGGTAAAAAATGAGACTATGAAAACATTATGAAAATGAGGTTGTGAAATGAGTTCTGTGAGAGTTTGATATGACACATTGCTGTATTTTTATTAATGTAGAAATAAATACTGTTGTAACTGAATTCGTATTTTATAATATTTATTTTATTTTATCTGACCAGGGCAGTCCTGGTACTGGGTGCCCCGACTTTTGAACTCGGGGGTTTTAATAGTAAGCCCTTGTTCTGGAAACACCGTCAAGCAAAAGTAGATGAACTGGTTTAAACAACCCACTGCTCATTCCAGCCCCTCTTCTTCAGCCATTTTTTTTCCAGCTGCTCCATACTTTGCACATGCGAGCACATCAGAGAATCAAACAGTTTCTGGGAAACAGCAGAGGAAATCTTAACCCATTTTCCTGCTCTTTTGTCGAAGGCACTTGCATGAGACAATGAAACAATGCGGCGGAAGACAAAAGTCTCCTCTAACCCCTCCTCCCCTCCTTCATGCTTATTGTGTTCCAGAGTTAGTCACTGAAGCAGAATGTAATTTCAGTTATGTTAGTGCATGCACTTCCAAATATCTGAGCTATTGGGGAAAAAATGAAATAGTGTAAATCGTAGGCCCTTCATGCATCATGCATAAGGCACACTGCACTATAAACTTTGACCCGTGAGTACATTTTCTTTTTCCCAGAATGGACTTCCTTCAGGCTTCCCCAGCACGGATTATGATTAACTGCTGCGAATGTATTGATTTGGTAATGGACGAAGCATTTATCTTTGCCTGCGTGTTCCTGTCGCTCTATCATTGGTGTGGAGCGCTGCGTATCTGTGGTGGTCACTGTCAGTCTCATTCGTCTTCCTCCAGTGGCCATGTTTGCGCTGCCTGTCCGGGATTGGCCTGCGCGGGCTTTGAGAGATTGCTTGCTCCACCGTCTTGCCAACTTGCCGGCACAAAATATGTGGAATATTCAACAACCCTTTCCATAGTCAGCACTTCTTATGACAACATATTTAAACAGTTTGTGTGTGTGTGCATGTGTGTGTGTGCGTAGATGAGAGAACGAGGGAGGCAGAGACTGAGAGAGAGCATGTGCATGCCAGGCCATGATGGATTAAAAGCATCGCAGAACCAAGGTGTTGGACCAAGGTTTATTACAGCAACTCAAGTATGACAGGATGAGAGAGAGAAAGAGAGAGAGAGAGAGAGAGAGGCAAGTCTGACATCTCAAGACTCAACAGCTTACCATGACAAGTTCCCTGGTCAGTGGCTTGGACACTATAATCCTGACAACACCCAAAAACCTGGCTGTTTTTTTCATACAAACACATATAGTCATGTGCAAAAGTCACCTGAGAAAATGATATGCAAAGCCATTTATCTGGGCAGAAAGCATTTATTTCTTCAAAAGCCCCTCTAACGTTAGAATAAATGCAAATAAAATAAATAATAAATAAATAAACAAACAATACATTGCAGTTCCAGGAGGCCCAGTATTTGTAGTTACCATCCAAAAGAGGATTTTAGGAGAAATGTCACCAGATAAATGTGCACACATTTTAGGAACTCAAGTGGCATTTTGTACCATTGATCAGTGGTCACCAATCCTGCTCCTTTAAATCTACTTTCCTGATATGTTTAGCTCCAACCTGCATCTAACATGCTGCCCCTAGCCAACACCCCCTTTACTTAAAGCTCCAGCCAGTCAGGAACTTCTGAAGAAGTTAACTGGCCTGAGTTAGATCTCCAGAACCAGGGTTGGGGACCACTGAGGTACAGTTTTGATCCCTCACGTAATAGTATGAGGAATCAAAACATTGTGCGCAAGTGAAGCAGAAATCTTATCCTCCTCATTCTGTACCGTGATGATGCAAAATTTTATGTAATCAATATAATTGCCTCACAATGTTAATGGAACCTCAGCTAAGTGACATGAGTTAACTTGTAATAGATGATTCATTTTTTATTTTCTACACTGCAGTTTTACAAAGATGATTTTCAGTAGAGATTTTAAAAGCCTGTCTCTTATTACTGTAGGAGTTGGTTAGCCTGTTATCTTGTTAGCTCAGTTATCTGCTGAGCTATCAGCCTATTCAGGGGGCAGAATAAAGGACAATTACAGAGAATACAAACTGTAGGACACTTAAAAGGAGCTGCAGACCATCGGTTTATATCATTTACATAATTCACTGGTAACAGTCACCATGCCTTGTCTATTAAAATCTGGGTTGTCTAAATATAACTGGAAACTAAGTAATTCTTTTGGATACTTTTAAATATGGTTGTCCACAGAATCAGAATTTTGATGTGTGTTTTGCAGATAAAATTAGCAACATTTTGAGTTTGTGACTGCATTCCAGTTAGGGGGATTTCAAGTCAAGTACGTGTTTATTGTCGTTTCAAAAAAAAAAAAAAAAAATTAAGCCTACTACACCTGGGCCTAGTGGACCTACTAGACCTCTGATAGACTGACCTAACCTGACATCAGCATTTCCAACAATCCTGGTCCATCCTGGTAAGATAGATGATGCCTCTTAAACAAGCTAAAGTATCCCCTTGTGAGGATGATTCACAATGAGTGTCTTCTCTCTGTTATTGCGTCAGCAGCGAGAGTATTACAAATGATTTTAACTTCAGCAGAAGTATGACTAAAAATTTGTGAAATTTTGAAATAAGTGTATGTGTGGGCAGTCATGCAGGTCTCGAAAGTATGTGGAATGTTAAGTGTGCAGTTCAACACCAGGCCACATAATGTTAGAAAATTACTTTAACTACACATACTCTATCAACTTTATCAACAAATAAGACTAGGAAAAATGTCTAGGAGCCTACAGACCAGATCTTAAATATGACACTGTAGACAGTATTAATGGGGTGTTTTGCATACGGAATGTTAAATACAATTGCAGCTAGACGTTCTAAAGTGTCTGAACCAGTGTCAAATTTTAATAAATGTCTATTTCGTGGGACCTGATCAGAGACTCAAAATGTAGACCCATTAGTACACTCCCTGTGCTTAGTAAGATATTTTAGATGATGTTTTTAATAAAATGTTAAATGATTTTTTTTTTCTACTCAAGTGCAGCATGCTTCTAGACCAGGGCGCTCTACAAGCACTGCATTAGTACACATGGCTGATCAATGGCTAACATGTATAGATTAAAGGAATCTAGTTGGAGCTGTGTTCTTGGATTTTACAGCAGCGTTTGATGTCATTGACCACAGTAGTCTAACCTCTAAGCTTAAATATGATGGGTTACTCAGCTCTTGAAAGTGCTAGGACTTTACTCTCTGGCAGTTATTTTCTGACAGCAAAAAGGTACTTTATGGTGTTCCACAGGGAAGTGTACTGGGCAAAACGAATGATTTTGAAAAATATGTCACCCCCCTGCTATAATGGTTCTGGTGCCCATGGGAGATGATGAAAAAATGAATACTAACCTAAAACTAAATATATTGAATTTGCTGGTAGGAATAGTCTGGCTAACTATACTGCACTTTATCTCTAGATGGGATATCAGTGGAGTAACTATTGCTGGAAACTACTGGGTGTTAAATTAAACCATTTACTGTCTTGGTCTGATAAAAACTGATAACAGTATCTTAATGATGAGCAAAGGCATTGCAACCTCAGTGAAATGTTCTACATACAGTATGTTCCCTCTTCTGTCATGATTGATGGAGTTTGGTCACTTGTTTTGTCATATCTGGAGTGCTGCCCACTCGTCTGGTCAAGTGCTACTTAGAAATAAAATCCAATTGCACAGAACAGATCATCCTTTTCATTGGCCATGTTAATATGTGTGAGATGCATAAACAATGATTATGGCTACTACAGAGGAAAAATAATGCAAAATGTTATTTATAATAATAAGAAACAGTACTTTTATAAAAATTACCATATTTAGGTTTTTTGTCATGAGTTTAAAACACATCAAATCGTTTGGTGGTGCAGATCAAAACACAGATATTACTAAAAAGCCCAGCAAATTAAACTAAAATTGTATTGTTTTCTAGTGTTAATTAGTGATTTTACTGGCCGAAACACTTGTACTGCAACAATGAATAGTTTTATTGTCTGCCCAAAACAATTGCACAGTACTTTATGTCTGAGTGAGCTATATATTATAGATCCCTTTTTTGTGTCTAATGTACATTCCCTCATATATTAATCACTTGAGAGATTCAACATTATAATGAACCGCAGCGCTACAAAGACTGAGACATCAAAGCGCAGCAGTATTTGTGTTCCCAGTAGACCCGTGTTGGTTGCTGTGAAGTTTTTGAGACTATTTCACCTTTCATGTTGGTGAGTTCACCTCTGGGTAAAGTATTGATCCAGACCCTTCAGCCAGGTACTTAACCCAGGACAGCCACAGTAAATAATGCCATGGTGGCTAACGCCATCTGGGGAAGGAGTAACACAGGCCAGACGAGAGTCTTTCTTATATCTATCTCATTCTCTCTTTCTCTCTCTCTGTCTCTTTCTCTCCTGAGAATGATAGAAAACTGCCAGAAGCACTTGTGTTATTCCTGTTCCTGGCCCTCTACTGCCCTCCTCCCTCTTTTGATATGCACACACACACACACACACACAACACATATACACTGGGTATAGAAAAGAATCAACCCATTCTAAATATTCACATTTTGTTGGTTTGCAGCCTGAAATGAAGCCCCACACACACACACACAAAACATTTTCCACCTGTATTGACTCAATGCAGTTATATGATAGCAACAGTTCAGAAAAAAACAAACAAACCAGAATCTCTGAGATGGATACAGGATCACCTGGGGGGAACTACTTTTTACTTTATTTACTGCTTTGAGACTATTTACTGCTTTGAGAACTTTGCACTTCTAGGCCTTGCAATATTTGGCCTTCTTTGCAAAATTGTTGAAGCTCAAACTGGATGGTGACCGTTGGTGGATTGCAGTCTTCATGTCATTTTCAATAGGGTTTAAATTTGGGCTCTGTCCATGCAAGGACATTCAGCTTTTTTCTCCTTCAGCCTCTGTGTGGTCAATTATGTTGTGTGCTTTGTGTCATTGTTGTGTTGGAGGGTGAACCTTTCTCCCATTGACAACTTTCTGGCAGAGGGCAGCAGGTTTTCCTCAAGAGCCTGACAGTATTTTGCCTCGTCCATTTTTGTGGTATATCCTGACAAGTACCCCAGTCCCTGCTGCAGAGGAGTACCCCCACCACAGGACACTACCACCTCCATGCTTTACTGTTGGTATGATGTTCTTTGGATGGTGAGCTGTATTGGCTTTCCACCAGGTGCATCGTTTGGAGTTGAGGCCAAATATTTAGATTTTGGTCTCATCTGACTATGACAGCTTTTCCCACTTGTCTCTTTCTCTCCTGAGAAAGAGACAAGTGCTTCAGAATATCTCTTCAGTTTATTCATTGCTTGGGTGAATGTTAGCTCTTACCTCTCACAAATCTTGTAAAGTAACATTACTTCTTTTTGAACTATTGCTAATACCAATAAAGATAATGTATTAAATGCCATGACATTAATCAGCTTAACAAACTTGGAAAACAACACTTAAGGCCAATTCTGTTACATTGATTATGGGATGCAATGTTGGTTAGCATCATGCTGAGTGGGGGGGTAGGGGGGGTCTATCCTGTTCACCCCGAGAAAGTGAGAAAAATTCTACCTTCTTGGAAAACTCCTGGATAAGCAGCTGATTCTGAACATTTGGGGTCCCTAACATGTACGATGTTCATTTTTATTATTATTTTTTGTGAGCAAGATTTAAAAGTAATCAACACTTAATTATTTCGTTTAGGAAAAGAAAGGTTATGGGTCAAAACATAAAACAATAAATAACGATATAGAGAAATCAATAAAGATGTAACAGCGGCCCCTTGATGACCCCCTGGCTCTGGAGCTACAAAAAACGGCTTATTCTGCTTTTAGCTCGAAACAGTGGACCCCCACTAACACACACATTATGTCTGGGTCTCTGTAAGTGTGCACATGCACTCAAATAGGAATCTGAATCTTCAGACTTCGCTTTGAATGAACTGCGGAGAAATGTGGAATTAAACATTAATGAGTAGTTCACACTAACCAGGAGGTTCTTGAAATAAGCAGCATTTTACAGAAACCCTCCCATGACTGCCTCTCTCTCTCTCCTCTGTCTTTCCTTTTCTCTCTCTCTCTCTCCTCTGTCTTTCTATTTCTCTCTCTCTCTCTCTCTCCCTTTCCTTTTCTCTCTCTCTCCCTCTCGCTCTCTCTATTATTCTCTGTCTCCCTCTCTCTCACTACCTCTCTCTCTCCCTCTCCCCCTTCTCTCTCTCTCTCTCTCCTGATTCTCCACTCCACCGCTAGAGGTTCTCTGTGGTGTATCTCTGGTCGCTGTAGAGCGCGAGCTCCGCTACCGGCGTGGCGCGCGCGGTGAAAGAGAGGTGCGAAAGAGGTGCGCGCGGCACCGTTTGTTTCCCACCGCGGCGCACGAGCGGAGCATCAGCCGAGGAGGAACCGGGACCCTCAAGGACCTCGGGGAGAAGAAACCCACCGGCTCCTCTTCTGGAGTCTAACCGGGTAAGAGCGAGCGCGTCTCTCTCTTTCTGTCTTTCCAGGCGCGCGCGCCGTTCCCCGGGTCTCCGGGCACGCTCCGGTTTAGTTGGAGAGGAGGTGAGGCGCGTGACTAGCCGGAACACGTCTGAGGATGCTACGCGTGTGTGTGTGCGTGTGTGTGTTGGTAACTTGTTGCCTCGTCGTTTCTCCTAATGACAGGAGAACTTTGGAGATGGACACCTTTCACACCACTAGTAGTTTGTGAGGGGCGAGTCGGACTGTGGCAAAGTTGACTGAGGGTCTTGGTTTGAGTGGGGGTCGAGTGAGCTGCTCGCCCTCCTCGCTCACACTTCCACGGTTGGAGATCCTCAGCTTCATCTTCTCGGCTGCTGACGCTCCCTGAGCCTCCCTGACAGAAACAGACATTTCAGACTGCTCAGAAGATCAAACCTTGAATAAAACTGCTTCCCCTCAGTTTCTGCCCAGTTCTGTCTTTCTGACTGTGGGCTCCTGACGCGCCTGGCTACGCACTTGCTGTAATTCAGATCGAATTAAGCCCCGTCCGAGGCGGTGGTCGCTGGAAATAAGGGATTTCTGTAAAGTCCTAAAGCTTTTTTACTGCTCGAGGCATCTGCAAGGCTTGTCTTCTAACTCTGCAGCCTGGTGATGTTCCTCCAGCATGGGCTAATGTGTGCCTTTCCTAAAATATCTGCAGAACTTAACCCCCTTGTGTTGCATGAACTCTTAAGGTGTCCATGTATGTCAATCTGCACGCTGCAGGCCAGTGTTCAACACTGAGGATACCTGAAGTTGCCTGCTTGGGCATCTGGTGGAAGAAGAGATGTGTCTGTAATCACGGAGTACCTCTCCGGTCGAAATAGCTGATGATCCACTGCCAGCCATGAAAACATTAAAAGAGGACCAGCGAGGACTTGCCTGTCACTTTTGATAATAGACAAATCCAGTGCCCATCCATCACACACGACATCCAGACTTCTCTCAAATGTTCTCAGCTGGTTTGTCCGTAATTAGGCAGTTTCAAAACTTTTAGAAATGAGTGGCGTATTGTTGGGCAGATTTCAGCACAAGTAGAAGACCATTATAATGTTGGAGATGATTTATTGGCCGCTGTAGATGAATATATAAACTGGACCCTGTGACAGGGTAAGGGAATTAAAGTGGCGTGAGCACTGCTCTATCTACGTATTGCCTTATAATTGGCCCGTGGACATCACCGTGGGGATTGGACGGAAAGAGTGTTTGAAGTGAGGAGAAGAATAGTGTAATTATGGTAAAACGTCTACATACGGACTGCTGAGAGAGGTAGATGTTTTATGTGAAGCGTTTTGGCGCTGCTGAAACCAATCATTGCATCTCTATTTTGTTCATTTTTCTCGTATATGGGAAACACTGGCTGACCTTTGCATTACGTGGAAATTTCATGATGAATGGACCAATTGAAATAGTACTTGTATGCTTTGTATTTTAACTTCCATTACAAGTTATGAAAGTTTTTTTTATTCTTGTAAAGTCAGAGATTTGGAGATTTGAAGGTTTGGCTCTGACCAGAAGAACATGTTATCCAGGACTCATAGGAAATGAATAAAACACAGCTCTGATGAGCTAAACTATGCTTTCTATGAGTTTGTGAGCTCGGTCTCCTGTGCTGTGGGTGACACACAGGGTTTGGTCCGTTCCTGAATTAACAGTAGTTTTTACTGGGTTGAGGCGCCTTGGCTAAACAGGTGTTGACTGTTTTTATTCTTCACCTCTGGGATGCGGTTATATTCAGACTAGACCATAAACAGGCTTACTCACCTCTAATGCAGGCTTAGTTATTGCTGCATGCCGCCTTTGCCTTCAGTTACTCTATCAAAATCTTATTTCACAAAACATGACTGAGAGATGCTGGAGAAATGGTTTGAAATTAGTTTGTTCCCTTGTGATCTGCTTTTATTACAGTTATGTCCCACTTCTGCACACACTCTTAAAAATAAAGGTGTTGAGTTTTTTGGAGTGATGCCAACAAAGAACTGCTTTTATTATCTGTTCAGTGTATGGTTCTTTAAAGAAATGGAATTTTAAAAAACTCTTTTTTTGTGAAGAACATTTACATTGGGGTTGAGGATATGTCAAAATATAATATCACAGACATCTGTCCCAATACATATTTTTTCATTTTTTTATTGAACTGGAATGGACAAAATTAAATATAATGCCAGCAAATAAATGTATTCATCATTTCAGATACAGCAATGCAGTTAACTAGAACTATTTACTAGAACTATATATATAAATAATATGTAAGTATATAATTATAAATATAATCCAATTGTCTTGCTCACATGGTGTAATTGTCCTACTTTCCTGAACAGCCCTAGCAGTTCGATGTGACATTGCGCAGTGAAGCTGAGGATGAAGATTTCTAACCACCCCCCAACCCACCCACCGCCCCCCCTTTGTCGCTCACGTACTTCCTGTGTAAATACGAGCAGGACATGAGCGGGCTGTCCGTAAATCATAGACGTGCAGACGAGCGCGCTATAGATTGCTTGTGATTTATGTCTGACGGGCCCACAAACACGAGGGACCCTACAGTCACAGCCCCCTACTGATAAATCGCTCGGATGGAGCAGCGAGCCCTGGACGACATTGATTACCGTTTACCAAGTCTGAGAACAGACCATAGTGAGGGTTTTGGTGGTGGGTTTTAGGGGCTGGGAGGTGATGGATGTTGCCGGGGGGGATGATTCGGATGACAGATATGGGTTACAAATGAGGGTGAGGTTTTATGCCTCCTGGAAATGAGACCATTAAGGTCTTTTTTAATTGATCAGAGTTCAGGGCGCGCTGCTGCAGTTCTGCACCTGCTTCAGGAGCCTCTGGTGCAGACCTTTAGCTTAAATTATCCACTGTGTTACAATCTCACACCTGCTCCGAGAGCCAGCGCGTGCCAAAGGAGCTCGCCCCCCAGCTTCCGCACAGCACTCTGTATGTATGTGGGGTGTGTGTGTGTGTGTGTGTGTGTGTGTGCGCAAGCTTTTACTCAGGCAGTGCAGCAGCACCAATCTTTCTTTCAATTTTCAGTTGTTATGAAGTGAACACTACACACGTTTGTACGTGGCTTGAATTTGTGTATCTGAAGAATGATTGGTTAGATTTTTGACAGCCTGTGCTCTAATAGGTTTTACAGTTAAAGGGTAATTCCACTGATTTTATTTCATAATTAAATAAGTGAGACGTAAACAAAGTCATTCAGAGTGTTTTGCTGTGAAATGGTTGTTGAGAAATTTACTGATTTTCTTTGCAGTGTTGGTGATAGGAACCAGGAGTTATGTCTACAGCACAAACATAGCCATTTTATTGACTGTGAACTCACATTTGTCTTCTCCATGTTCATGTGTAATGTTGGTAATGTTAATATAGCGGTAAATCTCAGGTGGTTGCATGTACCTCTTTAAAATGTCTTAAAAATATGATTAAGGTCAAGAATAATGTGTCAGGCACCAAGCAGGGCTTTCATAATCATTTTATATAATAACTTTCTGTTACAAATAAGGCTGTTCTTTGCATGATATAAGAATTATTTTTGGTTGCTTAAAGAACCTTTCAATAGATAGTTCTTAATTTTCATTTTGTAAATGAGATTTTGTGAATGCGTCACGTTGGTTGTGGAAGTTAAGAAGGACAATGAACACACACACACACAGACCAAGCATGGGTGCAGATCATTACTTTTATTTACACATGACACCATAAAGTAAACCCAAACACCAATAAATCCCACTCTTTACCAGCGTGCGGCACTCAGTCGTTTTGCTGTCCTCTCTTTCCAAAGTCCTCCGCTGACTGGCTGAAGAACCCAGGCATTAAAAGCTTGTGGCTCCTCCCCTAATGCCTCTCAGCTGTTACCATCATGCCACCTCTACACTGCTGTAGTGTGAAGAACCGTTTAAAAGTTAAAAAAACAAAAACCTTCATATAATTTTTGGAAGAACCTTTAGATTGAAACTGTTCTTTCTTTACTCTTTACATATTACCCGTTAAGAGGTTCTTCACACTCAGATATCTCCCTAACAGGAAAAGGTTTCTTTAGGGAACCTAAAAGGGTCTTATGGTGCATCGCTCAAAGAAACCTTGTGGCATTTTTTTTAAGTTTAGCTTAAAAAAACTAAAAGACTTTAGTCATCTGGTTCTCTATTAGATCTTCACAGCTGGATATGATTCTGACTCTGTTTTTTCTAGACTGGTGCATGTCACACCAAACCACTCTGAATGACCAAAAATGAACATTTCTCTTTAAAATCTTTTTTTTGAAGTTAAATCCTTTCTGTTTTATCTGTTGTATGACTCCACTGGTCCCATTTCCATTTTTGGCACAGTGTGTGTCAGAGTCATTTAGCTTAGCATAATGAATGGAATGGTATGGTCTATTAAATGTTTGATTTTATTTCCATGGAAAGTCCTTATTTTGCTGAGGGATGGATCCATAGTTTCTGGCTGAGAGCGATTCGTGAGCGGTGACTTTGATGAATCAGTGCACCGTTCCTTAAATCTGATTAGTATTCTATTGTAGTTTGAGCTCACTGCTTTCCTTATTGGTTGTTTGAAACCTGAAGGCAAGTATTATTTATCAAAAATAGATCTGTCATGCTCTGAGCTGGGCTCCGCTGTTATTAATTTTACCAGCTGTTTGTGTAAGTGCTAATCAAACCAATCTTCACTAACAAAGCTGATGCTAAATAAAGTCTGCTTCGTGATTATGGCCGACACAACCCTGCATGCCGGTCAAGTGACTTTTACTGAAGGGCTGCGTGTATGGGAGCAGGTGAGGTAGCTGCCGAACAAATTTAATAATTACTGTTATTAATGTGTCAGCCTCTAACCTCTAGTGCTGTCACTCAAAACGGCGCCCTTGAAATTTGAGTCCACAAAGAAAAAAAAGGTTTCTGGCACGCCACAGTCTAATTGAACTTGATTAATTATTCACATTTAGCATGCCATGGTGGAGCGAGAAGGTGAAATATTTTAAGTGCTCCTCTGTGAGTCTTCCGTCAGTGTTGGTGCACGGAACGCAAAGTTTCTTACAGTTAATGGATTATGCCTCTTCCCCTCCCTCTATTCATAATGAAACACAAAACCTGAGTGAGGTTGGAAGATAATGCATTTGGAACCCCTCCCCCCTTTTTTCTGGATTGATTTCATAATACTGAGCTATTGTTTTTGTCCCTTTCTGCTCTATTTTTTGCAGCCTTTCATTTGAATTTATTAAACATCAGTGGAGGTTTTCATTAGTAATGCATAGAAATGTTATTTGAATTTACTCATCGTCTGCTTAGAAACAAGGAGATTCATAAAAGTTAATGAGAAGTTAGTAAGGTCATAAGTCGCATGTGATATGAACTCTCTCCTCCCAATTTGAACGTTTCAGACGGCCTTATGTGATTTATTTCTGTTTTTTTCCCCCACTGGCAGTCATCAAGAACCGTGTTACCATGGCAATTTAGCTTGGCTGAAGACGTTGGCATTTGTCAGAGGGAGCAGACAGAAAATGTGCGCCATAGTACAGTATGTTGTCTCACTTTTGTACTCTTTGCAAGTGGGAAGTGGGAAGTGGAAAGCGACAAGGTTGTCTTTATGAAGGAAAGCGGCAGTTGCTGCTCGTCCTACGGTCCATACTTCACAGAGTGCGCTCCTTGGCAGGCTCCGATGCACGGATTTTCTTTCTCTCGCCGTGCAATCAGTGGAATTTCGGGCTGGAAATTACCCGGGTGCCAAACAGGCCTGCTGTGATTGTTATAAAGCCACACATCTTAGGTCTATTTCACAGTTGGCTTCATAGAGCAAGACGATAGAATAAGAGCAAGTAAGAAAAGTGCCATTCTCTCTTCCTGTCACTCTCTCACACTCTGTCTGCCCCCCTCTGCCCCTTCTGTACTTTGCACCGGAGCATAGACCACCCTCCCAGCTCCAACTAAAAAGAAATTTAAACTTTAAATGCTACTAAATAATGCATGAGTTCCAGGATCTGATGGTCAGGAAGCACTTTCAGGCCTCCAGGATTCACTATCAATGGGTAGAGGGGATAAAAAAGGGCTTGCTGTGGGCTTTGCCCCAGCTGGGCTTTGTGGATCTAACAGTGGAGCCTTGGGAAGAAGGTGGGAGGTGGGTGTTCCTGGTGGCTCTTATCTTGACAACAGATCCTGTTCTAGGCTCCTGCTGGCCAAAGCTTTCCATTCAAAAACCTCCATTCCATTTTTTACAGATCTGAGATCAGTCTAATATTGTCCAGCAGCAGTCAAGGCTCCTGGCACAGGTACAAAACAGTGCTGGTCGTAGCCGTGATCAGAAAGTTCTTGCGCACTGCTCCCGGCGAGCCATCAAAGTAAGTTGTCAGTTCTAACAAAAAAAAAAAAAAAAAATCATTGGCTTGAATTATTGCTCGTCACTCACCTCTAGCTTTTTGGAGAGGAGCGCTATTACAGAAGCAATTCATATTTGATTATGGTGGTCGCAGACAGCTTTAGCTTTGGAGAGCCATAAAGGAATCCCTGTCTCAGGGAAAAGACCGTAGAGCAGGTCAGTCCAGGGTTGGACATCATGATTTCGTGACAATCTCTGTCCTCTCTGGCTGGCTTTGATCAGCTCCACTGACAGACTGCCTCTGGGGTCCCCAGAAGCTCATTCTCGCTCTCCTGCACTCTCCTGTCTCTCGGTCAGTCTCTCTCTCTCTCTCTCTCTCTCTCTCTCTCTCTATCCTCCAGAGGAAAAAACTCCACTCAGAACGCTATTCAGATTTAGCTCAGGTAATTGCCTTGGACTTAATGGAGATACTGTGCAGGTTGGAGGTTGCCGCTTGATCTTGATCTAGCTGTCCAAGACAAGTATGTACAGTACCTCAAAGCCATATTAAGATTCAGCTTAAGTGTTGATGTTGGCCTAGTTGATGTACTGCCATGGCCCTTGACTAAATAGGACTGATAAGGGCAAACGATAGCATGACTGACACGGTTGACACCTATTACAGCATACAGCACCTCATTCATGTCAGCCAGCCGAATATAATGAAGTTATATGCATGGAGAATACCATCAGTGGGCAGCACAGCCTCCATCTTGGTGTGGTTTTGGATGACACAAGGCGGGATTACATTCCTGAGTATGTTATCTGAGTGAGCTCTTGATTGATGTCCATACAAACTCTGATGACATGAGTTTAGATGACATGAGATGAGTCACATATTTCTTTACCCAGCTCACATAAATGAGAGAGAAATTACTTGTCGATTTCACTCTTTCTTGTATGTAGTACAGTATAATGTGTAGTAGTTAATAACCGTCACCCTTTATCCTTGTTTTAATAAACTCCACTCACTTATAAATACAACTACTAAACAAATGCCTGTACATGATGAAATGCTTTAGGAAAGTACTTTAGGAAAGGTGTCGCAATCATGAAATTTTAGCTGACGATCAGTTGTCATATCAATAATTGAGATTAATGATTTAATTGTCTTTTTTTGTCAGTTTTGCAACTGTTATAGTACAGCTGTGAGGTTTATAGGTTAAGCTGCAGCCACACACACAAAGGCTTGCAATAAAACAGAATCAAAGCTCTCATTTTTCCCTTGCGTGGAAAACATAAGCAAAAACCAATTTTGCAAGCATGGATATAAAACCGAGTGTGGTGTCAGATCTTTCTTGTCCATTGGAGCACCACAAATAAATCATTGTATGGAAAACACTAGTGATATTGTTGGTATTTCTATTTGATTTATTGCAGTGCAGTGTGTTTTTGATATCCATCCATCCATTATCTCAATCACTTATCCTGAACCAGGGTTGTGGGGGTTACTGGAGCCTATCCCATCGGTCATAGGTTGCAAGGCAGAGAAAGGCAGAGAAACACCCTAGACAGGTCACCAGTCCATCACAGGACGGACACCCAGACAAACGCACTCATGCTTGCACTCGCTTATACCTAGAGGCATTTTAGCATCTTCAGTTCACCTGACTTATATCTTTGGACTGTGGGAGGAAACCGGAGCTCCTGGCAGAAACCCACACAGACATGGGGAGAGTATGCAAACTCTCGGCCACCTGGACCCTCGGCCACCTGGCCTGGAATCAAATCCAGGACCTTCTTGCTGTGAGGTAATTGTAGAATAGTTTTTGGTAGTATTTTCTAAATATGGCACTACTGACTCTTTTTTGCCCCGATGCAACTTAACAGATATCATAAAAATACATATCATGAATTACTGTGTGTTGTGAAAATCACATGATCATCGTGGTTACTATCACCATTTATAGCACTGGAAATACTGAAGATCACATTGAACCTCAAATTTTGTAAAGGAATAAATGCTTACTGTTATGCTCCTAGTGTTAGGTATGACATGTAAATTACAGATGCACAATGAAATATTGGTATCATATTGGTATTGCCAGATAATTAATGTAAAAGTAATTGTCACCATCAGTCAGATGATATTCAAACTGATATTTGTTGATCTATTGATTGGACTCTGAAAGAGCTGAAGGTTTAGACATTGCTGGGCTGTTTGTCAACAATACCTGTATTTTATTCATGTTTCTGCATTTGGTGATGCTGGGAAACCAAAGTGTGATGTTCACTTGCGTACATAAAACGGATCTGGTGAGGAATATGAATGTTCATGCTGAAGTAGAGGACAGTAGTTAGCTGAATGTAACAGATCCTGCGTGGGGCCAGATTTGAGATTTCCGTGCAAGGCTAGGTGGGAGGGAAAGAGAGAGAGAGAAAGCGAGAGAGAGCGCGAGAGAGAGGGCATCATGTACTATTGCTACTCTGAAATAACAGGAGGCTGGTGGGCTGGTGTATTTTGGACTTCCTTGAGTGTTACCCAGGTGGGCGAGAATGAGGAAGAGAGGTTAGGCTAACTTTTGAGCACAGGGCTGCAAAATTAGTGCTGACCTAACTTTGCTGCTCTGTGTTCCAGTTCAGAAAATCTCCTAGAGGCCTAGTTCACTTTAGCTTTGTAGCACTTATGTTTACTTTATTTAATATGAATAACTAGGATCATATCTTAGTTCAGCAAATACAAGCATGAGGATTCGCTGTGAAAGAAAAAGTTCTGTTTGCATCATTAATGCATATTTTAAGATTTCCTACTGATCTCTTCGAACGGAGGAAACAGAGCCTGGTGATGTCTTTAAATGCAATTCATAGCTACTGAGACATCTTTCACACTTCACATTATCATTAGTTTTGAGTGATCCAGTCATAAGTGGACAGTGCTGAGAACAGGTGTGAGTTACACAGACCACCTCTGGAGGTGGTCAGGGACACATTTAACCACATGACATTTGTAGTGTGAACATAGTGCCCTTTCTCCTGTCACGAAATGCAATTATGCAGTCAAGTGGTCACTGGAGATGCTTGCGAAATGCCAGGTATATTCGGCCGCATGTCTTGCTTTCGAGCACTTGAGACTGATACTAATATCAGATATGAACAGAGACCCTAGATTAGATTTTATAATCATGCTGTTTTACAAGCAGCATATGAACTGAGCAGAGTCTGGGGTTTTAATGCAACTTACTATTAAAATAATTATTTATCAGTGGTGTTTAATATCAGTACACATTTTTATAAAGCAAAACTTATTAAATGCATTATTATTAGCAAAAAGAACAGCAAAAACAAAAATAATAAATATTGTTTTTTATTATTATTTATGCATTTCAAAATAAATTGTTTTCAAAATAAATAACGTTTGCCTTTTTAAATACTTTTCTTTTATAAAATCATTGTCAGCAATAGAAAACTGAACTAGAAAATTGGCATTGACTCACCATTTCAATATCTGTAAATACCTTTTTTTTAATTAACTCTTTTTAAATAGTTCCTCTTTTATCTTTTCCATTTATTACTGTTCAGTTCACTACTTGATTCATTCAACTATTTGGTATATAACTTGCTTACTGGTATAACTGACAGAGACTGGCCTGAGAATGGAACACACATGGTTATATGTTTTAACAAGTGTGTTTGCAGAATGAGTGCAGAGGTGAAAATGACATATGACGATGAATCATATGGGATTCTGCTGAAATGACAGCCTTGAATTGATTCATTTTCAACATTTGTTATATGAGTTTTAACATGAATGTAGACAGTATCACAGAAACATACCAGCACATCTATGTACTGATTTATTTGTGGCTGTGTGAATATGTTATGGTTTCCTGTGTTTCTTTGTGTGTGTGCATGTATGTGTGTGTGTGTTGATGTGTACGTGTGTCTGTAAACATGATGTTAAGTGTCATGAAAGGTTTACATTTTCAGAGCATAATTAGCCTATCAATCATTTAAAATCACACTCGAATGCATGACAAGAGATTTGCATATACGCATGTTTATGTTTCTGTATCTATGGGCATGTGAGTGTGTCTTCAGAAGGACTGACATTGTACTCTTGCATGTGCAAGAATTGTGCATTTGTTTGAATGTTAATGCGCACTACATAAACACCTAGCCTAGAATATGTCGCTGACTGTAAATAAGTTGTGATATGACCATTGCACATCTGTTTTTAAAGGCCCAGAGCAGAGTGTGCACATGACTTTAATCCTGATACATGATGGGATTTGCCCTGATGATGCATATCTTGGAGGAATTAAGCCCGATGCCACAATGTGACAAGTCAGCGGGCTCCTCTGTGCATCCCCCTTTTGTTTCACCAGCATAATGGGCTTTGTAAATTAATACCCAAGAGACACAACAATTCTTCTGAGCTGTGTACGGATTGTCAGACTGCCCCAGTTCCAAGCACTTTCCCTCTTAAAGACGCTGAATTTAGCAGAGGAATGACAATAATCGCAGTGTCCTCCACCCCTTTTTCGTCCTCCTCTCCTTCCTGGAACTGTGCAATAATATATATATTTTTAAGGAATAGTTTGGCAAAAAATCTATTCATGCAGTTATCCACTTACCCCAGATTTTGCAAATTATACAAGATGTGTTTGGAGTCCAAATTGTGCTTCTTGGTTTAGTGCTGCAGCTACAAAGCTAACAAACACTAGAACTCATGAGTCACCCAAATCCTTTGTAGTAAATCCATTTCACAAACTTCTTTAATCAACTCAAACCACAAACTTGGTTTAGGACACGGTACGATTCACTCTGGCTTTTAGAGTGAACAATGGCTAAAAATGCAGCTAAATACAGCTAAAGCTGCGGGCAGCCACTCTAGACATCAAGGTCTGTTTTCACAAACCACCTCCAGAGTGGAAATGCTGATCTTGACACAAGAGTAGTTTTCGAAAAACAAAGGAATCTGGTCCAAGATCAGTCGTCCTTACGACTGCTTTGTGAACACCAGCCCTGGTGTTGCCTGAAATGGCTGCCTGTAGCAGCGATGTTTCATTCATTTTTTTTCTCACAGAAAGTCATACTGTATCCTGAGTCTGCATGACCTTATTCACAGTCCTTGTGTGGTCTGAGTAGGTTGACCAAAGTTGGTAGGGTATTTTTACAGGAACATTTGGGAGGACTATTGGCTATTCTGTTTCTTAGAATTATTAGCTTCATAGCTTCAGAAGCAGAATTCGAACATGAAACAGTGTCTTGGCTGCTTGACTATATCTGGAGTGTGTGGAAAATTCTGTACGTTTAAACTTTTGAAGTTAAATATGATTTCTGTGTTTAAGATTCTCCAATATTTTCTCCAAAATTGGTTTGGCTCATATTCATTTTGCTGCTCCAGTCCTCTAACCAGATAAGCCCAAAATGCCGAACACTGGAATATATATGTGAAAAAAATGTAGTAATTGGCATGTGGATGGATTCTTAGTAGTTCACAAGAATGAAAGCAAACAATAGACCCTCAGAAAACATTTTATTTTTGTTTTGGTTGTTTCATCCAAACCTCTTTCTCTCTTGTTTGTGTTCCTCGTTAATATTGCAACACTGTAGAAGCCATGGCATTACGGTTCGGTCGGCTTGCCAGCGTCTTGTACGATAGGCGATCATGGTGTCCTTTGTTAGGTTTTGCAATAATCAGACTAGTTTGATTTGGCTGGTTTGCAGTGGGGAATCTCATTGGTGAGACACGCTGTAGAGCGCTTGCCCTTTCGAAGCCTAATTTCAGCCAGATGCCCATTTGCTCTGTCCAATCTCCCGACCTTTATGTCAATCACAGATGAATAGTCGCAGGCACCGGGAGGCTGGCCATCACTCCTTAATGAACACGTCCAGGCTTGGACATGATTCACTTTGTCAGATGGAAATTTGAAACTCGTGCCCCAATTCAGACACACAACGACAAATGGAGGCTTCGGTGTTCTGACTAGGAATGGGTCCATTTTAATTGTAAATGGCAAAAACCAAATCTTCAAAAGCCTCAGGCTAACGCAAATGTTTTATTGTTTTTCATTATTGTTTTTTTTTATGATGTCTAACCGCATTTATCATATTCCCTTAATTTTAAGCACTGTACTTTCTTTACTTATGCAGAAAGAATAAAACAAATGAAAACATCTTGCATTCTCAAAACAAGTAATTCTTTCCTTTCTAATAGGCGCCATTTAATTCCAAGAAAAAAAAGTGGATTGCTATGGGAGGTTTGCTGTTTACAGTGTAATTGCCAGTTTAACTTTGTGAAAGTTTTTTATAAAACATTTTCCAGCCACCTGGATAGTAGAATAAACAAAAATTGTTAAGAAGAACATTGTCCTGAATCTTGGGCCTCTTTCTTAACGTTGTCTTCCATCACAGCAGTCAACGCTGTCAGCTCACCCCTCCAAACGTGATGACATTTGAAAGAGATGTATATGGGCTTGCTGTAATTGGTTCGATGGGCTATTTTACAAGGCAATGAAATAAATGACAATAATTCCACTTGTGAAGATAAGAGCTAGGAGCTTAATTATGGCTTTATCTAACAAGGTGCAGCGTAACATCGTGACCATGCTCTGTTTACTGTTGATGGCTCACTTTTAAAGTCTGTCTGTTCTTCGCTGATAAACGAGTCGTCACACAAGACCACAAGCACAGTCTGGTGATAAGAAGAGCAGTGATAAGAGTACCTGGCGTAGCGCGTCACAATGTCTAGTTTCTAGACATTTCACACTTCTTACAGCAGAAATACTCAAACTCAACTCTGTTTGTTTATGTTTTGGTTAATGCAGTGCATAAAAAGTTGTGTTATTTATTTATTTATTTATTTTGTGCAAAGATGATGAAAGATGGATTCATGTATGAGGCTTGCTCATTTTGTTTCGACTCTTTGAACACATGTGGTTGCTGCCAACTGAAGGAGCTGCTGCATTTTTTCCTCTGTCCTTGATCAGATAGTTTTTTTTGCTTGTGATTTTCTTTTGGACCAGAAGGTCTGAAGCAAACTGCACCCCCACATTTAGCTCTTAGTGTCTAACAGAAAAGAGGCAGAAATATAATAGAGGCTGGTTATAATGTAATTGTGGCTACAGAATACCTCAAATACTGACAGAGGTCAATTGTATTGCCATGCATTTTGAAAAGGGATGCTCCAATCCAACTTTTTCCTCTGCTGATACCAACTCAGGCATCTGAACTGTGAAAGGGAACAGTCTGAAACAGAAGACTGATCTGATATCAGTGCACTGGTGGTGTCTACCGGAAGGCACAGTAGCAAATAGAGGTTAATAGTTCAGAATATGGTGCAATCGTTTAAATATTATGTTTTAGAAGATTTCAAAAATAATACAACCATTATTAAGAAGCTGAACTGAATGTGGATTGGCCACATGCGATTCACTTAGCTCAGATTGGTGCATGGCTGATTTTGGTAGCTTGGGCCTGTCATTTTATTACATCACTGCTTGATAATAATTATTTATTCTGTCTGCAGTTATTTTTACCAAAGTTTTCATAGTCATATTTTATGCCACATAAAACTGAATGTGAATTGAACGCATTTTTGTCCACTGAGATGAGGTGAACACATAGATAAAATAAAGCAAAAACTGAATGTACTGGGGCAAAGTATGGATCTTATGAAAACAGCAAAACATCTGACTGGCATTAAAACACCTTCAGAGGGCAAAGGTGAGTACTGTTTGTTTATTTGAGATCAACTGTGTGTTATCAGATAGGAGCAAGTAAGTATTGACAGATAGGAAGCATGATTGGTAGTCAGCCAGTGATGCCACATTAGGTTTTCACTTCTACAGACTTCTACAGACAATTAAATTGTCATTTGCAATTATACAGTAAATTTAATGGGCATAAATCTTCAGATAAAATTGGATTATTGAGACGATCCTGTTTGAAAATAACAATATTTTCTGTGTCTTGTTGGACCCATTAGCTAGGTCTCCCCATCACACAATACTGGGAGGGTGAAGGCCATCATATTCTCTGAGATGCGTGAGGTATCACCACATCTTTCCAGACTGCTGGTAATGCAACTTTGTTTGACAGCTCAACACTCTTGAAGGGGAACAGTAACTGCCAATCCTGTTACATCAGCCAGTGTCAGCAAACAGACCATCACTTTGGCCATGATGGGGAAGAGGGAGGCCAGTTATATTGGACTCCCATCCATGAATGGCTATGAGATCAATGTTGCAGTGATAGGGCCTACGTTTGCACTACTCGGGAGCCTGAAAGTTTCTTTTTGCACATTGTTCTATGCTTTATTGGTCTGTGGTTGTAGGGTGGCATGTTCATAGCTCTTTAATAACATTTTGTTTTTTTTTATTGTGTTTTGAAAATGACATGATATCTAGTCAGCTCTGCAGTACAAATCACATCAGGAGTGTCTCTCACTATGCTCTGTGCTCTGCCAGTGTGGGCTTAGTGCACTGAACTCTCCATCTGTGCCTTCCTAGAGACCTGTTTTTAATTGTTTTTGAGCCAACTTCACACGAAGGTAGGCTCAGATAAAACAGAAGTTTAATAAAGTGCATGAAATTAGAGGGCAGTGCATGCAGTGTGATGGCACAAGCACATCTACTTGCTCTTGATCTTTGTGCTGTGGCGATTGAAGCCCTTTGGTGGGCTTGAACAGGTGTGACTAAGCCTCCTGATGTCACATCAAACGTAGCTGTGTGTCTCCACAGAGAGGTTTTATTCCTTCCATAAACCATTCAGGCAAATAATTAAACAAAACGGTCACTGCCCTTAGATCACAATGCATTTGAAGAGATAAACTGTTATGGTCATAAACGCGCAGTCATAGAGCCGCAGTGAGTGCACTTTCATTTTATGAAACGTCGGATAAAAGATGTTTAAAAGACAACAGAAAGGCTGAGTAAAAGCAGTTAAAGTTTAAATCTGAGAACTACACACAGTCCTTGTATAGTTATCAGGGCTGAATATTACCCAATTAAAAAATGCATGAATTAAATGTGCATTTTTGATGAATCAGGTTAGTGATTACTTTGCATTTTAAATGCTGAATGGTTGAGCTACACAGTGGGTAATCTCAGGTAGATCTTAGGTTCAGTGAGGGGCTGTGTTTGCAGTTGGTGGCCTAGTGGTTAGGGTGCTCATACTGCGATCAGGAAGTCGAGGGTTTGATTCCCAAGACTGCTAGGCACCACTGAGGTACCCTTTAGCAAGTTACTTTCCCCACACACTGCTCCCCGGGTGCTGTGTTCCTGGCTGCCCGCTGCTTTACTTGCTGAATGGGTTAAATGCAGACGAAGAATTTCGTGCTGTTCACACTGTGTGCTGTGGAATGTTCACATATGACAGAAAGGTCACTTTCACATTCTCTCTGATTTCCCCCCACAGTAAAGACATGCATTTTGAGGGGATTGTCGCTAGGTGTAAATGTGTATGTCAGCCCTGTGATGGACTGGTGACCTGTCCAAAGAGCTTTTTTCACCATATAACTGCTAGGATAGGCTCCAGTCTCCACAAGAATGGTACTCACATTGCTCTTGTGAAAGAGAGTAAACCCACACCAGCAGGACCCCGCAAATGTGTGTTAATCGAATTAAACGCTTCCTGAGTATGTATGATTGCTTAATTAATCATCAAAACAGTCTCTAGATTACTCAATGAATAAAATAATCTATAGTGACAGCCTTAATAACTATATGCAGTACTTCCACTGTGATAAGTGACTGTGCCACAGTGTAACATAACTAACTAGCACAATGCGCATAATGCAAAGGAAAATCAAAAGGTTGCCTTTTTACTGCTACTGTATATAAAAGCCCCAGTTATTGCTCATCAATGCAGGGCATGCACCCGCTGTGTGCATGCACAGTAAACATCATAACTCTCATTGGCATCCGTGAGTGCTGCTGCGGTGCGGTTGTGCTTTAAATTTGCTACATGCTCAGCATACTACAGCCTTGGCTTGAAGCTCCCCCGCTGCCTCTCAGCTCAAATATTGTGCTGGGGAAAGGATAGTCTCTCGCTCAATCGCTCCATTGGGAGTCAGACACGGACAAATTGTTAACAAGAGCTGGCTGGGGCATAAAGAGAAAGGCTCTCATCAGAGAGATCTCTGTGTTTGAGGGAAGGAGAGAAGAAGGAGGCTTTGTGTGGTTTGTTTGACCGCGTTACAACTTTGGCTTCTGTCACTGGCGGTTGGGAGGCTTGGGTTGTTTTTCCACTTACTTTCTTTTTTGCTTACGTTTACTTGTTGGTACTGCATGACATTATATTACTTGGATTTACATTACTGCAGTGAAGCTCTTTATACTTCTAATCTGCAGTTTATTAAACCCTTCATGTTCTTGTGTATTTGTTGCTCACACAGTTTCGGGGGTCTGCTGCACCCCCCACATTTTAGGGTTTTTAAAAACAATACAGCCATAACACTTTATGAAAAATACTCAGCAGATGTTGACTTCATCTCATCTATAAGCACTATAGACAGCATGAGTGGTTAATATTTGCTATTTATCTCTGCTAGAACATTTACCACTAAAATTGCTATTCATTTTTGTGGTAATAAAAGAATAAATTATAATCAAAACATGGGTAGAATAAGACATGTTTATCTTGAAACATTTTTAAAGGAATTAAAACAAAAGTGTTTTTTTTTGTTTGAACAAAGCTCTTATTGAAACTTGAAACAAGTTTTTAAATGAAAGTATATAAAATGTCTCCCTTTTAAATAGGACATGAAATAAAAAAGAAGCCGTATGTCTGTTTAAACAAAGGAAATTAGGAGG
Source organism: Brachyalestes nurse (assembly GCA_037974405.1). Classification (NCBI taxonomy): domain Eukaryota; kingdom Metazoa; phylum Chordata; class Actinopteri; order Characiformes; family Alestidae; genus Brachyalestes; species Brachyalestes nurse. The sequence goes on from JBBPCY010000109.1 coordinate 23,734,016, forward strand.
AAAAAGGAGGAGAATCTTAAAAAGTATTGTCTCTTTAGACATAATTCACACTGTAGTTCCTTTTAAAGAACATTATTGGAGTCACCCCCTCGTAGCCAGGAACGTTTGTGTGTTTGGTTCTTTATGGGTTCAGATCAGGGTCAGTGTGTGTCTGTCTGTATGTCAGAGGCCACATCTTTCATCAGGGGTTAAAGTTCTAAATGGGACACATATTCTTTTTTGCACGGAGGGATGATGTTCTCAAATGTGGGTGAACAGGTCTGATGTGTTTCCTCCTTTGGAAAACACTTTGCAGTCACATGTTTACAAACTGGATGTCCATCCTCAAGCATGCGTTCGTTTCTGGGGCATCTAGAGGAATCCCACTCTGCTGATTTTCATTTCTTTTTGGGGGGGATGGAGATTGGTGGTGTCAGTCTTGCTACTGTCTGCCATTTTCTTCACTGCATGTGCGTGTGTGACGCCACTTCCTTAGTCTGACAGGCGGTCAAGAAGGAAGGGAGAAACGCATGCACAGGTGAGATTCTCCATTTGGTTACATTTTATTTGTAATACCAGTATTAAGCAAATATATACTGTATGATAAACATTTTTCATACCATGGTATAAAATGGAACCACACATCACTGAAACACTAGTACATTGTGTGTTCCTGCCGTCTTGGGTCCACACACTCGTCTCAGGCTTCAAATGAAACAATGCTGCAACCTTGACCGTGTGGGTGTGTGTAGTTTCACACACTACAGAGTGTTAAGACTGTGGGAAAGGTTTGTGGTGCTGTGTTGAAAGTGTGTGTGTGCGTGAAACTGGGAGGTGATTTCTGAATTTAAAAAGATAGGAAGATAGGAGTGTGTGGGTGTGTATGGGGGTGTGTGTGTGTGTGTGTTTTGTGGGTGGGGGGGGCGGTGTGATTTTTGGTGGAGGTAGGGTGGATGTGGGCATTATGTATTTATTCTTTTATTTCTTTTATTATTTTATTTTATTCCAGTAAAGCACATTGAATTTCATTCAATGAAAGATAATGTGCTATATAAATAAACTTGACTTGACTTGGCATCTGGCAATAATGCTTATAATGGCGGCGATGGTCCTGTTTGGTGTCAGACTGAGTGAAGGTAACATTTTCTTTTATTTTTTACCATGTGTATTTGTTTTTACCTTTTATTACCCTCAGGTCCAGTGAAGCCACAGGCCTGGAGTTTGAACTCAGTGAAAATGTGTTTTTTTATATGTTCTTCACAGAAAATGAGCCAAGGCTAATGAGACTGAGGTTGAAAAATATCCTTCAGTGCATCATTTTTCTTTTAGTAAACACTGAAAACAGCCTCCACAGACCTAAACACTACTGAGTGGTGAAGGGTTAACAAGGCTGTAGTAAGTGTAGATTTTTGCCTACAGTTTCTTTATTCATGTCCTGTTCTTCAAAAACTAAAGGATTTAGTCATTTTCTTTCTTGCATGAATTGGGAAGTGACTACATCACCCGCACACTGGCAGTAAAGTAATTCCAGCACCACTTGCAGAATATTTAAATATGCGGTTAAAAGCCTTTGATACTTTTTCAAGTGTGAACTGCCTTTACATATACAAAAATACAGAAAAGCAGTTTTCCATAGTAGCCTTACACGTCCTACACATAAGGGGCAGCGTTTGGGATCTGAGAGCTCAGAATGAGCAGAAAATTAAAATAAAGGTGTCAAGGTATATTCTCACATAAAAAACCCAAAACAGTTCTACTACACCCTTTAGAGACAGAGGCCTCTGAAAGACTGAAGCAAGATTAGTAAGGGAAAACAATTTAATAGCAAACAACATTTAAACAAAGAAAAATAGCCTAATGTTGGGGGTTTGGCACTAATTTACTGAAAGATGGTCTCAGTCACTTACTTAAGTAGAGCTGAGAGACAGAGAAAAGAAGAAATTAGCAAAACAGCTAATTGCAGATTTTTTCCCACCAAAGTTACTAGGCTCACATTTTATGAAGCTAAAAGTCGTTTTCTTATCTTCTTAAACGGCATCTTATTTCACCTTAAATGGTGCAGCAGTGAGAATGTAAATCTGCACAATATAAGCTGGAATGGAAAGTTTCTGTAAGATGCCATGCATAAGATAAGATAAACCTTTATTAGTCCCACTAGTGGGAAATTTGCATTATATATATATGTATATGTATGTATATGTATATGTATGTATATGTATGCATGTAACCTGGTACACTAACAAGAACCCTTGTTCCTCTTCATGAAGTAAACCAGCTAAACTGACAATGAAAATATGTCATTCATAAAGATTTTTATGCCTTGTACTTCTGTATCGTTAAGCAAAATACCCAGCAGACTCATCCATCTCCTTATCCGACTGAACATTGACAGAATAACACGGCATTTCTCTCTGCATCTTTGTAAAAAGAAGTGTATAGTATCAAAATCTATATAAATTAACATGAGAGTTAATTAAACTATAATTATGGGTAAATGTGAAATGTAAATTGAATTATTCTTAAGAGTAGTTCTGATAGTAAACATACTCATTTGCAAACACAAGCCTGGAGTATTTAACTTAAACTAAGCTGTTCAAGCCAGTCCTAGTGATATACTGTGATATGTATGATTTGTTGTTTTTCTATACAAAGAATGCCTCTCAAATACAACTTTAATCTAACAAAGGTTATGCTTACATCTTTTTATTGAAGTAGAAGCAACAGAATTGTGAAGTAAAAATATCCTTAAATATTTAATACTCTTTTTTCAGCACTGTTTACAATCACATATAAATGTAACATCAGGAGTCTTCTCAAATATTGCATTTTGTTATCCTGTAGGCTTAATACTCTCCAAATTAATTAATAATTAAAAATACAGCACATGGACACCGTTTGTATTCTTGTTAAACCTAAAATGTGCTGGGACTATAATTTTTTTCTCTACCCCTAGGTATCAATATGCATCTACGTTAATTAAAAGGTTTGTGTCATTGGAGGCTTGCAGCAGTGTTTTCCTGGCAGACTGAGCTGAAGAAGCAGTATAAAGTATAAAGAGTGAGAAGTTATGACTAAGACAAATACTTCCAGAATTCATATCCATAATACACTTCAACCCTTTGTTGCTGGTATTGTCCATTTGAGGAAACTTATTCAGCTTCTTATTCTGGAACTGGCCAGAGAATCAGAATAGGCAATTCCAATAGGAACTCTTCTCTTCCATTCTTCTGCTTATTCCATTTTCATCCCTTCCTCGCTTTCAGTGTTTTCAGTGCTTTAATTCCTGCCTCTTTTCTCTTTCTAAAAACAACCTGGGTGCAAAGCAGTGTTCTGTCTTAGCATGCAATTTCTGCCCAGTTAGCTAATGGCGTTTCCTGTCAAGACTACCGGCCCTATGAATCAGGGACTGTTAATGGCCCATCAGTGATGCAGCTCACGATGGGCCGGACTGCACTGGGCTAGGCTGAGCTGGGCTGGACTGGCTTCTTTCCCCAGAGGCCTCAGCTCTGTGGCAGCTCCATTATTCATCGCTCAACCTGGGCTGCTGGGGCCCAGTGACACCTGAACTAGCACAATCACACTTGGGTGGAGGCAGATGCCCCAGCCAACCAGGTGGCGGAGGCCAAGAACACATTGAGACCCATGATAGAGGCAGGGGGCCTCCAGATGACCCCGGACTATGCAGCCTTTGATAGAGAAGCACATTTACACACATTCACACATGCGGCTTTGAATTCTGGCAAACGTGGGACATCTTTATACCTTTTAAACCGCACATTATTCCCCTTTGATGCTGTCAAAGGATTTCAGAAGCCTGGCTTTCAGTGTCCACCATTCAGATAATTATTAGGGCCTTATCAGTGTGAATTTTTTGAATGATGACAATGCACAATGCAGTTTTTTAAGGAATGCAGAAGCCTGTAATAAAATGAGTGTCAGCTTTGAGACTAGCATTTGAGCTTGAGATCACTACATTTGAAAGAAATGAATGGTCTTTGTTAGATTCAGTTATACAGTGTGAAGGCAGCTACTAAATGTCAGCTGGGCATTAATACATATCACCTTTTATCCTGAAAGCTGTTCTGGGTTCTGTGGTATTATTAGTCCACTGTGGGAATCAAACTGAAGAGATGTTTGTTTTATAGACCAGAGCATGTTGTTCTTGAATATGGCACAGCAATCAAGCTGGTGGTCAGATCTTACTCATTGGAGTGATGCTGCAGATGTGTTTACATAATGATGTATATTTTTAGCACCAATAAAACCTGCTGTGGATGTACTATTGAGAAATTTAGTCTTAAGAAATTAAGAAATTAAGAAACTTGGCGGTCTGTCCTCTCTCCTGCCCAGAGGAGGTTGTTACAGGATTTGGCATTGATCACCCGCTGTGCTTGAATTTGGGACCAAATTTAATTTCTGTTAAGAGCAACATTTGTCAGAGAGGATGCTGTTCATCCACAGTGCTTCAAAGTACTTTCAAACTGGAGTACAATTATGTCTGAATGAGGGAGAGAAATTCACAGGGGAGTTTTCTTGGTGGCATTTAGTGAGCCTTGGCTAAAGGCATTCTTTCACTTGACTTGAAGTAACCAAATGTTCTCTTAGCTGAGAACTTTTTGGGGCAGTTGCCATATGACAAAGCTTTTCACTCTGGAGAACAAAGAAAGCACAGTTTTAGAGAACTGTTAGAGCGTCACTTTATATAGTTTTACAGTCAACGTTTGCAAATGTGCAGCACTGTTGTTTGTGATACGATGATGCAGGAATGGGCAAAAAACAAAATATATCAAATGTATATATACATAATTTGTCACAATATAAAAGTATGCTTTTCCTGCTAAGTTAGAACCAACAAAAAAGTTGTACCATGTTCAAAAAGTATGAAAACTAAGCACAAAAGATTTTTATTTACTATTTCACCCATTAAATTAACAGGACTAAAAATGCTCTCTTTGCAGTTGCACAGTGTTCTACTACACTGATGCTATTCACGATATACTCTGAAACACATATTGTGATATTTTGTTATGTAATTTATCACAATCATGATTGATATTTTGCCAGATCTCGTTTTTCATGCAGCAGAAGAAATGTGTCTACTGGTAGAGATTTGGCTTCTATGTTCTCTTGTAGATAACTAAACATTAAAACACATGAGAGAATGAGGTTAACCTTTTTCACTATTTTTACTTCGTCGTTTTCTTACTGTGAGCAGTTTGGACAATATGGTCGGGTTGTTATTATTTTACCCTTATTATTTTTTTCTGTAAAATCTCATAATAAGTTACCTGGAAAAAAAATCATAAAGTTGAGACCATGACCATACATGCCTAGTTCCATTATATATAGTGTGGCACTAACCGGGGCCCTGGGCACGAACACAATCTCAGAGCTGGAACATGGTGCGAAGATAATATTTATTTACAATAATGTTGAAGAGTTCTCTCAGTGAGGAGGGAGAAGGTGCAGGAGGACGGTGATAGATGAGGGGGTGCAGGAAGGTGAAGTGGCAGCTGTGTCGCTCTCTCAAGGGGGGGTCCAGACGCGGGTCTTTGGGGCTGGAGTCCGCAGTGGCAGAAAGAAAGATTTCCTAAGACTTCTTTCTCGTCCTCAGTAGCAATGATACCGACTTTCCTCTGCACCTTATATATACGCCCTACTCCTCATTGACGCTAATCACCATCCACTGGCTGGTCATTGGCCTCCTGTTCCCATGTGTGGCACAGGAGCTGTCCGAGGTGCTGAACCGGCCCTACAGAGGTTAGTGGATGAGTGGCCTCTTTCCAATCAGCACCTCCACCATGGCCTAGGGAGGACCGCTTGACCCTGTGGGTTTGGGAGCCCTCCACCACAATAGAAAATATCAAAAGTAAAGAAGCATTAACGATTATTTATTATAATGCATGAATTTATTGGCTTGACCCAAAATAGCTACTATAGGATAGTTCTTGAATTTTCATTTGCAACAATAGATATTGCACCTTATACTGTTATAAAACGACACAAACTGTACTAAAATATTTTGCTTGTGTCTCGCCCACACCTAGCATCCGGTGCTTTTTTTCCCTTCTCTCTCACTCTTATGGAGGCATATTTCCCAAATTAAACCTGACCCGCTGCTCAAATGCATCTGCATCCTAACATATTGAAGGAATAAATAGTACATATTTCAAAGGCATTGCATTATTAATGCCCTTCACCAGTGAAGTCACAACAAATAATAAATCAAGCCGGGGGCCGTCACCTCCTGCATTAATTTCATGTTCTGTGTCACTGAACTGGAAAAGAAGAAGGAAAAAAAACACAGCGTCATATCTAGCAGATCAGTCTTCAGCTGTGACTTCCACCCGGGCCCACTCATTATGCTGTTTATGTCCGTAATGGGCGCTTAAGCGACCGTGGTTATTCGTACACGGTGCTCGTGCGGATGCTTGTGTGTGTGTGTGTGTGTGTGTGTGTGTTTGTGGGTGCATGTGTGTGACTCATAGCTCCACTTTGACCCTCCCAGCCACCAGCTCACCGGCTCATGTGCCAAGCTCATGCAAATGGTGCTCTGGTCTGCCACACTGCAGTAGGTGAAAACCAGGCATGAGAATAATTCTTTTTTTCTCCCAGTCACTCTTTCTCTTTCTGTCTGTTTCTGTCGTTCCCTCTCTTTCCTTCCTCTCCAGAGACTAGTTATTGTTTTTCTGTCATTTATCTAGAGGCACCAAGGCATAAGATTTCTGCATTTGACACTGTCAATTAGGGATGTGTCTTTCATAGCTTTTCAGGGTTTGATTTAATGTTTTATCATGGGTTCTTAACGACAACTTGTTTTGGAGCAGAAGGACAGGTCCCTAGGGGATTTGCCAAAAAAGCACTGGGGGATTGGTTCTTTTATCCATGTGACTCGAGGGCTTGCACATTGCTGTGTACAGATCTCGGAGCGTGAACACTGAAATTGTGCTTAGCAGGACGGAATGGAACGGAATGCAACGGAATGAATTTTTTAATCACTCTTTTAAAGTGATATAATTTGAATTGCCGGACGATTTGTTCCACATGAAGTGAAGCACAAGCTTTGGACTGTGCTTTTTTTGTTGGCTCAGAGGAAGGTAATGGCCTGTTTGAAACAGTGCCTCTTTCCAGCGGTCTTGGGAAGGGAAGGAAGGGGAAGGACTGCAGTTTAAAGACCAGAAACACAGTTAACCTGAGTTCTTTATGAGTCACACACCGGAGTTTTGAGGTGAATTGAATTCTGGGCTCAAGAGTTATGTCAAGCATCCCTACCTGACAGAAAACACATGTTGTCTCTAATAGGGAATGCAGGAACCATCTTTTCCAAAACCTGATCTAATCAATCCTCCATCTCTCCTCAGTGTCTTGCCCTCTCTTTTCTGAAACGTCAGTCTATCAGCAAATTGCTGTTAGGCTATTTGGCTCAGTTTTTTGTCAGATGCAGCAAATTGATGTGGTAACCCAAGCTGACAGGCATGATTAGTTATTTTTCTCTCCTATAATTCTTATCAAAATGGAGACTATCAGTGGCAGGCTCTTTGGATGTAGCTGTGTGCCTCTAATCAGCTCGACTTAGTTCTCTTGTTTAACACAGGTCAGGATCATTTCTCCGAGTCTCTGGGAAATATTTGTAGTTGCATATTTTTATGGGAAAATGTGTATGCAGTATATCTAATGCACTGTATTGAAAGAGAGTTAAAATTGAAGTGGAAGAGATGAACAGAATTTGTTCTAAGCTTTATCTCTCAGTTCTTTTTTTTAGGTTTGGGTGATTCGGGAGGGTTGTAGCATTGTAGAGGGTTATATTGTAGCACACCCAGTTTTACCAGTCAGTAGTGAGCACATCCATCACCCTTCTCAGCTGGCAGAGGAGGTTTGAACGCTTTGCATGAAACAGCTATGTGTTTATCTAACAAATCTGGATTATAGTTTGGATACAACTCTTTAATAGAAGTTTAATGGTCTAAGTGGCTTAAATAATCACTTTCTCTACTTTAATTTGATGTTTTGTGTAGTGGCAGACCAGTCAGAAAGCCCATGCTGGCCCTGTCCACTTGCAGAAGCACCTAAAATTTACATGTGAGTATCAGTACTGAATCATGTATTCTTTTACATGCGAATGGCTGGGTGTATGCGTCATTCCCTGGGGACGAGATGATAGTCCATGACAGCAGAATAAGAGCCCTGCCACACAGAAGAAAAAAAATCTGGAACATGACAAAGAGTTCAAGATGTTTACACGACCTCCAAATGCTGGACAAATGTACAGGACATAAAGGGTCTGTCACTAACATCTTGCACATAATAGTATAAGAGAGACCTACACAATGTTAGGCAGTTCCTTTTGTGTTATGGCTGTATGGATATCATAAATAGCAAATTCAAAGGTATTGTAAAGAACTCCACCAAGTTTCTATGTCTTAATTCTCTTTGCATTTAATAATTGTATGTTATTATTAGAGATGGCACGATACCACTTTTTTATGTCCGATACCGATATTGTAAATTTGGATATCTGCCGATCCGATATCGACAGAAACCATAACTATGATATAATAAGGGCATACCATGTGCACAGAGAACATGGTATAGTAAGAGGTGACCTATGGGATTACACCCTGTGATTACAACTGGCTGTTACTTTGCAGGGGGATGGACTGCCTGCTGTGATATGCAGCATAAAGACATTTTATTAGGGAAATTTAGTGAAGAATACAGCAACAAAAAGAAAAAGCCGTCTGGAAAAAAGACTACCACTTCCTTTAACAGCGTAAATGCCGCTGTCGTCAGGGATGTTGTCACGGTTCAAAAAAGATTTAAAGTATTGTGGTGACCTTAGTTACTGGGCTTTATTTAAGTTATTTGTTAAAAATGTGAATTGTTTGTTGTTCTGTTCTTTTGCACTTGTATTATTTGCATTGAGATTGGGGTTAGATGAAGTATGGAAAGGGCGTGTATGTGCGTGTGTGTGTGTGTGTGCACGAGTGAGAGAGAGAGAGAAAGAGAGAGAGTGTGTGTGTGTGTGTGTGTGCGTGCACGCTTTGGAGTGTGTTGTTACAAGAGGAGCCTGTCACTTTAAGAGATTGCATGCTGTGGGATGTAGTTTTTGGGGAGGGATCCCTTATGAAAATTAACCATGGTTTCCTAAGGTTTTTATGCAGTAACCATAGTTTTACATAGTTTTTACATCATGGTACATTGGTACTACCCATAGTACTACCATGGTTTATCCATAGCACTTCATGGTAGGTGTGGTACTACCATAGTTTACATATAGCACTTCATTGTAACTATGGTACTACTATGGTTTTAAAAAGGGTTTTTGTCTGGAACTGTGGAGTAGGGCCAGCCCACACCAAACCTAAATATGCCCATTCATCATTTCCTTTGTCTACATCAAGTATTATACTTAAAAAGTAATAGTAGTAACATAAATAATAGACTAGCTGTTTAAAAAAAATATAGCAGTCTGTCATTGAACTGTCATATTATTACAATAGTACATTTAATTAAAGTTGTCATATATACATAAAATACATACATACATTGCATATACCCAAAAATATTAGGCAAGGATTATTTACTACTCCTATTTTTATACTATTATATACTGTACATACCTGTAGCAACTTTTCCTTCTATAATTACTCTCTGTCATTTACCTCAATTTTAATCAGTTTCAATATTGTTCACTAGAGGAACAACATACCTTTTTTTGCTGACGGCTAATAAAACACTTTTTCAATAGTTTATTGTTTCTCATTGACCTCTTTGATCAAATCAATATAGAGGTTCAATTGCCTATCCCTGAACATAACTTTCTGTTTTACTGCTAGAGGATATCCAAAAATCGCAGGTATCTCATCACAAGTACATTTAGTAGGTGCACATTTACACTGAATTTTCAGTAGAGCAAAAGCCTGAATTTGTATAAAGCTTTCATCACATTTCATCACTACTGAATTGGTATGTTTGGTACGTTTCTGCATACGTGGAAATTCATAATCTCCTGTCTACTACGTCAACCACTCTTCAAAGACTGCCTCCTCGTTCGTCATCCTGAGGCAAATGGGCGCCAATGAGAGCCAATGAGAATTCTGCGCGCTCGCGCAGGGTCTGCATAATTTGAATTTGACAGTTGGTAAGTTAGTTGTAGCTAGCATTGTGCTAACCACATTTCCATATCATTTAAATCTTAAATGCCAATACTGAATATGTATTGGTTGTTCGATTTTTTTGAGAAAAGTGTTGGACCCTTGAGTTCAGTTAATTTAGGTGGCACTGGACTAACAACAAATGCACTGAACCCGAAAGATTGGAATCTGGAGTATCGGTCCGGTGGAGAAAGGACCTGTACCCGGCCTAAATACTGGTCATTTCAGGTAAGAAATTTCATATATTGTCCACAGATAACTGGCAATTTCACCTATTAATATATTACAACGCAAATACGCTAATGGTAGAGTGTTTGATAAAGCGAACATTGATTTCAGGCTGGGTGCTCTGTTACAGCTAACTTTGCTAACGCGTTGCTAGCAGTATGCAAGCTAACCAGAGATGTTTATATAAACTCGTGATTTACAGAGGCTAAAATTGCAAATGAGGGCTCATTGGAAATGTCTCGGGAGATGTATGTAACTGTGAAGTTTGAAGCCGCGGAGCTATGTCGCTCGGAACGATGAGACAAAAGTATTGGGACAGTGCGCTGGCGAGGCGAACGGTTTTAGGGGAATAACTCGGGGTTGCCGGGGCTAGACGGCCGCCGTGCATCGGACAGCCTTCTTTTCCAGAACGCACAGATTGCCAGCCCACCCCTACTCATCTTAAGTGTTTCTCTTGTTTTTCGTTTTGTTCTTCTTAAAGCCCAGTAGCTATACTGTAAATTTCATTAAAAGAGGCTGTTGAGCTCAGTCGCCGTCCAATGTCTGCTTTAACTGGCGGGTCTCTACCGTACAGTACTCCTCCTGAAGAACCCTGAATAAGACACGCGGCTGATGAACAGTAAATTATTGAACTCTCTGTCGAAACGTAAAAGTATTTTTTAATGATTTTTTAAAAATCATTTAACACATTTACAGTATTTTTTAAATGATTCTGTAAGGGTGTCAATGTCTATTATTTATTTTAGATATGAGGAATATGCTCTCTGAGTTGAAAAATACTGTAGTAAAGCCACCACTCGCAGCTCGTCTCCACAGGCCCAAGATATCTCAAATTATAATGTAAGTGAATTTTTCAAGACTGTTCTAAGACTAAATAAGCCTGGTTGACACCTACTCATCACATTGTGGTGATCAATTGTCAGGAAATCCATTAGGAGCACTAGCATAAACTGCAAATTATTAAATTATTGCCTACTAAATCTTAAATCATACCAGGTGTTGTACCATTAATGTTGTTAAACTGCATATTAAATGATTGCTTACTAAATCTTAAATCATACCAGGTGTTGTACCATTAATGTTGTTAGATTTATTATCAAATAAATCTAAAACTCATTAGCTTACAAAATGTGTTCTGCCCCTGTTGGTGGCTGAGTGCGTGCCATAGAAATAAAAGCAGGACACTTTCGTGCAATGTAGACCTAATAGTGAAACGGCAGCTGATCAGAGCAATGAAACTCTGTGCCTCATTCAGTTAGTGTTACCTGTTGGTTTGCGGATTCAGTCTTCGTTGTACCGAATTGTCTTGTTCCTTTTCCGACAGTGCTCGGCAACTTCGAACAACAGGGCTTGGGTTCACTGACTGCAGACTATCCCTTAATTAAGCAATTAATTAA